>VZTX01001578.1:289137-338494 GCA_013400915.1 Pardalotus punctatus
TTCTCTGCGTATATTAACAAAAAAAAACCCACCCCCCCGCACAACCCCCTGCTGTTTATTTTTTTTTTTTTTTTTTTTTTTTTTTTTTTTTTTTTTGCAAGAGCTGCTATTCTGGGATTCTTTTTGTCAAGTCATGAAGGCAGGAGAAACAAATGTCTTCAACATCTACAAGGTCGCACCAAACTGTAGAGCTGAAGAAAAGCCTCTGCTTAGAAACCTTCCAGCTGATGGTGGATCAGTGTCAGCAGAAAGACCATCAAGCTGCACTATGCCCAGCATGTGCAGAATGGAGGCAAATATATTGGAGAAATTGAAACTTACCAAGGGAGATAAACTGATGAACTCCACGCTCTTACTTTCACTCATAGTCTCAGGACCTGGTAAAGATATCAAGACATTAGAGACACATCCCTATTGTGCCTCTCAATGGACTTCTGGAAGGAATCGTTCCATAGTAAGGAAACTGCTGCCAGAATCCTCCCAACTCATATGGTTAATAACCATTTCATAACAGTCCAACCATTAAGGTGCACATCCCCTGGTACAGACCAGTTCTCAGCTGGGCCTCCTCTTCAAGCAGAAAGTTTATTTATCCCTTATCAAAGGCACCTTTTTAAGCAGGTATTTCCCTTCATCTACAGGGCCATGAAGTATGTCTGGGCATGTCTGAGTGCCCCAATGAACTGGCACTCTTCCAGCCAAAATAAAGCTCAAGGGAATTTCTTGCAATGCCTTCACTGACTTGGAAAGAATCACATATGGGTCGTTGTAGATTAGTATTTCACTGACCCATTTCATATGCTTTTAATGAAAAAGTTCTCAGCAAGTCCCAGAACCTGGACACTTTCAGGTTAGTCTGTTTTCTGCAAGATAGGAATGTATCTTAAATAATACTGTCAAGTCGTCAAGTGAGAGTTAAAAAAGCATAAACATTTGAAATGCAGACACTGTCACTGTATCAAATTTTTTTTGCAAAATAAAAAGGAACATCTGTCTAACTTAGAAATATGTTAGGCATTTAATTAGTTTTGTCAGATAGATTATTCTGTCCCTGGAAAGTGATGATGCAGGATGGTATTTCCAAATCTGGTTGGTCTAACCATGATACAAAGTGCCAAGAAAATCTATTACTACTCCTATTGTTGCTGCCCGCTTGACTAGCCCGGATGGTCAGCACACAGGACAGGCAGCATGCGTGCCTCGGCAGGGAGACCGCTTTTTGTGTCCCTGGTGTCCAGATCGTAGGATCCTGCTAGGCGGGGAGCCATCTGCAGGGACCTCAGCAAAGCACAGCAGCAGGCGATGACAAAGTAGCGAAACACAGAGGCCACGGCGACCGGTCCTTTATTCCCCGGGGGGGGGGGGGGGGACGGGGAAACAGAGAAACAACGGCTGGAGATAAAAGAAGCACGAGCTGTCGCTTACAGGGGGTTTTAAGGGGAACAGACATGGGCAGTCTAAGGGGAGGAACAATGGATCAGCCAACAGAAAAGGATTACATAACCACAGTTGTCCAATCAAACAAAATAAGGGGAGGGGTACATTCAAACTAACCAATGGAGGTACAAAGAACAGAGAACTTTCCAGAAACTGATACATATGAAAGTAACTTAATACATATGTAATAACTGGGAGGGGAAGGGGGAGTAACCTAAAACTCAACAGACAACTTAAGGGGTGGGGTGTGTGGAGATTCCCCAGCCTTGCTCTCTCCCTACTTCTCTGGCTTGCTATCCCTAGGAGGGAAGTCAACCCAGTTTATCTCATTGATTTTCATGGCAAGTGAGGACTGGGTCACTGCCACATTCTATGGCTCTGTAGTTCCTCCAGGTACCTCAAAAATCCCTGCAGCACTAGAAAGATGCTGTTGATCTCACCCACCAGGCCAGTGCCTGCAAAAATGCCAAGTAGGAACATCACAGATACAATGTCCTCCATGGGATGACCCTGTCAATCCAACCCAGACCTGACAGCTTAAAAAGTCCTGGGGACCCTTCACCCAGATGTTTTCAAGGGCTGATTATAAAATATGAAAGGAACTTATCATTAAAAATGTTCTAAACCCTATGACACACAGTCACCTGTGCTGGGAACGGTAAGGGAGGGAGCTTGCAGTGTGATGTCTGCAGGTTGAAAAACCTGACAAAGCTTCATCAGAGTCCTTCCCCAGTTCAGGTCCCCTTCCCTGCCAAGCCTACACACAGAGCACAGGTGGTATTGTGAACAAGTACCGGTTAGACAGATCTATCAAAGCATTCTTAATCCTTGACACATGGAGCAGCCAGTGCAACACTAAAAAGAGGACACACCTTTGGATTTTCTCTGATCACCCATCACTTGTGTGATGATAGCTGTGCATCACCTGGTGCTAGGCAGGAGAGTTGATGCTGTAACCCCACAGCAGATTAGTTCATCCAGTGTTTTGTGGGCTCCCTGACAAATGGGTGCAGTTAAAGTTCCCACTGTGACTTACTGCAAACTCTGTCACTTGCCAAGGATCAAAGCCTTGAAGGATCTGTCCTTTTCCAAAATGACAAAATTATGATTTCTTTGAGTCTTCTTCCTTTAAACCTGAACATTGAAACTACAGAAAGAACAAGAACCAAGAAAGACAGCCAGGTAATAATGAGAGTTCTGATATCTTGCAAAAAGAAAGATATTTGCAGGGTTGGGACAAAAGGATAGCTTGGAAAAACTCTGGGGAGCAGGCAAATGGAAATGGAGGTGAAGGTGAAGGCAAAAGTGTGTTAGCAATTAAATTAGAACAATAAGTCGTTTAAACTATCATTTATTTGCTTTACTCGGTGTATCAGTTCCCTGGATAGGAGGTTAAGAACATGTAGGAATAGCAGCTGTGACATCATTTTCAAGACAATCCATGGGAAGCTACTGAAAACACATATGGCCAAGCAATGTTAGGGGACACAAAAGCATCATCCTTCTCACAAGGTCCCGATTTTTTGCAATTATAGAACAGATCCTGCATTTCTCAGATAGCTGGGGGCTAATTCCAGACTCCTGGCATATGGCTTTTCAGGTACTCCCTATCAAGTTCAGATATGCATACTACTTCGTCCTTATTTCCCACGTTTTGTCTGGAGGTAACTGCAGTTTAGTGGTGGGGGTTTGTGAAGCTCAGCGATTCAGGTAGCTTTTAATTCCCAAGATTTTGCCTGAAGGATTAGGTCCTGCAAATATCCATACTGTGACACAGAAAAATACTGCAAAAAAAAAGTCTCTAAACCATGTGATCACTTAAACTTTGAATGGATGCTTTTAATTTTTAGTACTTGAACTCTTAAAATTAAGCCCACATTGACATCTTCTACAGCTTGACCTTCTTTATTAACCCTATTTCTCTTTCATACACCAAGTTTTCTACCTTGCCACCACAAGGTGCTCTTGCTTTTTTCCACTTCAAACAAAATAACATCTGTTATTTTAGACAGTACAAATACTGATTCTTCAGTAACATTTGTTTTTTTTTGACTGAAGCAGGTGAATCCAGCTGGCAGATCAATGGGTGAGGAAGCAGCTAGAGGTGATAGTTTCTTGATCCAACACAACTATATGAGGACATGAGAGTGAAATAATTTCCACCACTAATAACTGTGGTGACAAAATCCAAAATTCAAATAAGCAAAAATTTTCCCATTTCCTGGAAACAGCTACTTTATCTAAGTACTAAAACAGTAGCTAAGTGCACAAAGATCTTTATATATTTGTATAAATGGCTTTTTAAATGACAACATTATGAGAAATTGAAAGCAAAAGCATTATTATATACATTTATGTTTTCTGTATAACTCAGTTACTCAGTTTCTATTAATATTTTACAGGACTTGGCTTCTGGGATTATCATATTACTTACATGTACATTCATACCCATTTAAAGATAATTGAAAGTTGTGGTTAATAGAAGGGTATTTTTGTGAAGAGGAAAATTTTTAAACTATTTTATTTCAGGATTTTATTTTTTAAAATTTTTGGGAGGATTATATTAGAAGACTATTTTCCAAAAGAAGTGTTCTGCAAGGTATAACTAGCTTTTTCAAAACAGTTCCACTAGGCAGGCAGAAAACTAGCCCTACCCTATTGTTTTTTGTTACATATAAAAAATGGCAGGTACTTCTGGATATCACAGGAAAGTGTTGATAGCTTCTGTCAAGGTTAAATTTTGTCACCAATCCCTCCATTTTCCAGTATCAGGAAGCTATGGATTTAATGTCAGAGATTCTGTGGTTTTCAAAAACAAACATTTCTCGTCAAACTCTTTACAAAAATGTTATATAAAGTTGTGCCTTCCCATGCAGTGATGGAATATTCTTCCAGACCCACAACAGTCTCTGAAGTTCCTGTGCTAGGAAATGGAATCAGCTGCAGAACCAGTAGATGCAGAGAATGTTTGTAAACATGGTGCTCACATCCTATGATGCAAAATCTTGATTTAACTGGGAGATCTACATTTAAAAATAGCACCTACTTACAATGAAGGCCCAGAAGCTACATGGATAAATGATATCTGAGAGCACAACAGATTCCTGTGTGACAGGAGGAGAAGGAGTACTTTCAGGACCTGCAATTTAGCCAGTACCAATTCCTACTACTGTTTCCCAATTAGCCAAGAGAGGGGGCTAGTTCATTCCTTTTTTTCCATTATTTTCAAAAACATGTTACTTCTTCCTGACCTTGGGTTATTGCAATATTTCTGACAGAAAACAAGCCGGAATCTTCTCCGGCTGCACCTTTATTATTAGCAGATTGACTCACAGTGAGGACCTTTGCTTTCCATTTTGTTCACAACACTTGCACCTGCATGACTGTGCTTCCTAATAAAAGGCCTCCGCCTAATCACAGACCCACATCTCTGTTGGACCATTTAATGGCATCAAAATTAACTACATCCAGCAAAGAAGACCTGTTAGATGATGTATTTTCAGCAATGGGAATGTGCATTATGCTGTTCTTTGCTTATAGCCCAGCAGAGAACCAGGAGCAGAAAAGTTGTTATGCAAGTTTCAGCATTAAACATCTTTGACTTATTGCTGTGATTATACTAATTGCTCATCTTCCTAGTGGGAGGTTGCAGGAAGCTGTTTTGAAGTAATCAAACTGAGATGCGGTCTTCTATTTATAAGAGGCCTAGAAATCTCACTCTCCCAAAAAGAGCATCTAATTGAATCTCTAAAAAAGAGCAGATATGGTTTCTCTTTCCCTTCCTTGGAATCTCACACAAGGGTTTGTGACTTCATTCTTCCTCACTGTGAATGTCTGTGAGCCATGCTGCCTGACAGCTCTACAAGGCAGTGCTTGTTCTCCTCTTTTTCCAGGCTTTGAATGCACAGCAAAACCTCTGCACCTCTGCAGGATCATCTAATAGGGCTATGTGGTGCCATGTCAACGTACATATTAGCTTACTCTTAACTACAAAAATAAAGTTTCATATTTACATCAAGGTTTTTTGGCCCAAAGCAGCTTAAAGCTGTGATATATGCATACGGTACCAGTTAAAAGGAGTAGGTCCTGGCTGCCATACGGTCGTAGCCCTAAGGAAGCTCTCCCCTGCAACTGATGGGAAAGGCTAAGTTGGGTCAAGAACACTTTGATCTATGCTGATCACAAAAAGGAGCACTGAACATTTTTTCTCTATGCAAGACCTTTCATAGTGAAAAAAAAAAAAAGGCAAAAAGTCTTGTATTTACCTCAGACAAATAAAGGCAGAGTCCAGCACCAGTAGGATTTTAACCCATATTTCTAACTGAACTATTGAGAACCTTTGCGTGATAAAGCCAGACCAGCCTTTTGCAGAGCAACAAGATCATTCTGCTGAGATGAGGTTAAATTTCATCATAGATTACTGGCAGGAGTTTGCTGTTGTAGATAATGTTGTTCTGTTTGGGGGTTTTTTTTCCTAGTTTACGACTGAAATTTCTTGGTAAAACTGGGCATGTATTCTTAATAAGTTGTTCCAGGAAAGCCAAAATTACTTGATAGCAAAGGTTATGTTTTGCCCAATGCTTTCAACCAAAGAAAAAGAAAGTGGAAAATCTAAGTGAACTGTTCTGACATTTCTGAAGCACTTCATTTACAGGCACATGCAATAAACACAGAGGAAATAAAGAGCTAAATCCACAGTGGTAATGAAGGAAGCAGCAGAAGTGACTTTTTTCGCAGTAGATTCACTAGTAGGGATTTTACGGAGTCTGAACAAAACTCAGGTTAAAATCCCTCCTCAGTACAAGGGGATTTGAAGGCATGTGTTTCATCTCTCAAGGAAACATCTTACTGACTGTTCTGTAAGGTACCCTGGGGTAGAGAAAATGCAAGGAAGAGAAGATGCTTCTTCAGTCTATATTTGCCTTGAATGTGAATATGGATTTATAGGAGGGGCTTTAAACATTAATTAAGATGGCTTAAGGACTTGGGTCTTTAAATTCTAAGAGCTTTCTTACCTAAATCTGGTATTTCTGGATGTAGCCCCATCTCAACAAATGTCTCCCAAAACTTGTACAACAATGTCAACAGGACATATGGATAAAAACGCATTCCAGACTAGCATGCATGTCAAGGCACTTTCCTGGCAGATGAGATATCATTTCAAATCACCTTTGGCAAAAATATCTCAACTGAGGTCTCCTACACCATGTATGAATGCCCCACAGATGAACTTTTCAGGGAGAGGGATTGATGGCTGTGTAAGGCCTATTTTTAGATATGCACAGATACCGGATGCTGAGACACAAGAAAAAAGAGGTTTAGAGAGGAGAACGTAGCATGGGAAACTGGCAGGATTAGGGACTACCATTTGATTGTTTTATTAGACAGACTCATAGGAGTCAGAGGCCAGGGAGAAAAGATTGCTCTTGAAATGGGATTTGAAGACAGTCAGGAGGTCACTGAAGCAAACAGCAGGGTATCAGTTACAGAAGCTGAGATTCACGGGAGAAAGACTAGGAGAAAAAGGTCCAAAATTAAGGGTTCATCTCCCTTTATACATCATCACAAATCAATACAAAACAAGTAATTCACAGAAAGAGGCAATTTCATGTGTTTGTTTGCAAGCCCTGATGGATCTATTGGCTGGAATGCCTATTGTTCCTATCCTTGACATGACATACACAACACAGGTATCATGATGTATATAAACCACGAAAAACTCCAGTGTGTTTCATTACCATGAGAAATGCAGGGGCTGGCTGCTTTTGACAGCCAGTGATGCTATTAGCTAGCCTTTTACGTTGGTAGCTGAGGAAAATTCAGTCAACATATTTTAACCTTCTGAGCAATCCCAGCACACTGTGATCTTACCAAAGCAGCTGATAACAACAGAAGTACAAGCTCTGCGTCAGACAAACAGCAGCTGGGGGAAGGGAGCTCTGCTCTCATTCCTCCCCCACGCCAGCCTAGCTTGTAGATCAAGCTTGTCATCCCTTTCAAGGCAAAAGGCATTGACAATATCTTCCTTCCTCAAATAACAGAGAAGGAAGGGAGCTCTACCACTGCCCTGGATTACAGAGTGGTGAAAATACATGAAAGCACTGGATGGCTCTAAGAGATCACAGGCAGGACAGCCCAAACCTACCTGATGCTGGGACTCCAGCATAGACCTTGCATTATAAACTGAATTAGGCTCTGCTCCAAGACAAATCGTGAACTCTGCTGACTTAATTTCAGCTCTTCTCTGCAGCCTTTCATTAGGAGTTGTAAAGGTTCCTTCTGAGCGCTTTCAAAGTAAGGAAACCCAAGTGGTCTCCAATTTCAATTGTGCACTGTGATGAAAGTAGGCTGTCTGGGAGGAAAAGGGGGGTAAACTGGCCAGCTCTTTGAGTTCAGTCTGGAACTCACATATGTAGGAGTGCAGGAATTCCTCAGCTTCACATTTGGAAATGGGCCCGGGTCGGAAAGTAAAAATAGAAAAGTGTGTATGCGATTCTAAGAAGCTCAGCTGCAAGGAAGGGGAGAAAAGTTTCCTGTAGACCTTGACTCAAACTTTTTAAGACGTTTCAAGGACAAAGATGAAGCAGCTCCAGGGCTCCATTTAATTTTGGAAGTCATAATTCATTTTTCTGCACAGTGGAAAACTATTCCAAACCAAATGAAACCTTTTTTTTTTAATCTTGTTTTAGAATTTGCTTTAAAAAACCCACTTAGGCAAAATACCCATATATAGTTTCCATGGTTGTTTTATGTCAGGACCACATTTTAACCATTAGCCTTTCAACACAAGAAAAAGATAAAATATCTGGTAAATGAAGAGAATTAACAATAGATAACACTCTTTCTTTAAGCTCTAGCCTTAGCAGAGAGCAGCTATATCATTTCCCTCAGGGAATACAGTTCTACTTCCTTGCTCAGATATCCCCAGAATGGGTGAAACAGGTTTGCATGAGTATGTGTATCAAAGAGAAATGAGCTTAGAGTAGGATGCAGAAATTATCTGTATATGGAAAGTTCATGCAAATTCCCTGTAAACACCGGAGCATAAGCTACATCCACCTTGAGAAAGTAAGTACAGAGGAAGCCAAGGAGTAGCTAACCTGGGATTAAAATATCCATCTCCTGATCCTGTCTGCTCAGTGATGGGCTGTGCAGGACTTAACCAGCAATACCTGGCTGTACACACAAGTCTGTGTGAGGGTGTGTGTGTGCATGCAGATAAAGCTACACAGGAAGGAGGCAGCTGCAGGTGGGGACACAAAGGCCAGGACACTACTGTCTACTTTTTTCTTCTTTTTTCTTCCCAATAAATAGCCTGGCTACTAAAGCTGCTGCTAAAGAAAGAAGCCTTGAACGCGGCCCTGCTGTTCCTTCTTTCCCATTTCCCCATGAAGCTGGACTTTTAAACATTTCCCCAGACCCTCCTTGTCCCTGGGCATGTCCTCCTTACTCCTCCCATGACAGAGCACTCCAGGGCATGTCCTGGAACACCACCCTGGCAAGAGTAACTTCATTTTGCCTACCAAAAGCAGCCTCGAGGTAGCTCTGCAGCGAGGCCCCCCTGGCCTCCCCATGCCACTCACCAGGGGCCAGGCTGGTTTGTCCCTTTGGCTTTTGGGGCTTCTCATTACCCCATAGCCCCCAGGCTGGCTCTACATGTCCCACAGCACGAGACCAGCAAGGGGACAGGGTGACTGCAGGGGACAGGGACACAGAAGATCCCTTTGCCAGGATCCTTCCCATCACAGGGAAAACCTACAGCATCCCTGCGCAGCCAAGGAAAAGCTGGGCTTTGCCTCGGACTTACTAGACCCAATAAAATAAGGTCATTTTCCTGGACCTTTTCTTTTTAGCTATATTTTTATATCAACACACAAATGAGGAGGAAACATAACTGCTGAACCCCAGAGGAAAGATACATGGGTGGGAAAATGCATGCACTTTCAAAAAAGTTAACAGCACTGTCAATGTCACTGATGTCCATTTTGATCCAAGATTCCATTCTATTCCTATTTCACAATTTTTTTTGGGGGGCGAGGAGTAACAGTAATAATGTAATTTTGCATGAAACAAGAGCACTCAAAATTCCAAACAGATTATGCATGGAACAGCAGAAATGTAATAGAAGCTTTTTCAGCGGTTCTACTTGCAGAATCAGAGCAGACTATAGCTTAAACCAATAAATAAAATTACCAGTAATTTTATTGAATTACATTGTTCAGTTTCAGTTGTGTCCCCCAATTCAAACAGCCTAGTGATTGATATGTTATTGTTAATTTGTGTATTGTGTCTGTAATTAATGTGTTTTGGAATGACCCTTGGAAAGTAAATCAATATTGGAAATAAGAGACCTCCAATGATTTGGATCTCTGACTCTTCTAAATCAGTTTTCGAGTGGTAAGAATTTGTATTAAGAACAAAAATCATCCCAAAATATGAATAGTGACAGTTTTCACAGTATGGGTCCTCACATCCTTGACTGTTCTTATAAGGTACTTCATGACTGTCAGACTCCTCAAAGCACAGGTAGATAGGGGGAGGAATCAGGTACACATTTTCCAAGATGACAGTTTCCACCCTGTGATCACCTCGAAGCCACAGGCTAAATGGCATACAAAGAGAATCTGCGAAAAACAAACCAGCTGTGAATAATCTTGATTTGGGAAGGAGTCCACAGACCAAAACTCATGAAACTCTTCTTTTACAATAGAGTAAGGCAAGATCTGCAAAGTTCATCTTTCAGCATTAAATCAGCGGAAAGCTGAGGCAATGCAGTCCTTTCTCATTTCTCATTTCTCATTTTCACTTTCAGAGTGGTCCACAAAGCCAAGTCCTGTCATTTGAGGGAATTCCAGGATGGTAAATCTCTTTGTCTGATATTGTACCACTGAAAGTTTCACCCTTTCAAATGCCTGACAGTTGTGCTGCTAAAGTGGCACAGGTGCTGGAGGCATCCCCAAATATCCCTGTCACCACCAAGTCTATGTCCTAGAGTAGCAGCATGACAGTAGTCTTGTCCTTGGTTTCACATTGCTTATCAAATCCAAACAGACACCCAAAACTAGATCTCCTCAATTCCGGTGAAGAAATTCCTAGCTATGTAGCCAAAGTTTTCTAATCACTCTATAATTATTTCATTAATTTAAAAGTCTCAGGCTGGCAGTGGTTCTTTCATTTACTTCATCTGTGCCACAACAAAAGAGATGGGGTTTAAATTTGCACAAGCATTTAGTTTTGCTGCATCACAGTTACTGAGCTCCAGTTTAGTTTTGCTGCTTTCAATCTTCTTTTACTGTTTGTTATGAAATGGATATTGCTCTGCTGTGAGGCTAAATGGGGTAGGTAGGGCAGCCTAAATGTTACTGATGAGCAACTTCACTATTTTGGGGATAAAGAACAAATCTCTCCAGCTGCAAAAAATGAATAAACATACTGTAAGGAGAAATTACTCAAATAGTGAGTATGTATAGGGCAGGTGACAGTAAAAGTCATAAGTATCACTGTGACAGAGCTGCTAAAGTGGAATAATATTTACATGCTGCAAACAGATTTGTGCTGCTGAGAAAATTTGACTCCTTTTGGGAGTAAACCTTTTGGGAGTAAAAATGTGTTCCTTTGCAGACAGCAAAGACAGTGGACAGTGGACAAACAAACACTTTGGTGTCAGATAGAATGAAATATAAAACAATATAGAAGGGCTCAAATGGGAAAGTGAGAGGTGGATATTCTGTACTATCACTTCTCAAGCCTCTTGTTTGAGAAAGGGCAAGTGGAAAGAATATTTACTACTCTTTGTTATTATTTATTATAACCTCAGTGTTCCAGAAAAGAGAAAGTGGGTATACCAAACATCAGAAGTTGGTAGGAAGAGAGATTACAGCCACAGTCATGTCTTCCTCTGACTGCTAGTCATCAGCACCCCATTCCCAAAGCACATCCCTTTACTCTTTCCAGTACTAAGCCTTCATTAATGGCGCTCTAACTGTGACAGAAGGCGTCAGTATTCTGTGTGTGATGATCTGCTCTCAATAGCAATGCATTCAAGGGTGGATCAAAAACAAGCAATGGTTCAAGCCAACGGTTCAGCCAAACTTGTGTTCCATTCTGGGGAGAATGTGGTATTTAGACACACAGGAAAACAGCGGCAGCACGTAAAATATGCTAAAAACAGAACACATATGGCTGTTGGTTATTTATTGAGTTCCAATGGTATGTTCTGCAACTTGCATGGGAATCTTCCAATGCAATTATTTAAGTCATTCCAAGTTATAGCATCTCGTTTTTCCACCCCAATATTTACAGATTGGCCCAATTCCTTAAGCAGGCTCCAGCCCTTACAGATTGTGTGGAAATTTTACCAGCAGGATATATGGGATCGCTCATCTCTAGTGTCTGTAGCCAAATGTTCATGACCTGTCCCATGGATATATAGATTGCCCAGTTCCTTTGAGTTTGCAAGGCCAAATTGTTCTGCTTCATAACAGTTCAGAGATTCCCCTGCTTCCACTGGTTTGATTCCCAAGATCACTGTGAGGTTAAAGGGAAGAACAAACAGGACAAATGCATTCCTGATGTAAGCAGATGAAACCTTATAACCTCATTTTTCCTCTGCCCCCATTTTAGGACTTGTCAGTTGAGGAGCAGCTGTTTACACCAATTATGAATTTGGCCTAAGATATAGAAATAAAGCAGCAGATTATATTCCATGGAGAGTACATTAAAAATAAACAATGCATTTGTGTGTGTGGCAGAACTGAGTCTTGAGTCCTTAATTATAGGAAACAGGAAATACTTTGGTTGCTCTCCTTCCCAAGATCAAAATTCGTTAATAATTACACCACTTCTTAAATGTTCCTTCTCCCTTTGGCTCTGCTGCCACTGGGGAGGGGGAGGGAAGGGTGGAGGAGGGGGGAGGAAACCAGGGATCACCATAACAATATGAAGGTGGATAAAAGGGACATTACATGTTCTAAGATAAGAGCAAGGAAAGCCTTGCATGATAAAATCAGACAGTCCTTCCCTTTCGAAGCACACTGGGTCATTCAGGCGCATCCAGGAGAATTTTTTTGCTTCATTATGTTTTTTTACAGCCATATTTCAGGAGCTGCAGTGGACCAACAAAAGTCATTCAGGAGCTGGGGTGGGGGCAGTTTTATCAAAGATTTCAACAATCTTTAAACCACGTGGCAAATTCTGTACAGAGATCCAGCTGGAGGTGAAGGCAAGGGGACAGAAGTTCTTAAGTAAGAATAGCCTGGCATTCTTATCTGTTTTAAGGCATTGCCTCATCTGTATTTGCATTTCTTTCTTTTTTAAATTAAACAAATTTTAAATTAACAACTCTTTAGGTAATCTGAGCAAGATTTCCAAAAATGTTGCATGAGATGGCTCCGTGGCAGCATTTAGTCTGTTGCAGGCAGTCTGCAAAGCCTCAAACCCCATTAAAACACCTTTATTAACATTTTTTTCAACTAGTATAATGACACACTTTGTACAGTACCATAGGTAAAGAGTAAAAATCCAGGCTGCAGCCTCACAGTGGAAAGAAAATTCACATCCTGTCAATATTGGGAAAAAAGGGCTGCAAATGAAGATGTAAAATCAGGTTCATGTTTAAAACATCTAAACTGATATTGCTTTAGGAAAGAAGCAACACATTAAGAACAATGTGTGAATATCCACTGACAGCCCTGAGTGCAGAATATTGTTTCAATAGTGCAGTTTGCTCATATACATAAAATAAGTAGGATTCAGTTGGTTAATAATTTATCTGGTGACTTCTTAATCTTGAACCAAAAATATCCTTGAATGTTTCCAGAGAAGCTGATATCAGGCATCCACAGCAACTGTAAAATAGTCCTTTTTCTGCTTTCTACTCTCTGACAGTTCATCATAGTCTTGGCTCTGCAAAAGACGTACATACGTGATTAATTTAATGCAAAGCAAGTGGTGCCATTAACATCATGTGCCTACACCTTCCAAACTCAAGGGCTTAGATTTGCCCAGTCCCCTCTCACCATGGACAGAACTCTTGGAGGGGCTTTGAGTAAATCTGATTTCAAAGAATGAAGGAGAGGGGGAAAATATTTTTCTCCATAAAGACAATGTCTCTGCAAGCAGTAAAAGCCAGGACTGTCCATAAGGGTTTGCAGGATTCCTTCCCATGTCTGGCAGCATCAGGGCACTATCCAGATGCAGTGGCCACCACCAGCTCTCTAGCTGTTAGCCCTGAGCACTCAGCAACAGGATCAAGAGGGTTGGAACCCGAATGAAAGTTCCTAAGAAATGCAAATAGATATACAGTTTTTTCTCCCAGAGTGGCAAAAGAAACCTCTGCCATTTGTACCTTTTGGCTTCCCTCAAAGAGTCCTGGCCTTGTTTTCATGAAATCCCTCAGAGAAAGCCCGGGGGCTGAGGAAGCAGCATTCGACTGCTGCAGGTCTTCCAGCAGATACCATTAACCCTTTGTCTGCCGATTCCCCCATGCTGATAAAAATGGATGTCTGCTCTTGTGGTCCTCAGCATTTATCTGCTGTCCTGCTGTCCTTGAAGGTTCAGGGTTCAACAGCAGCTGAGCACTTAAGCAAGTACTTACTGCAGTTTGGTGGTCAAACCGATAAGATTGCCTGGGAGAGCTCCTTGAGTGTTTTGAGCCCTGCTGCTGAATCACTCGCTGTCCCCAAGCAGCTCCCTCCAACTTTGCTGCAAGATGTGCATTAATACTGAATCTGCAAGGCTTACTTAACCAGCTGGTGTCAAAGGCTTTGCATCTCCTGGACAAGAGGCAGCAATGTGAGGAAAAACACCTCATGCTGTAGTGGATTTTAAACTATACCCAGAGATTTTAGGAGCAGCTATGCTGAGCGCATGTGTTCATCCGCAATGAGTGTTGATACTTCACCTCTCCAGCTGGACAACCACAGAGAAAATTTCTTATATCAGCCTTGCACAGAGTGGGCTCCCTTGCTGCAATAAAATAAAGCCAAAGACATTCATGTAGCCTGGTACAGCTCCCCTTGATCCAAATACAGTGGACATAGGTATTTGGAACTTAAATAGATTTGTAACACAATGCTGTAAAAAATAATATCACTCTTGGTGTTAAGTGGTAATTTCAGAATGTTGAGGAGAGGCTCTTAATGAGTTTACTGTTGGCTTCCATGGAGAAGATGATAGGACTGGGATGCTGGATCATTAAACATTTGCAATTATTATTCCATTAATATTGCAGTGACCATAAAGGCCAGCTCAGTCTCTGCTATTAAGGATCTTACAACTAGTCCCCATTTTTCCTACAGTTTATTTGTTGCTTTTGTTTTTCTGAGTTTGAGAACATCCAGCTATATTTCATCCCTCTCACATTCCATAAAAAGCTTTCAAGGCTATATTTAGTGAGAGTACAGTGTGGATATTAAAGACAGTGAATAGCCACCCACCACATTGTATTATCTTTTGCTGCATACCACCACAAAAGTAATTACCATGCTAGAAATCCAGCTCTGTCTTACTGGATGGTTGTCAGAGTCATCTTAGCATAATTCTCACAGAGAGAAAAAATGGCTTATGGTAAAAGGGATAGACTGCCAGTGTACTCTGAAATATGCCCTTTCCTACCCTCTTCCCCCCTACCTTCCCATTACTCTGGAAGAACCCGTGAGTATTAAACATGTGCTACAAGCTGTAGAAAGCAGAATGAAGCCTGAATTTCTGTTTCATGAGTTGTCACATGCTTCCTTAGTATTTTTTTTATGCAAGAGCTTCCTTAAATGTAGTCATTAATAACATGCTCTTTGGGTGCCTCAGATGAGTCTCAAGTTTCCACAATAAGCGCACTTGCTTATGATTGTTTCTGGAATGAGAGGATGTGAATGCTAGTGCCCTGCTTTTCCACTAACAGGTAACCCTTAAGATTCAACCCCTGGCAAGCTGTTTTAAAGCCTGACCTGCTTTGAACAAGGATGGCTAATGCAAGCCCAGTTACACACAGACAGCACTGACTCCTGGCAGACTGTCTCTCAAGTCTAGCACAGGTCTGAAATATTTTGAGACCAAGTCTTAGTTATCTATAAACCTTTTTTTCTCTGCTCAGGAGGCTGGGGAAAAAAAAAAAAAAAAAAAAAAAAACAATACTTAATCCATGTGGTGTACTGGTTTGGGTCATGGAACAAGGGTGCCTGGAGGACAGTATGATCCTGAGGTCCAAAAACCACTGTTCACATCCTAAGAAATAGAATCTTTATGCTAAGATGTCCTGAGCATTACTGCTGTAACTTTTCACAATGTATTAGACTGAACTAAAATTCCTTGCTTCTTAGATATTTTGTTTTAACATATCAGGAACACAATAAATTTTCACTGGCTTATGTGAACAAGACACAAATGGGTAAGGGGAAAGCATCAGAAAAAGAAAAGGGAGTTATTTTATGTTGGAATACAGTAGATTTTCTCAGAGGGGAAGAAAACCAGCTTGGTTCCACCTAGCATGCAATATATTGATTATTTCATTATTTGTTAAAATAAATAATGCAATATTCTTCTATGTTATTTGATTGGTTTTGCTGCATTGTTGCCTAGGGCAAGTCTTACAAATTGTGAAATCCAAACAAGCATAAAAATAGCATAAAATCTCCAGGCAGATACATCATCACACATGCAGGTTTAATCAGCTAGCATCTCCTGTGGTCACATCAGGTGTTGGCTAAGAGTTCTATTTCTGCTTTTTCCAGCAATGACAAAACTGCTAGCTCCTGCATGAAATATAGGTCATTTGGAGAGACAGATAACAGGTATAGAGATATATACTTACTGACATATGTATTCAGAGAGAAAAAGAAAGGAAGAGAATCATAATATGTATATTCTTATCTAGAAAATAAATTGCATTTGCATTCATGTGTAGTATTCTTTATTCCCATGAGGCAATTATTAGAAGTTTCCTTCTCATATTTAGTCATGTTTGGAATTGTTTTCAGGATGTTTAGACTCTTTTCTTTGAGTTGTCACCAGCTCATTACCACAGAATTACATTTTACAAACAAGAGCTGGCTCGAGCCAACTTGGCTTGGTTACTGCTGCCTGAGGGAATTTGAAAAAATTATAATTTCCTTGCCTTTGGAAATAGACAGGCATGGACCCAACTGCAGGCAATCTCACCTCTTTACTGCCTTTCTGAGCTGAAACAAGAAGCTTTTTTATTCTTGGAGTTCTCCTATTATTTGAAAGGAGAACACACGTACAGAATATTTTCAACCCCAAAACACAGCACGTCTGAGCCGACATTAATTTTCATCTTAACGAATCTCAAATTGCGGTGCTGAACAGTAAGGTCCCCAGTGCACCTCCAAGAAATAATTATTGAAATTCTTCCATTGCAGCAGTGAAACACACCATTGCAACCTGTGCTCAGAGTGTGACTCCACAGTAGGTTCAATGCAGCCCAATTCCTTGTCTTTTCTAAAAGAGGCACTGACTGCACCCACAGCATTTTCCCATAGGAGTCCCTGGGGCCTAAAACTTGCTACATTTGTGAATGGCCCATCTGCACCTTGATTGACAATTTACACACCACTACCCCTTACACACACACCTGCACTGTGACAATTTCATGATTAGAAATTTATATTTTTGTCTAGCACATAGTTTTCTGCTGCCTTTGATCCTTCTGAAAGTATCCCTTCCCGGCTTCAACTTCATAGGCCACCTTCAAAACTTCAACTTCCACTTCCCTGTAGGTCTCCTTTTGCAGAAAAAGAAATGCTAGCTTTATAGAAAATAAGAGGCAAACGTTAAAAGATAGTCTGCCCACATTACTGCTCAAAGGTCAAAATGATGTGGGTGTTTTTTAATAATTACAGTTAGATAGTAACTGCTGGTTAGTGATAAATTAAGTTAGCACGTCTTAAGTTGACTTGGCGTAAGAACAGGATATTAATCACCAAATAGCCGTCATATACCTTCAATTAAAGCATAAATTGCAATTGTGAATAGACCAAGCTTATATGCATATTCCAAAAGCAATCTATAGGACAAATTCTCAGGCAGTAAGAGCTTCCAAAATTGAATTAAATTCAGAGCTACATCAATTAACACTAGCTGAGATATTGGTCCAAAAGATGATCTGTGGAGTAAATTGAAAACCATGTACCTTAATATCACTAAGATTATCCACATTTTTTGTTCTGATGCAATAGCAAACCTGTCTTGAATGCACAGGACCATTCCATGATCCCAGGTGGAACTGTACAAAGAGTTCCACTGTAGTTTGCAGAATAATTCCCTCCTGATCATGTTCTAAGTATAATTGGCTAACCGTGCTTGTTAGGAACATCAGGATAATTCCAAGTTAGTGGTTCTCAGAGCTAAGACCTCCTGCAACAGAAAGGTGAATGATGTGAAAGGCAAGACTTCACCCAGAGTGCATGAACAAAAGCAATGTAGCTGTCAACTTCAAGTGTTGAGGTCTTCCGACAGAGAACTACATTGCCTGACTGCTAGCCCAAGCTTGTGCAAAATAGAAAACAACTGTGCCCTTGAATAATCCTCAAAAGACAATGCAGAATTCCATGTTTGGTGAAACTTTCTTGAAGGAGAGAGTAACAATTAAAAATAAAAGAGGATGAATGTTTTAGAAGCTGCATTTGTTATTTCCTGGCTCATAATCATTCTTTTGGGGATTACTTCAGACAGTGTAGTGCCTGTGAAAGCAAGAATCCCACTTTTCAGTTTTTGCTGTCATTATCTTATAAGATTCTGGTCAGAAAATGAGACTAACATTTTACAGAAATGCTTGAAACGTTTTTGTCACTGTCTCAAAATGGATAAAAATGTGTCAGAAAATTTGACAAACATCAAGAATGTGCCTCTATGCTGTCAAGAGCATCCCCCTTCTTGATGAGCCAAGACATGTAATACTCCCAATTTCACACTTCTGCCTAAAGCTCTGTAACTTTTTCCTGCAGGGATTCCTAAACCTTGAGCTGGGAGGTTTTCCCTCTGTTTCCAGTAGGCAGACCACAGCCTTTTGCCACATTAACAGAAAGGCTACTTATCTTGGAAACTGGCTGGGCATTTGAACACTAGATCATCTGAGTACTTTTAGATGTTCAGCAGCTGAAGTGTCCTATTGTGGCTCATTCCCTTGCAGAACAAATGTTGCTGTCTGAGACTGCTCCAAACATTTGTTTGGCACATGAGAATTCCCTCTCCTTTTGAAGCAGTATTAAAAGCACTGTCAGCTCATTAATGGATTTTTTTTAAACTTTTCTTTTGGCAGAAGTGAAACTATCACTGAAGGAAATATCTTGTAAACATTGAAACAACCACAACAGCATTCCATGCGTACACGGTGGAAAACAAAAACAAAATAAAAGTAGCCTTTTGCAATGAAACATGTCTTTCCTGAATCAGCAAAGACTCCCATGACCTTGCAGACATTCCTTGGAATAGCCACTGAGAGCTGCATGAATCTCATAACAAAATAAAAGCACCACAGTGCAAAGGACAAATTGTCCAGGGTTAGAGGAGAGCCATTGCTCTGGAAATACCAAGCACTAAAATCCTACCCATAGATTGACTTGCGTACAAATGTCACCATGCCTACGTCAAAGGCCAGATTTCCCAGAGGACTCAGCTTCCCTTAAAGAAATGCAGTAACTATTAGAGTTTTAAAGACCTCAGGAAGCCAGATTTTCAGTAGAACTTATTTCAGAGGGGTAGCATTTGTATTTAGATGAGACCACCTGGGTACCACATAAAGTCTGTATGTAAAAAAGTCCTAATAGATAGCATGATGAGCTTTCTAGGTAGAAATGTAGAAATGTAAGAATGTGGTTGTTACCTTTATTCTCCCTCCTCCCCTTCTTTTTCCCTTTTATTTTTTTTTTTTAATTTGAGAAACAGAAGACATTTTAATTCAGCTTGATACACTCTAGGTATGAAAAGAAGTAGTTTTTAGGTGAACTCTGTAACCTCTATAAATACATATTTACATTCTCTGTAAGTATGTCTTTTTCCTCCCATTACTGGTTATCTCTGAATGATCTTCTTTTTCTCCTAGGTATTCTTTATGGAATATGTGTTAGGAAAATCCAAGGGTTTTTCTAGAATGTGTCTGATTTTGATGAAATATTAAAAAAAAATTTAAAAAAACCAAAAAAACTCACACCTCCCAAAATAAACACCAGCAAAAGGCTTTTCTCAAACATGCTCCACTTTAAAGTCCCTGTTCTTCACAGGACAAGGCAGAAGCAGTGTGTCTTGGGTTAGAGAAAGAAAGTTGAAGTCCATCTGCCTTTAAAAGATCAATATGGTTTTCTAGATTGTATCTGTTTCTTCTGAATGTGACTAAAACCCAAATTACCCTACTTAGATGATACTTATATATATGTACAAGAATAGGGGAACATGACACGTTTATCAAAGTTAATCCCTGTGCTTTGAAAAATAATTAGTTAAGATTGGCATCTTGCTAATTCCAAAAACCTCCAAATCATTTGTTAGATCCATGCAAAATCAGACACTTCCAGGCTTGCAAGAAAGGCTAGGTAAAAATTATTTTAATGAGAAGCTCGGTGCTGTTTGAAAGTGACAGTAATATTTTGATGAGATTGGATAGGTAGGTACATAAAGTAGGTAGATACATAGAGAGAGGTGCTGGGTCTCAGAATGAAAATCCCTGGAATGCCCTAGCCTCAGGTGCTCTCAGTCTCAAAACAGATTTGTGATATGGACTTTGCCATCAGTCAAGAAGAAAACTTAATCTAGGACTGCCATGTAATGTATGGGACAGTTTCTCCTAAAGTGCAAGGTTTATGTAAGATAACCATCTGTCTCGCTCATGCTTATATCAGTTTGGGCAAAATAACTGTGGTCCTCTTCCTCTCTCATAGCTGTCAAAATGCACTGAGCGCTCAATGATTCAGACACTCTGAGCAATTACCTAGAGCAGACCAAATTCTATGCATCTTACCAAAAATGACAGGAAAGCTGGAGCTTGTTGCCGTATCCTTGCAAGAAAGCCTGCAACAACAAATGAGCTTGCACTGCATTTGCAAGAACTTAAGTCACTGAAAGGAATGGGTATGAAAAAGGAAAAATAATCAGATCATCATGGTCACTAGTATTTTAAACCCTTTGTTGTAAAATATGATCTATACTATGGAAGATTGAATAGAACATCTAGAAAACAAGTCTAGACAATTATTTCTGTTTTCACACACCTGTGTTTTGAAGCTTAGCTGCTCTTTTTGGACCATACTTCTTTGTGATTTGTATAAGAATATTCATTAACTGCTGGTGTAATTAGTCCACAAAGAGGCAAAAGGGAATATGTCCACTCCTTTGCATATTTACTGTACCTATTTAGCCATTGCGTTGCTCAAATCTTGTATAGGTGCTTGAAGGGACTGGTAAAGTTTCCGATTTTACATTGGGAATCAGGCAATACACACCCCAATATATGCCTAAAATATTCTATGAAAAAAGCATAACATCCCTGATGTAAGTCAATAATTAATGAGCTTGGCTCTGAAGTAGTGTGATTCCATTGCAGAACAGTACTACACTTTAGAATATCCTAAAGCACTTGAATAGCTAGTCCTATTTTAACAGGAGAACAGGGAAACAATCCATCATAGACCAGATTTTTTTCCAGACCTCAACATGACAAGGAAAATATTTTGTTTAATGATGCCTTTCAGCTAAGGGAAGGGATGAAACTCCATGACATTTCAGAAGTCTTACAAGGCTGAGTCTCACAGCAAATCTTGACATAGGCCTGGAGAACTGATAATCTGTCTGTTCATAAGACCAAGATCTCTGACATCCCACAGTGTGGTGATACGTGTCTCAACTTTTTTGTCAGTCTCAGCAGGTTTCATTCTCCTAGTTCTGAAGGAAGCAGTTCAGGATGTAGATTTGTTTGGGTTATAGGTTTGCTGCATTTTACTGTATTGCTGTGTGTCTGTGATCGAATGAGTCCAGGAATTTATGTAATTTCTAATGCTGTATTGATCTGATTACTTTTCTGTTGTACTGGAAAATATTCATTTCCACAGAAACTAGATCTGCTCTGAAAGGGAATTTTCCAGAATTTTGCTGGGGAAGGGAACCTCGAATGTGTTTTTCTGTAATCTTACAAAGTGGCTTTCAAAGAAGTGAGAGTAGCTAATCTAGTATTCATTACAATCACTGAACTCTGCGTTCCTTCCTCCAGAATGACTTCCAAACACATCGTTATCAATACAGGTTATGTTCAGTGACAGATCCTAAGTATTTCCATTTGAAATATGAGAAATAGTTGTGACATTGGAAAACATGTTTTCTCTGAAGAAAGGAAGCATGAAATTTCACAAAGTCAGTGGAGAACTAAAACTTCCTTTAAACATCACCTACATTTTCATTCTATCTTAGGAGAGTTAGCTTTATCAAACATGGACAGGTACCCAAATTTGAAAAAGGGGCAGTTTGGGCCTCCAGAAAATGAGCAACATGAGAAAAAAACATTTTATTTGGCTTTGTAATGGTACATGCCAAATTGTAATGGAACAGGGAGACAACCTATCCAGCTTTATTTCCACATAGTGTAGTTAATTCATGCTTTTATTGGGTGGTTTATATAAAGAAAAAAAATATGCAGTGACTGACACAAAAGAAGGTTGGTTGTGTGGTCATATATCAGCAATTTTTGAGGCTGATGAAGGTCTCCCATATCTCTTGGGTATCATCATAGATCCAGTAAAGGCGACAAGGAAATATACACATTCATCAGTTCCTTTCTTTTTCCAGGGCAAATACAATGACTCATACCCATCCCTCTCTTCATCAACCCTTCTTCTGTCATTGTCTTGAAAGGACAGTGGGAGAACCGCAGCAGAAGAGCCATTGTAGTCAGCTGCATCCTGAAATGGGAAACTCAGGAGTGCTGCTGACATCCCCCGGACTGACAGCTGCCTACACAGGGCACTGCGTCACTGCACCACATGCTCCTTACCCAGGTGCTGCCAGGAGCAAGGAGCTGAGAGAAAATAAGGTATAAATCATGTTTACAAACCACGCGTGCAATCTCTTTCACTCCATTTGTGGTTTTTCTGTAGCTCTATTTAGTATTCTGTACATCTGCTTGGGGGGTTGATTTTTTTTTTTTTTTTCCATAGCTTTTCCTATCATATCAGCTACAGAATTCCCTACATGGAGGTATCCATAAATTATACTGCAGCCTAAGAGTTTCTAGTGTGCAAACAAAAGGCACAAATGCAAATGCAAGATGTTTAATTCACTGTTTATGTGTGATGTTACCCAGGTGCCAGTGACATCCTTCTGACCAGCGCAGAGGCACAAGGGACCAACCCAACATACATTTTTAATGTGATCAGCTGTGACAGCACATACACAGAGTAGACCTTGCGGCCTTAAAGCCATCCTTTTGGAACACTTCTAGGGACCCAGAAGAAATGGTTTAATTAATCTTCTTTTTTTCAGGATTGCAGCTTTTTTTTTTTTTTAATATAAATTATGTACACTGAAAACCTGCCAATTATAGCAAATTAAGGGACTTGGCAAGTGCATCCCTTGGAGACAGATGGTAAATAACATTCAGATTCTGAGTAGAAATAGGGCTAGCGATTAACTGGTACAGGATAGAAAAGCAGTCCAAATAAATTAAATAAAAAGGGTTGATATGAATGCAAGTACTGTAGGTTGCTTTTTTTTTGTGTGTGATAATGATGGTACCAAAAATATTGATGATTCATAATTAATATGCAGCACCCTCTGAGTGGCAGCAGGATTTTAGATCTTTAGCAGTATTTTAAAAACCAGTGCCAGTTGTTTATTTTGCTTTCACAAGACTGCAAACAACTGTCATTTCATCCTTTCTGGAGGATCTGCCAGTTAAAAAGACAAGAGTGCAGCCTCACAACAAAGAGAAGGTGCCCCTGCAAGCAGAAAGGGACCACAGGAAAAAATTCAGTGGAAACAGGGCCTCCTAAGATGCAGACTGCTATAGCAAGAGTGGAAGTACCTGAGGAGAGTGCATTTGTTTCCATCTTGAGCTGCAAATGAAACAGGAGTGATGACCTCAACCTCATCCCCTACTGACCATTTCTCCATTTCAAAAATTCACTGCACCTACTGTTCAAAATAAACCTGTCATCCCTGGCACAGCAGAGGTGGTGCTGATCAGAAGTGCACTGGCAGAATTGCAAGATGGTAGGCAGAACTCACAGCACCTGCGCACGCTCTGTCTGGGAACAGGGATTATTGCTAACCTGTCAGTCTCAGCAGCACTAAAATACACCAAATCTAATTTGGTTTAAAAATGCAAAAGCACAAAGAGATCTTTTTAAGAATCCAGCCAGAGATAAAAAAGATGACAAAGTCAAGAGTGCGTTAGTCATTTAATATGTACTTTGCTTAGAATACTAAATTCAGGAAATGACTCAATCACACACACAATTACAGCTATTTTCAGATCATAAATGATGCAGTATGCCAATACTGATGCAAAAACATACCACAATTAGTTCCTGCAAATGTTCTTGCAACAAGGCATAATTTCCAAGGGAGCCTTCAACCTAATTATGGCAACAGAGTATGCCTCAGGGCACACCTCTCTATATGATTTCATTATTCTTGTACAGTGACCTGACAATGATGTCACCAGAGTGCTACTTCACCTTGCATGCTCCCAAGCACATGATAAGAAGGTTAATTGCTCTGATATACATATAAGGGGTCCACTTTGCTTCAGATGTTAGATGCACACAGAGCAGTCCGGTCACCAGTCTTTTCAAAGTAATATTTGCACCCAGGAAGAATTAACAGGAAATAATGTTTATATGTGACTGGAAAATTGAAGACAGGCAGTAGCTGATAGGATCTCTTCTAAGAATTAGTTGATTTACTCAAGAATAATTCACATGTCAGTTAATGACTTTTCTCACAAACAAAAGGGCAAAGTTTTAAAGAAAACACATGAAAAATAAAACAAGAGAAATCTCTATTTCACTGGTTCAGATTATGAAAAATCAAGATCTAGAAAAATTCAGAGTGAATTTTAAGATCAAAATCTGGGCTACAAAGTGCCAGAGCTAGATGCTTTAGGACTAGGATGACAGGAAGAATCTTCACCTTTATTTCAGCTGCCATGTTGAAGTTATTTGTAACCCACTGCTAAAAAGGGAAGTCACTCTTTATAAATCCCTCTGATACCCACTCAAATGAAGGAGGTTAGAGCAATAGGAGCCAGATCTTCAAATGAGGGACTCCAGTTTTCCCTTGAGAATGATTTTATTCATAGCTTTGCATACTTTTTCCTTCTCAAATTTAAATCCAGACTGCAGTATGTCAGTCATATAAGATTTTCCTTATGCTGAAAAATAAATTGTAGCTCAGGCAGATTATGTCATTGTATAGCAATATTAGACTGACAGATATTTTTCATACAATTTCAAAAAATTCTGAATATTTACATAGTATTGTTTATACTTTGTTCTATCTTAAACTTTGTTTCAAAAATTTTGATTTAAATTGTGCATTCAAGATCTTTCCAATTACAAAAGTTATTTTGCTAGTGAAGACTATTTCACAAAAGCTAGAAAAAGCTGACTCAACTAAGAATTACAGCATATGAGTCAGATTTGTGAATATGTAATGAAATTTCAACAAAAACATGGAAAACCTCATTTCTCTGATGCTTCTCAATTACAATAAAAACCTTGATAAATGCAAATTTTTGGTTCTGACATGCTTTTATATCAACACATATGTTCAGACTAGTTTTACTTTGCACATATAATAAAAGGAAAGGCCTAAAATTTGTGCAAGGTGAACAAGTCTATCCTGCAGAAATTCCCAGTCTCTGATATGCAACTCTATTCCTCTTCAAATTCTACTCTGTTTTAACCAATTTGATCAAAGGATGTTCAAGAGAAAAGCAGGCTCTGCAGTGTTGTTCACACAGATCAGTAAAATGAGGAAAGTTAATCTGAACAGTAATAATATTACTAAAATTTCTACAGGCAATATTAAGATAATTCTAAATAGTGTGTAGTTTTTCTTTATACATCAGTAAGATCTTTGAGAAATATTGTTAACTGATTTTTTTTTTTCATGGTTGGTTGGGATTTTTTTCTTGTTAGAGGGAAATATTTTATGACATAAGAAAAAACACGCGGAACCATTAATGGCAGGGTGGAAAGGAAGAGTGTTCTTCAACAGAGAGAACAAGATCATATTTGCTAAAGGCCACAACAGGAATTCTGGAATTATAATAACAGCTTTGTTTATGCTGTTGTGTTTGGGGTGTTTATATATATGTCCCTGGCTGTTTAGTGAACAACTGGACAAACACTGCAAAGCAACAGTTCACAAAATTTTTTTTTTTTGTTCTGAACAGTTGTTTGTTTTAACTTTTTCCATTATTTTACAGGAACAGGATTCATTTTTTCATTTATTTATTCATTTGTTTATTTATTTTGGCATGTGCGCGGCTGCCTGGAGAATGGCTGCTCTCCACATGAATGCCAGTGTTCTCATATAACAAAAGACTGAAAGGTATGGCTTTTCTAGGTCAAATGGTGTGGCTTATTCTGTAAAAGGCAGCAAGAATACTGCACAGCTTAAGCAATCAGTTGCAAATTAGAGAGAGGTAAGTTAATTGTGTAAAACACATTTGTATTAATTGCATGGAAAACATTTTTTATTGAAACTTGTGTTATTAGACATCTGACATTTTCTGAATTCCATGAAGGGCAGAACTTAACAATTTAATCTTCTCAATAATTCTTGGGCCAGTCATAATTAATATTTATAGATGTAAAAGCTGGAAAAGATAATGTGGCCAAACCTGTGTTTTACTAACTGTTTACTTTGATTATTTGAGTCACAGCAATGCTACCCCCACATCGGAGTTTCACTGCACTTGCTTCTCTCCTTGCACGCCACATAAAGATGGTCACTGCCCTGAAAAACTGGTAGTTCAACAGGAAGATAAAGGAAAACAGCTGGCTTCAAAAAGCAGATGGGTGGATCACATGGTAATAGTGAGAGCATAATTAACACAAGCATCATCAGTCACAGCACACCAGCTGCCAGCAAACCTGCACACACTGCTTTTGTGTTGTTTTGGCTTCTTCAGAAGAAAAAACCTCTAAACAAAGTTGAGATTCTCAATAAGGCTTTTTCTGCTTAACTTGGGACTGCTGCCGAGTACCTCTCCAGCTGTGTGAACCCTGGCCCTGCCACAGCATTATGTAAACTATTGATGAGCTCTCTGAAAAGATACAAATCTCAGCCAGGTCTGATGATTCCCCTGAGCTGTAAGAATTAGATTAAAGCAGGAAGCCAAACACACCAAAGGGGGAAAAAATATGAGGCTATAATTCCTTTGAGAGAATAATGGAAGGAACTATATCACAGCAGTGCAGAAAACAATTTCACAAAGCATAAATGAATGCAGAAAAGAACTCCTCTAGCACTCTTTTTGTGCTTGGACATATGTGTTGGTTCTTGGCTCAAATTTTAAGTGGTTTCCTTAAAAGTAATTTAAGAGTTTCATTAAGGATCTAGATGGTTCTTTTATGAACATTGTCATCTAAAGGTCAGGGACCTGGGAATACTTCTCAGCTGCACAAGTCCAAGTTACTTCTCTGGCCAAGATCCCTGCTGGAACGAGACCTAATTAGGCTGTATTCTGCTTCTCCACTGTATCACTGTTTCCTTTGAGAATGAAAGCTGAGTTTGGCGGCCTTAAGAGCCTAACATGGTAGAGTTGTGGCCACACACCTGGGTGATGAGAGGAATAAGACCCAACAGGACATGTTGGAGCACGCACTTAACCACACAATTCCCTAGTATCCATAATAAAACTCTGTAATATAAGTGACTGACTTTCATCAGGAAGAACAGATGATAAAAAACTATTCTAATGCAATGAGTAAGCACATTGGTTTTTCACTATTGCACAATTTCCCCCCTCTCTTTCTGTCTCAAATAGCTCTATGTGTGTGCATATGTTGTATGATCTACTGTACAGAGACTGAAAAGTACTGCGGTAGCACCAAGCCACTAATCAGGGAATATGACTCAAAATTCCACTCTACTGAAGAATTAACCATGAACATTAATGAGAATAATAGGGTAATTCAAGACTTCTCAGATACTTAAAAATATTATTTTTCTTCTGTTTTCTGTTTTCACTTATTTATTTCTTATAATCCTGATTTAGCAGAGGGTTTTAAAGAGCCGTGTCAAAATACCATAAGATAGGCTATTTTGGTATCAAAGTGGAAATGAGAACTTTCAGTTGAGTATTTTAACTTTCTATAATTAACACTCACATGTTTGTGAAATTCACTTCTCACTTATCTAACAAACAGAACAACTGTGAAATAAATACTAATAAAATACTACTAAAACTATAAATTGAGAGTTTTTTCATAATTTGTTTACTATTGAAAACAGACTTCAAAAAGCCAAAGTTGTTCCCATTAATAGATCGGGTTTTATACATTTTTATATGGAAAAAATGTTGACATTTTTCTGAAGACCTCAACATTTTTTTTTTATATCTCCAAAAGAAAATAACTCCAGTTACAATCTACTTCCTATTTTGTTGGGATTTTTTAATTTGTAACAGTCATCAAAAATTAAAAACTTCATGATTAGCTAGATGACATGTTTCAGGTTTTTTAATATTTTACCACAACATGACAATTGTTTCCTTCTTAGCTTTAACTGAAATTTTCCAACACTGGTAGAAGGCTGATGATAGCCATTGGTAAAGTTTTCTTTCTTAAGGAAAAGAAATAGACTATTAATTTAAAGGCCCAGCAAACAAAAATATGTTCCAGAACAAAACAAAATTTTCACTTACTGGATTAATTTTCACAAAGAAGTGACCTATTCTATTCACTCCATTTGTGTAATAAATGAGCCATGAGATTTCAAGAGCTAAGCAAAATTATACTCTAAAAAGTTTCAAAATAGGTTCCCAACATTTCTGAAAAGCAGTTTTTCTATTGCTAGTATTCAAGGAATAGAATGATTTCTAAATTATTCCCCAAAAGTATATGACACTATGTTCTTTATGTTCTTGATTAATATGTTCTTTGTACTCTTAGAGGGGATATTCTGACTGAAGATGTTGATACAGTTAATCAGTAATTAGTCAGTAATCCATGCTTTTATGATTCAATGCTTGAATGAATCAACTTGCAGGCAAGAACTATTACTCTTTTTTTTTTTTTAATAGACATGGTGAAATATAAATAAAGTGAAGTCATCATGGTCACACATAGAATCAGCAATAAAAACTGTTCATCTTGAACACAGTGGGTTAAATATACCAAATAGTTGTACACCCCAGCAACTCAAATCACTCGTAACTGCTTAGAAGCTTTGAAACCATCTAGCCAGCCTTGAAAATGAATTCCAGAAATGAATGCCAGTACTCTGGCTATACTTGAAATCAGTTTTTGCTCACTATTTCTCTCTACCAAGGAATTTCATGGAAGGTCTGAACAATCAACCACAGAGAACAAATTTTTATTGAAGGAAAAAACAGAAAATTTTCCATTAGAGGTACTTTCCTATTTCTCCTTCCCCCATCCAGCTGAATGTAAACACGGCAGAAATAATCTTGGTTTTAAAGTACATAGGCATTTTGCTTTTTCAGGCATATTCATTTACAAAATTCAGGGTTGTGACAAGCACCTTAAGTGTATCTGGGTGACAGTTAAAACACCCCACAGTTTTTGCACAGCATGCGCCCTTTGGGAGCACATGCTCCACTGCATCATTTGGGAAACAGGAGACAGTACCAGAACATTGGTTTTCTAATACCACAACTCTATGAAATCATGCTTTGAACCTGTTTGGGGCAAACAACTTAGGCAGCATTCTGAATTACTGGCTAAGAAGGAAAGTCTTCTAGATTTAGTTAAGAAGCATTAAAAGTCTTACCTTGCTGAGTAAAAGGAACGAGAAGGCTGCCATACAGCTTTCTCCAGGTATCCCACCTTAATGTTAATGGATATTGTGCTTATGACTTGCAAACTGGCAAACACAGAAATGTTTGTTTCTTCATTAGAACATATGCATATTATATATCTTCTGTAATATCATATTACAAATGGGCTTGTATTGAGTTGACTTAAAATATTTCAATTTTATTCAAATTGATTATATTAGGGATTCTGCTTATATAGTAGCTTGTCAGCATTGTGTAATTTCAAAGGACTGGACACAAGTCTTTCAAGAGGAAATAGTATGTTCCTTCCCAGGATTTTTTTTTTTTTAAGTTCACCATACTGTGCGCTGTACACTTCATTGGAATAACCACAAATTACTTCTCTGCAACATTTTTAATGAGACAAAATGATAAACACTCTGTCTGGTAAAGCAGAGGAAACAGGAATTTGTCAAAGTAAGAAAACTGCAACCTCTTTTCTACCCACAGGCAGACTTAAAAGAGCACTCCTAAGGCTTTGTAGATATTGCAGACTTTAAAAAAAAAATTAAATTATTTTAGATGTTGGTATGCACTATTGCCCAAAACCCTGGCCCAACTCATATATGGGCCTGGGTACACCAGAAGCGTATGTGACTGGTATTTAATAAGAGCAAATAAAACATTATTTAGATCTGACTGAGGTCTAAAAACAGAAATAAATCCCCAGGGCTTTATGAACTTGCATTTAGCAATCTTTTTCAGAAACACATTGGAAAAATAAGAGTGCTATATCCTAAAGGTGAGTGGGGAATGCAGCTTAATTCCTTTTCTTCACCTTCACTGCAACTTAACAACAAGACTTTACTTTGGTTGATGCTTCAGCTTAGTCCAAGGCATTTCTTCATTGTCTTTCACTCCCTGTTTCCCCACATTAGCATTCCGTATGCCACTGGCCTATTAATAGCTTGTATAAGCATGCACTGCAGACATATTCACCAGCACAGTTGCACATATGGCTGTCACTCCATGTTCTGCACTGAAGGATGGATCCTTGTGGAAAACATTTCTGCCCTCAGACTTCCACTAGCCAATTTGACATCTTCCCCAGATCAGAGACCCTTGCTGGCACCTCCAGGGGCACACTTGGGCCCATGCGCATGCTGGCTCCATGAATATTTAACAGAGAAATTGAGAAGAGGCTTGCTAGTGATCCATCTGTTAAGTTGCTGGAGCTATACCAGGGACCCGCGAGTTGGCTGCAGACTTTGTCCATAATAATGCCAAGGTTCAACGGAGAATTTAAGGTATTTGGTTGATCCACTGCCCGAAGCTGACTACTGGCAGGGAGAGTGGCCACAGTGCATAGCTGGTGACAGCAGATTTACCACTGAATAAAGCCAAAGCTATCTCTGAAATAATCAGTTGTGCCTAATAATAAATAGTAGCCTTACGCTATCCTTTTTTAGGATAAATTTAGGATGTTTTTGCCCTATTTAACGTAGCTAAGGTATGCTGCTTCACACCTGATTTTAGCAAAGCCTAGTATTATTCTACCACGCCAAATAATATGCCTTGGACTTTTTGGCTTCCAGAACTCACATCTCTACCCAATGCTGCATAATAATAACTGTATTTTGGGAAGAGAGAATGTGATAAAAAGGAGAATAACACAACAGATAGTCCAGTATGCCATCTCGTGCTGCCTAGTGAAATATGTTTGTTGCTTGGGGGACAGCATCAGGATTTCTAATAAATCATTGATGGGTCATAAAAAAGTTGAGTCAGCCTCCTGCAGGGTATATCACTCCTGTGTGAACATGGAAGCTGTGGAATAGCAGCTAAATTTTCTCTCTCCCTTTCATAAATTTTGAATTTTGTTTCTGTCCTTTAAAATTGAAATGATTGTGTGCTTTAAAAGTCAAGTAAGCCACATTATTGCTTTTCAAACAAGTTCAACTATTTTAAAAGAAAGGTTAGAAGAGAACAGTTGGTCATTTTTTCTCAGCATGAAGCAACAGTTTTGACTTTAGGTTGGATCTGCCTGCATTTTCTTTTTTTCTCTTTGTCACTTCCTCCCAACTCACAGTGTCCAGGGGAGTCATTCAATGCTGGAACAAACCTCTAAAGGTTTGCTCTGTTAGAAAATTTTTAGCTTGTTTAAGTAAAATTCTTAACAAATGAGGTTAGTTGACACCATATGAACTGGATACAAGCAAACACAGGGAGAAGCTGTGTTCAACATAATGGTCTCTAGTCATTCTTAAACTCTGCAAGACAAAAGTATGACCCTGTCTACTAGGTTATGGTGTTGAAAAAAGACTTTCTTTCTCCACATTGACAGCAATTGGCAACACCATGAGAGCTAACTCAGTTGTTAAAACCATGTCTAAACACAGTAAAAATGCCAAAATGCAGTAAAGCCCTTAAGTACCATTAAAAAGACAGAGTATTTAGTAAAACCATGGCTCTGGTTTGATGGCACCATAAATCTGTCTTGAGTTCTCCAGCTTAATGCTGTAGCAATACGACACGCAGTCCAGCTCTGGCTGAAACTCAGAGTCTTGCAAAAAATTTACCCATTTTTTCTGACACACTGCTTACATATAGATATGTTGGTTCATGAACATCTGGTCCATGAAAGAGTTTCTCCGGACTTCCCCATTTGGTCTAGTCCTGCCATTCTTGTTCTGTATATTCAGAGTAACCTGCATGTCACCAGCCTTCTCTAAACATGATCTCAGAGCTTCCATTTTTGCTGTATTTCAGTTTTTGTTTATCATTGTGGTTGAACCTTTCCTGAGCATGGACTCCTGTGCCAGCTCTAAGTAGTTAGACCCTTGGCACCCAGCAGCTGGCATAAACAATGTCTGAGTTTGTCCGTTCATGACTTTGCTTTTGTCTGTTCGGTGGCTTTGCTTATCCTGAAGTTCTGTCTTTTGGTATCAAGAGCTGTTGGCCTGACCAGAACCCTGGCAGTGCATATTAGGAAATTGTCTGCCATTCTCTTCTGCACAGATGCTTCCATGTAGGCTTCAAAGCAACCTGGAACAAGACAGGCCAAGACTGGGTTCCACAAGAGGCTACAAACAAGGCCAAGGAATTGACAATCTCGTACTGTGAGATTAATATACCTTTAGTCAGAAGCACTCCAGAGCATCTGAGGGTGTTCTTTAGTGTTAGTTCATTTCACCCAAGGAAGAGGGACCTCCCAAAAAAACCATGACGGGGCTATCCAGAGAGTGGAAGTTTGCCATTAACAATTAACCAGAATCAAGCAATTGATCAGCTTGTCACAGACTAGAAAATGTACCCTTTTTTTTTGGTCATCTGGAGAGGAAAGCTTAATGTCATTTTCTGGGGATGCAGTTAAGCCCTGGATGCTTGGCCAAAAAGCTGACTGTTCTGTACTGACAATCACCCACCTGCACCAGACCAATTCTACTTGTCGAAGCCTACCTCACACTAAGGATTTTCAACAAAAAGATCCCACTCTAACTGGAGTCCCACTCTCTCCACACACAGTCTCCACACTTGATTAGGCTGGAACAAAAAGACAGAATTTCTTTAGAAATCTCTGAGAACATCTACAGATGTACAAAAATCTCAGTGACAGTTCATTATACTCAGGAAAGCATTTGGTGAAGTAAAGCCAGCCTGTATTCACATTTCCCCTCCTGAATAATTACCAATCATATGTTACATCTCAGAAATGTGGTATAAGACTGAACTGTAGTTCAAAACACTGATACAGCATCCACCAGATGGTCCTCAATGTATGAAGTCTCCTCCTTGATCCTGTGTGGGTTGCTTTTCCTGACCAAGATTTCAGCATTTGACTCAGTCACCACACATGATAGCAGTATCATTCTGTATTTAGCTAGACATCTATTGATCATGGAGAAAATAAGTTTCATCATTATGTCTCATCACAGCCACTAAAGACACTAGCACAAGCCGTGGCAGAGAGCATCACCAACACTTTCACTCATTTTACACTCATTGGCTTCAGTTGGATTTATACTATTTTCTAATTTCAGCTGGATTTGGCATAGTATAGGTAACAGGCACACACAGGTAACCCTGTGTGTCTTAGGACAGGTACCTAAGGTACACACAAGGTGAGTCAGATGCTGAATGAGTTAGATGTTTCTTCATTGACTACAGGATATTGGACTACATGCCTAAGTTTTAGTTGGCCTCAGTCAAAATAAAATGAATGCCACTGATTGCACAGGATCAGGGTGTATTAAATCCTCTAGACAAGACTGTGGAACCAGAGAGAAGTAGCAAATCCAGGCAAAAAGAAAAGCCAGCATGCCTCTGCTGGTGTGACTCAGTGCTAATGGAGCTCCAGCTCTTTTTCACCACTGCCTACCTAACAATCAGCTGAGTGATGTTCTGCTGATCCAAGTGACCCTCTGGATGCAGGTGTTGGTGTATGTGACTGGCCTAGGAATTTCAGCCCATTTCACAGTGGAGCTGCTATACACAAGCTGCCTCTGGAAAAAGTTCCACCCAGAGTCCACGATTGGCTACCACTGGTCTTTAAGCACTGGCCCCTTCTCAAGACTGTCCAAGACCACTGGGAATCATTGCTGCATGATAGATTTGCCCTCACCCCTGACTGCAGTGCCTCTACAAGCAAGAATTCCAGTCACAACCCAGAGCTCAGAATCTCCTCAAGGGACTTAGCAGGAAGACATCCCTCATCTAACTAGCAAAATCTGCAACCTGCAAGAAACCAATGACAGCTTGAAGAACCATCCCACATCTTCATTGCCAATGGACAGTGTGAACAGGAAGCTACAGGTGCCTCCAGGGTGCCAGTCACTGCATGTAGCAGGCACAGTCTTAGCCACACCAGTTATGTGTGTGTTAATTGTTCTGCAGCAATCATCAGAGAAGCAGCCCATGCTGCTTGACATCTTCTGTGCAGTCTAGGTTGTCAGTGTCCTACACACATGGTTAGATGGGTACTTCAAATGTTTACGCATCTGAGATGAGGCTGGAGAGGTGAAGCACTCCAGAAACCTTCCTGCTCAGGGGCACTGTGTTCTGCGTTTGTTCCTGACACAGAGTCTGAGATCCTCAGACCAGCCAGCAGTCCTTCCAACCACTTTCAGAATAGTCCCCTTAACACCCAAAGAAGGAGTCACAGAAATTTTATCTTCAGAGCCTCCCTACGAGGCTATGGGAAAATGTTAGTCAACTACAGACATACCCCTCAGCAATTTAAAAGCCAGTTTTGGGAGTTTATTACCATGGGCAACTCACTTTCTGAGCAGCTTATGAGAGAAGATTCATTACCACAGTAAATCTCTGGTACTGCCTAACAGTCAAAACTTGCAGGGAGGTTTGTCCCAACACTGTTGAGCAAAGCTAATTACCAGGCAGGCTCTGTAGACTCTTACAATTTTCTCCATCTGAGGACCCAATTAGACAAGCAGAATTTGTAAACCATGCAAGAATTTAATGGTGGGAGGCATCTGAAGTCAAGGCTGGAGTTAATATTGACAGTACAGAGATATTCCAGTCACCATTACATAAGGCTGTATGGCTTTGATCACATGACAGAAGTCAGTTCTTGTAACACTGAATTAGAGGGCATTTAGTTCTACGCACACACACACACACACACACACACACACAAAGTTCTTGGGAAGAGATATTATTGTTTATATCCTGAGTTAAAAAGAAAGAATTTATGCATTCACATGCAAAATGTTTAACATTTCTGCTGAAAATGGAAACAAGCAGAACAGTTTTGACCTGTACTACAGAGTGTTGTAGTGGAATCTGATCTCTGTAATCTAAATATACCCTGCAAGCAGCCATTCCTGTGGGAGGGCTGCATGCAACAACAGCAGCGATAAACAGGATGATGCACAATACACAAATTTTTGCTTCTTTAAAAACATGTTGTTCTTTTCATAACAAAACTTGAAGTCTATGTGTCTCTAATTCTATCTTTTAATAACTCCGGTGCCTTCTATATCCCAAAAAAATAATCTTTCACATACTGCTCTCCTCATTTCTCCTGCCACTCACAAAGCATTGTGCAGCTTGTCTGGCTCAGAGCTATGCTGCGCTGCTCAGCCAGTCAGCACACATACATTGACTGGCCACTTAGATGCCCCCTCTCAGAATGGGTAATGGACTGGATTCTAGCAGGGTTTCTCTCCAGAACATTCATTATGGTTTCTACCTAGCCATTTATGCCATCTATCCAGGACTAATTTTTTTATCCTCCTGCTACCAACATTTCCTAAGCTGATGAACAGGTTTCACACCTACTGGGCATGAAAGGTGTGGGCTGTTGGGAGGAAGCTAAAGGGAAAGTGACAGACAGAACAGACAACATGATTTGATAAGCTAATTTACTCAGGAAGCTGGACTAAATATGTAAGCCAGTACAAGACCATGTTTCTTCTTCCTAGTGAAGATCCTTTTTTAAGGACACAGGCACTTGAAGAAAGCAGATTTCTTCATTCCATTTTAAAGACATTCTTCAGAAGTTAACGTGGGTGTACACCTGTACCACCAAAGAGAACAGGACCACTCACAGAGTCTGAGTGGCTGTGTTTGACTGCAGCCACACTGCACAGAGAGTGGCCCTGTGTCTTTCCTGGTTTGGATACACATGAACTTCTGCTTACCTGAGATTCCAGCAGAAATGGCTAGTGTCAGACAGCCTGTCTGAGGAGCCAGCTGTAACCCTGTAGACAAAAACTTTGGATAAAGTATCAGCAACAATTTCTATTCCTACTAAAATTAGGATTCCTAGTGGACAGGTCTCTTTTCGATGTGGTCTATGAGACAAAGTCTCACAATGGTGACAAATGTGTCAATTCCGTGATGGAATACTCTAAGTAGGGACTTTCAGGTTTTTTACACAGCATGTAGGAACAATGAACACACAAAACTCCACTGGGAAGACTTTCACCTCCCCCATATCACCACTTCCACACACATGGACACACACAGAAAACACCTTCCCTCAAAATTCAGCCACCTGAAGTTAGAGGGAATATTTCAGAGCTCTTCAGCAGAATCAACCCTCTGGAAACAGCTCTGTTCTGTGAGGCTGAACTTGTTTCCTTAGACTCTGTTAGGCCCTTTTGGACAGCTGATGTCATAAAACCCACACTTTGCCTGCCTCATCCCCACAGGCAAATCACACGTGCTGATTTTCCTGAGTCTCTTGCTTGTGGTAAACCTATCCCAAACGTGTGATCCAATCCCAATACTGTTACATATAACTACTGTAACTACAAATTTATAATGGAGTTGAATTTGTTCTCCATTTCCGGCAACATCTCCAATGGTTCTTGGAGTCATAAATAAACACCTGTTTAAAATTGTGGTGTTTTTAGAAGGAAGTACTGCAAAGAAAGATAAAAATATCTGATCTTTGCCCTTGCTTCTTATGTCCTCTTCTTCCAAAACTTTGTGAAGAAACACTGAAGTGATGAAAAGAAAAATATTTATTCCTCTTGCTGCGTTGAGGGGGAGAAGAAGGCACCATGCAGGAGGAAGACAGGACTGTAAGTAATGGAGGGAGCTTTGCAAGGCAAACCTGTAAGCCAGACATGAGTGGATGTTGCAAAAATTTATCAACGATGTTTGCTTGACAAATGTTTTCTGTGGCAAGTACTATATTTTATGAGCAGCCTAAAAAATATTGATTGAATACCAGACTAACTGATTTGTCAAACACATTATTTGATGAAAGATGACAATTCACTGACTAATGGTTGGCTTTTGTTAATCAGATCTCAAAGTCCTCAATCAAGAAAAATTCCCCTCTGGCCAAATCCTGAAATTTTTAATTTGAACAAGAAATTGCTCCACACCAGAGTACACAGCTCTTCACTGCAGTCAAGATGGTGCTGTTCATCTAATAGGAAATGCACAAAAGATGGATCTATGCACTTGAGCTTCTGATTTTCTTTTTGTCTGAAGAAGGCATTCCAATGTCCATTATTAATAAACATCATTTTTCTCCCAAATATCTCCAACATTTTCTCTCCCTATCCACTTGCAGATGTTTGTACAAAACATTGCTGTTAAACTTCATGAAAGCACCAATCTTGAGAATAGTCACCATCATCAAACACTTGGTCTTCACGGGCACACAGGAGCAGCTTACACCAGGAAAACTATTCAGGAGATCAACAGAGCCACCAGGACAATAACAGCTGTAGCTAGAGTTATCATCAAAACAATTTATCATTTTATATATGCATTTAATCAAGGGCATATTACACTTATCACTGAAATAGACCAGACTTTTCATGTTCCTGGTGTCGCTACAGACATTTGCAGATAATCCCATACCAGTTCTGGTCAGCTTTCCATGGTGGTCATGTAGACTTTGCAGCATCAAAAAGTAATTTCATTCTGTTGCTGATCTTCATCTGACATGGTCAAAGAAAAGGTCATGAAGGATGTGTATGCCTATACGAGTGTAGGAAGGTGGGAACTGGCTGGGATGCTGGGAATTGAAATGCCAATGTAATATTTCATAAACGTGAGGAGTAGAAGAGATTTTATAATTTTTTTCAGCCTGTATTTTGCCACTGCACCACCCTGTCACTCTACTGCCCTCTCTACCCTCATTTCGAGCACTGCTAAGTTTTGACAACTCTAAAGAAAAGGTGCTATATGAAAGCAGGAGTGTTATCATGTGAAAATATAACCAAATTAGAAATTATTACAATAGCTGCCACTGCATAATGATCAGAAGAAATCTTGTTTTGATGTCTAAACCAGAAATAATATAATGTTTTAGTGACTACCTCTATCTAAACAGAATAGTACACTCTGAATGTATTTGCATATAGAGTTGAACTCTCCTTCACTCAAATTACTGTGAAGAAACAAGAGTTATGCTATTTGATTGCATATGTACAATAGCACTTTAGATTGCTTGCTTCTGTCAGGACTGCATTGCTCCTGTGCATGAAAGACTCAGTTTAGCTTTCCTGTGTGTTACTACTACATAGTGACATACTGTTGCCAAAGAGGCATGCAAGGAGAATAGGCATTCTATAGAACTAGATTTCACTGGGCATCACACTTGAGTTATTTCTCATGTGTGACTGCTTTTTTCCCTGTCTAAACTTTGTAACCATTGCAGGAGGTCAGATGAAGAAGCCAGAGTTAGAAGAAGACTACTGACGCTAATTGCACTTGAGAAGAGTGTTCTACATAAAACAACTTCTGCTTTAAAAGACACCATCAGAAAAATCTGATTGGGTGTAAATGACAGAATCAGAGCAAAAGAAGAGCCGAGTTGGAGATATTTTGATGACTTGATGGAATCTGGAAGCAGGTCCTTCTAGCTTGAACAGTGTGCCTGAACTGACCAGAATGAATATTAGCTCTATATGGACTACATTAAAAGCAAGGACAAGTGAGATTTTGGTTCTTAGGCTAGGATACCCTTTTTCTCACATTTTCTGTCCCCTCTTCATTCTTCTCTCCTTTCTACAGTTCTGTCTTTAAACTCTCCACCATATGATATTTGCAAGAACGGAACAGAGAACGCCTGGCAGAGTCTCTCTGTGCTGCTGCACTGGTTGATGTCTACTACCTGAGACAAGGTGAGATAAGCACCAGGAATTACTAGAAACTTCTGGTTCTCATTTCTCTTATTAGGCTTCCTGCTCAGAGGGGCACCTAACTCACACACCTGCACTGTGACTGATATTATTGTACATTAAAAAAACCCTGAACATTGATATAAAAGTAAGTTATAAGTCAAATTCACTGCAGATGGTTATGTAGTAAAATGAATATTTAAGTAAAACAGATTGGATATAAGAATAGATAGAGATGTTTTTTAATAAATAACAGATATTACCTTCATGCTCAATTTCACCCACTTGTGCAAATGTCCAGACAAAGACATCTAATACAGTAATGGAAATTACCAGAACTTTTCTGATGGCTAAAAATGTCCAAAATACACCCTGCATTCTCTGGGACTTCTATGTAAATGCTCCACCATCCCGACCATGGACTGAATTTCACTGCGTATGTATTTGTGTCATGTTTTCTTATTTTTATTGAGTCTGAATTGATCCTTCACCAGTAAAAAATATTACATACTTTGACACTGAAAGCAAACTAGATGAAAGGAAGAAAAAAAATGTGAATATCAGGAAATAAGACCAAGTTAAAACCCTGATTTTCAAAGTCTGCAATCATGACCAAATTTTTTACTGGAAATTAAGGCATGCTATTAATATGATTCCTCATGACACTACAAAAGGAATCTTGCAGTAGGACAATTCAGGTAAAGAAGCTAACTTTAGCACTCTTCAAGAAGAAGTAAAGCTGTGAAAACAGAACCTGTTTACAAACATTAAAGCTTTTCCATGTTTCAAAAGGATTCAATGGGGGAAAAGGAAAATTAAAATAGGTAGTCCACAAAACTGAGAACATTATAAACTTTGAATATTATCAAATTCAAAAGTATCCATTTTTTAATGCTAAATATAGGCTAAAATACTCATGAGAAACTATTGGCATTACCAACATTTTTCCATTTCAATAAATTCTTGTGTAATTCCAGTGATTTTAATCATAAAGGAGAGATTAAAATCATTATGTGGGTTGTCTTGTTTACCAATACTTTGAAAACAAAAATATTGTAACTAGTACATCTTACATTAGAATGCTAATTAAAAATATCATAAGCATAGGTTGGCAAGAAAATCTTGAAAGAAAAACTGGGCATTTTTCCACGGGAACAACTTTGAAATTTTTTAAGTTTTTGCTGAACTGTTTTGTTGTTCTGTTAATAAAACCACAATTATGGAGCAAAAAAAGCATTAAGATTGAACGATTCACTAAACTCATTCTGTTGTAATGAACCGTCACATTCTAAGCATTTTTTTTGCTGTGCAGCACAGTATAGAAGCCTGCAATCCAAGTGTTTTAAAACAAGAACTTAGATACTATGTAAGGTATGTTTTAATGGACACAGTATTTTATTACCCTGTATTGGGACATTACCACACACTGGAGCCTGGTCATTGCTCAAGAAGGCTGAGAGGAGTCAGCAGGATTTTTATACTTCTTAATGTGCGTCCTGTGTCCAGCTGATGTAGCACACAGCAGAAAACGTGCTGTGATCACCTCTGGTTGTGACTGTCACTCTGCAGCAGTGGTCTCTCTGATCGTAACATCTGCTCAATAAAAGTTTGGCCCGTAAATGGGGATGCTGAGCTCCTGCTTTGTTGCAATGTCCATTAACTTGGGCCCAGATAAAAATCCCTATCCTCTCCCATGTGAAAAATGAGTACAACACTTAATTTCTCACAATTTAAAGACAGTCTTGGCACTTGACTTGTTTCATTATATAATCAAGGAGCAAGTAGCTCCTGATTATTTGCCCTCTCACACTGGCAAGCCCTCCCTAGTCTGCCTGCTCTTTGCAAGTTTGTGCTCACTGATACTGGACTAGCCCTCCACAGAACGTGGTTTTCAGAGCACTGTGTGCTTTGGATGACATTTTCATAAGTACAAGAGGAGCTTTTGTGTTGGGCTGTGTACATATCGGGAGGTCAACACCAAACACAGCAAAGCTGTATTGCCTCCCTGAATAGATAAGCCCCAGCCCCATTATCAAATAAAGAGATCTTGGCTCTGAAACACCTAAGTCACTTCTGGAAAAATATGATCAGATTCTTTTGTAAAATGTAACTTGTTTGACCACTGGTTCCTGAAAGAAGTCAGCTGCCTCACATACACAGAAACTTTGACAAACTCAGTAACAGACAGAGAGTACATGTTTAGCCAGCTGCCTCCTTCCTTCTGTATTTAAAATACAGTTTCCTACAGGAGAAGAGAAAGATCAGGAATCTGTATCTCACTTCATTTACCCTCAGACAGAGAAATTCAAGGAGGCATTTTGAGAAGCAGCATGAAAAAATCCACCACAAAAGATAAAACACTACCGTATGGAAACCTGCCTGTTTCCTCAGAGAGGGGGGCTTTGTGATGGAAGCTCCTGGTTGTTGAGGAGAAAGCACACACCACGTGTGTGTAAACATATCCCACATAGTCTGTGACGCACTGGTTCCCTTCTAAACATAGAGCGTGTTATCAGCACTGCTGTGTGTCAGCACCATGTTTATCTAATGGACCATAATAGACAGACCGGGGCCGAGCACAATGGACAGTGAGATGTGTAAGTACATTCGGAGCTAGTACAAGTCCTTTTTTCTCTTTTCCAAATGGGGAAAGGAGGGGGCGAGGGCATTACACAAGACAGATCACACGGCTGTCCAGCAGGCTCTGAACCATAGCATAAAGGCCTTGTTTAGATAAATAATGACTCCTTTACTTTATTCTTAGAACTGGAAGTCTCTAGAACTGAAACATAATGTTCCACAACTGCTTCTGGCATGTTTTTTCAGGGAGAGGATTGGGCCATTTATGAGGGGATCCATTTTCACAAAGGTTTACACTGTTGCAGAGAGCATTCATGCCTTCCCATCAATAGATCCCATCCACTTACAAAGGGCAACAAGGCAATGAAGGGTTTCAACTCAATGTTTTGGAAATTAACTAGGTAATCAAATCATGTGCCTTCCTCAAGTCTCTTTTGATCATCCTACAAAGTGTCCTAGGAAGAATATAGTAAGCAAAGGAAAAACTAGCATCACCTCAAAAGTTTGGATATTAAGGTATTTCCTTCCCCACTGTTTGGGGGGAGGGCAGGAGTTTATTACTAGTTTGTTTGTTTGTCTTAACTTTTTAATCAAGAACTCTTTCAGAATTCAGCTTCATAGTTTGCTGAGTTCTGGAAATTAGAATAATGAAGCTGACATGCTTCCATGTATATGCAAAGTTTTAAGATTTCGTTACAAACTGAATATCTGAAGGCATTCACAGAAGACCTCACTACTCCTAAGACAACCATAGCAGTCTGAAAGGAGATATTTTCCTTCATCTCACAAAGTGAATACAAGAAAGAAAGACCAGAGTAAATAATGATGGTTTGCTCCTGAATCCTAGCTCTGTTTCTGCTGAGAAACTGCTTTCATTAAACACCTGCATTGTGCATAGTTTATTCATCAATTTATTCCTTTTTCCCTAATTGTGACTTACTAGAAAATGGCTCAAGAACTCTCTTAAATCTATTACATATTTGACATTTATTTTAGTTCAAAAATCAATTTGTGTGTGCTTAGCTCATAACCTGATCATGACAGGTTTTACTATCCATTTCAGAGAGGGTAAGTGTTGAGTCTATTCTGGAGGCACCTAACTTCACAACAAAGTGAAGCTCAATTAAATGTTTGACAAATACAAGGTCTCTCCATCAGTGAGGAGGCAGTGGATCCTACTCAAAAACACATGCAACAGATGTCAGGCAGGAAAAGGGAGTAAGAGGGAATGAAGAGGCAGGGAGAACCTCCATGTGAGGTTACAGCCAAGTAACAACTTGGTGTCTGGAGGATTCTTTTCAACCAAGGAGAAAAAGCCCAGAAAGCATGACTGAAAGCCTGGTTATGTGGGGATATGTCCAAATGAAGAGATAAGATCAGGTAGGATGACCTATTTTGAGTGTCTGGCTTTTTTTGCACTTCTGGGAAATTTATTACTGCAGAAAATACAGAGACAAAGAGTAGTTTAATTGACAGGCTAACACTGATGGATGTAATATTCCAGGGAGACCTCTGCCTAGGCAGGAGAGGGAGCAAATCTTTAAACTGATTGCACAAGTGCTTCTAAAATTTTGGCTTGTTTGTCATCTTTATCATGCTGTAAATTTTAGAATGAACTTTAAAGGGTAACCAGAAGGCATTCCTTGATCTACCTGCTTTACAGATAGTTAAACTAAGACTCAGGAAAGCGACAGGGGTTTTACTCCTGTTGTGAAAGATTGGCAAAAGCATAACAAAATGAAGGGCATTTAGGAATGCTATTTCAAGTATTTTAGAAATAAAACCACATAGTGACACCAAGCCATTCAGGAAGCTGTAATTATCTACCCTGTTTTGGAGAATACTTGTGACAAACCAGCCAGTTTTGCAAGTGGTGGCCTCAGATAAGAAAAGGAGTCCATAAAATTCAGGCTTCAGCAAAAACCCAAGGATGAGTCACAACCAGGGTTAAAACAGAAACAAAAGCCTACATTGCATTAAGATTCTTCATTAAGATAAAAACACACACATACACACACACTCTTTCTCACACACACACATGCACAGTCACTATTGCCTCCTACTAGGAACAGTTCAGTCTTTTCCTGATGATTTTATATACCCACCCTCTGGGGATACAGCTGACTGCTAGCAATTACCCTTGATACACCAGCAGGTATTTCCTGAGGGGAAATGACAATCCTAATAGCTAGTGGCTGGTAAGCCTCCAGCTGACTGAGGCAGTTTTAACTCCTGACAAACTGGGTCCTGTCCATTCACCTTGTCACAAGTACTTTAATGCCTTCTTTGCAGAGAACTCAATGTTCCTAGAAAAAATTTAAATTGGTTTTATGGGTGCAAAATTCTGCATCTCTCATTTCCATCTGCTTCTGGTTGCCAGGCTGTAGAGCAGAAATCTGGAAAAGATCACAGCATGGCTCGGGTTCCCCAGATATCTCACTACTTAGCAAACATGAGGGGGTGAAGGTCTCTGAAGATGAAGCCCAGGAACACCAGGCAAGATAAGGCTGACCACCGTGTAGCTGCTCTCCTTAGACTTGGCAGCAAGGGGCTGATCCCATATGAATTGGGGCTCCCAGTGAAACCCAAGCTTAGCCTCTCACCCAGGAGTTTAAATGACAGCATTGGTGCTCAGCGAGATAATTATCCACAATTGAAAATTTTAATCAATTGCAACAACATTTTAATAAAAGAAGAAGGGAAAATTCCTAACCAAGTGAAACAACTGACTAATATGCACTACCTAAGCCATGACATATGACTATCTCACAGCCACCTTTGCAAAGCTGCACAAGTTTCTTCCTCCTTTCTGTGGTAACATTTCCTTCCCATTTTGAGACATTTCCCACATAACAAGATCAGTTCATGCTACTTCTACTCTTCTGTCTTCCTCTTTCCCACTGGCTCTCTGCTAGTTGCACCAGTTAACTGCTGCATTTTCTGTTATTTCTCCTCTAAATAAAAATACATCTAGCTCTAAGAGATCTATCAGTCTTCTTGCCTAAGCAAGACTCTCAAACAGGTTCTCATATTTCACAAATTAGCAGGAGCCACTTTAATAGTATTTTCACCTCCAAATTTCAGGTACTTACAGAAGCCATTGCCTTACTCTAGTATCCTTACTCTCCCTGGGAATACTGAACAATAACTGTCTAATACACACTTTCTGACATTATTCCCAAAACAATTTTCCAACCCATTACATGCCTTTCCTTTTCTCAGAAGTGGCTCTTAGGCACAACAAATTACACATATAGAGCTAATGCAGCCACCTCTCACACCAGCCCTTTGCATTCTATCTGTTCTTCTTGGCAGACACTGGCAAGAAGCTGCTCTAATGGGGGCATATTCCTGGTGGGAAGGAGATTTACTGGAGTGCATCACTTTTTAAGTCAGTCTTCCAATTTTTCCCAGAAGCTGTCTGTGAAACAGTCAGATGTAAGACATCACTCATCACTCATCTTAGTAGGATATTGATAAATCCCATTGAGTTCAATAAGATTTTTGCTTCCAAAATGCTTTGGTGCTTCTGGAAATTCCACTGCTAAAGCTTTCAGGGTGGACATGAATCTAAAGAGAAGCTTCGCATCAGCTCAAGCCCTGCTTTGGCATGTCTGGATCAGCATTGGGATTTATAAAAATTAGATCCAACTCATCAAGATTCTAGAAAAACAAAAGAAAAATTTCTTCCATTTTGTCCTCTCTTGATGAGATTAACAACCCCAAAAAGTCTCCTATTTAAATATTTTCCCTCACAATAATATGCATACACACATACATGCATGTGTATATATAGATAAATATATAAAATGCACACATGCATGCATATATAATGTGAGTGTATCTATAGAAAGTATGAATAAAACTAGCCAAACTCAAAGATTCTGAAAATTCAAATCCACCCCAATACAGTATGCAAATCTAAGGCATTTTATATCTGGCATTTGGCACTCATTATTAGTTAACAATGATAAAATAAATTATTTAACAATAACCAGGAACTACACATAGAATTTTGTTGGATTTTGCTTTTTAATTTAGCTCAACTTTAGTCTGCTGCTAGCTGGATTTGTTTACATTAAAATGTTTCTGAATGCTTTGATAGAGACAAGTGTTCTAATATTACTGCCAAATTTTTGCCAGATTGAAAATGTTCATAGCTTATTTTCCTTCTAAGACTGCACAAGAACACTATGTTTCAGGTCTTAGTTTGCAAATCCTGCAAGTTCCTACTCATAACTATTTTAAGACTGTAGTGCCTACATGGCCAAAGCACAGATCATGACCTTACCGTGCATAATTTCACTAGTTTGCACAACTTCCTCAGTATGTGGTTCTGAATAAATTTGTACTGTATCACTGCCTCCAACACACAGTTTAGAACTGCAGCTCTAATAAAGACATAGGCACATACCAGAGTTTCCAAATATTTGCTCAAAAGGGAGCCAGAGAAGCAAAGTCTACAGCCAGGAAGTGCAATGCATTATACAATTATTCATCCTTTTTTGGGAAAAGACTACCAACTACTAAAAAAAAGCAGTCTTCAATGGACTGCATGACTTGAATGCACTATAATCTTTCTACATGACTCAAACTGTCTGTGTTTGTGTGTCGGTGTTAGAAGCCAGTTCAGCTCTCAGAATCTCACAAGGCAGAGTGCAGATGTGACCCAAGGGAGTGCATAACAGAAAAGGAAATCAAAGAAAGTGGCTGACACCAATAGGCAAAGCTGTAGCAAGTTTTTGATTTGCTTTAGGTGGAATATAGATAGGGAAAAGCATTTGACTTTGGAGAGTAGAATGAAGACCAAAGTACACTTCGTACTTTTGCAGATCAGCAATCCACACTGGTCACTCCCTTTGGGCCATTTCTTGCTGAAGAGGAGATTCCTGTGACTAGGCAGGTTTTTGAGGAGAACAATTTCAATTCTCAAGTGATATCTCCACACTCCCTGTTTTGGCTTGACAGCAGTGTAGAACAGTTCCCTGGCCCCCCAGGAAGAATTTTCCTTCATGATTCTAGGCATTCCGTTTTTTACTCCCTTCTTGCAGCATCAACCCTATATTGTGGTGGTAAGCACTGCGTCAGTCTAACATCTTTCGTAAAGTTCTGTGCAAAGGTTGTGGGATGCACACCAAGTTTAACAGATTGATTTAACATGAATATTTATAGAATATTTAGATTATACTCAGCTTAATGTCTGGAAGTAGACCCCAGCTGTTTTTTCTGCAAGTGCCAGCAAACACTTCTCATGGGTCTCCCAGAGTAATCTGAAGAGAGAAAACAAACAAACAAACAAAACAACAACAACAAACAAACAAAAAACAAACAAAACAAAAAAAGAAGCAAACAAAAAAACCAAAAACACCCAACCAACAACTAAGGCAATCTCTGTACTCTTCAGTCGTAATTAAAGTCTTCCTAATCTTAACTGCTGATGGGATTCATGTTGTCCTCTTCCAATACCTTAATTGAAGAAAACCTCTTTGGACATGGCTCTATACACTATAATAAAACTTTAGACTTCAGAAAAATTATTCTTTGTAGAACTCAATCTGTAGCAGCCATGTGGCATGTGCTAGCCTTTAATATGAAGCTGAGCAGAAATATGAGCATACTTTTACAGAGGGGAGGAATCGCACTCTCAGGAAAAAGCAGCTGATATCTGACCATGGTAATTTAAACATTGTTCTGGTGTTTCAGGCAACCGTCTATCAAAACACAACTAACATATAACATAATTAGAAACAAGACAAGGATATAGAGAAGGTAATACTTAATGAAAATGAAAACATATAATGAAGATTGGTCTCTGGAGAGAGAAGCAAGGGATTTTGTATAATCTGTGTTTGTGTACACAGAAAACAAAATAATTAAAAACAAAATTACTGGCTGCAGAAAGAGTAAATACCAAAAGATCTGTAACAAACAGGCATGGTCAGAAGAAGAATCACTAATGTCCACATGCAGTTGGCATTCAGCAGTGAGTACAAGTGATACATCTACTATAATGGACAAACAACCAAATAAATATAAACTGTAGAGGGAGGCAGGACATAAAGAGGAAAAAGAAAAAACGTGGTCTACTTTTGTTGCAAACCATGACTTTAGGCAAATTATGGAAAAGGAGAATTTCTTAAGAGACTGAGAGCAAAGACTTAAGAGAAAGCTCAGTAACATGAATTAAAATAGACACAAATGTAAAATGAAGTCTGCACAGTTATTCCTTGAAGAGAAAGGGATTACCATCACCAGAATTCCATGACTGCTTTCAACTTTATCCCTCTCTGTGAGGTTAAAGTTATTAAGATGCAGTACATTTCTTAATGACTGGATCATATTCTAAAGTTCAAAATTACAACATAGTACAGGAAATATTTATTTCTCCAACAGTCTAGGGTTCATTGCCTCTTAGTGAAGATTTTTTATGTCAAATGACACCTTTCAAATCTCCTTCTTAATGAAATGCAAAAACAGCAAAAGGGAAACAAAAGAGAATGGAATTTTTGTCAGTCTTATTCAGAAATGGCCCATCTTTTATGTTCAAGTTTTAAACAATAATGTAAAAATCATACTGGGGCAGAAACTACACCAGCAGAATTCAAGACAAGACATTTCACAAAGGTATGAATATCTTATAATAGTGGTGAGGCAATAATGACAAGAATTACAATTGGAACTATTTATTACTAACTACTTTGCCTGAAATAATAAAGATTTGAATTTTCTAAATACAGGCAGAGGTAGCTTCTACTTCTGGACATGGCAAAAAATAACTTCACAATACACATGGGAAAAGAAAGACCGATAGAGAAGAAGCTATGTTGAATTTAACCTTGATTTGAAGAGAGCCTGGCTCTGATATCAGAGATTGTTAAGACAAAAGCTCTGCTACCACCTGCCCCCCAGGGTGGAAAGTCTCATTTGTTTCTGCCTAATCATAAGTCAGGACAAGGATTCCCAACCAGATCACAGTTAAAGGCTTTAGGCTGCTTTCACTGAGTACTGGTTCCATACTAATTTATTCCCTCTCACCCTCTCCTCCAGCCCCACCCTAAGGATGCCCATGTGTAACTTCATCCTTCACTTGTGTTCTTCACTGCAGGAAAAGCATCAGTTGCTCAGGCAGAAAAAGTGCTCTCCCTCCTTTCTTTTCCTTTTGTTTTTTCTTTTCCTTCTCTCTTTCCCCCCCCCACCCCCCTTTTCATATACTTTGTTGCTGTTGTCGCTGTTGTTGCTGTTTGTTTTGCTAACTGACCTTAAACAAACTTCTGATTCCCATGACCCACTACATGACCAAAACTGCAAGGAATATCAAAATAATTTCCCCAATATAAATAATATTTCATCTCCATAGGATGTAACATCCCAAGTCATCCTAGCTACAATCATCCAAGAATTTCAAGAGCCCATTCCACAGCACACAGTTCTACAAAGTCCAGAGGGTCCAGAATGCACTAAGGAGTGAACGCATGGAGTAATTAGAGGAGGAAATCATGTTATTCTTCCTCTGTACCAGAATGAAAGAGGTGATTCAGTACAGAGGAAAGATTTACAAAGTATAACAGCACAAAGCCACATCCAACAACTTCATTTTTCCTTATGAGCAACAGTTGAATGATTTCCTAAACATTTTTCAAATCATCACATTCCTTTTTCAATCATTATCTTCTATTAATATCATTATCTTTGGCTTCATTCTTTTCCCATTCATTTTTAAAATGATATTTATTTATTTCTTTTTTTTTTTTTTTTAATTAAAAAAACCAACCCTCCCTGCGGGCACCTT
>VZTX01001578.1:338605-463671 GCA_013400915.1 Pardalotus punctatus
AAAATGATATTTCTTTCTTTTTTTTTTTTTTTTTTTAATACAAGTAACCAACCGTCCTGCAGGAACTATCAGAGATTTTAATCCCTTAGCCAGTTGAAGCTCTGAGAATACTGTTCAAATATTTTGCTATTCCAGAACTAAAAGGTTGAGAACTCAATGATATTGTGATAGACAAATAATTTAAAATGAAAATAATAGTGCACCCAGAGCTTTTTGTAATGCCTAACTGAATCAGAACCACGCTTTCACTGTTGAAACTGTGCAGGGAGTAATTCCTTCTTTATACATGTTCACATTACCTCTTAACATGCTTAGTGACACAAGACAAATGCTCCCTAGGAACATCTAGAGCCAAGGGTTGTGTCTTTCAAAGAAAAAGGGGTAAAATATGGCAGGATTCTCACAAAATACTTTTGAATTTGTCTCAGGATATTTGTAGCTTTCTATATGAAGACCCAAAATTGGATGCATTTCATTTGTAAACCTAGACCATTGATTAGATAATTCAGCATATCAAATTGATTTAAGTCCACCCACCACCAAACCAGAATTCTCCTTATTTTACTCAAATTTTAAATCTTGTCCATCATTAAAGATGACACATCAACATGATGCTTCATACAGCATATCAGAAATTTTATATCTGCAATGTCAGAGCATAGAGAATCACAATGTAATGTTATCACAGCTACACCTGATAAGTAAGGCACACATAAAAGACGAGATATTTTTAAAAAACATTAGAGACCTCTGGGATAAAAGTAGCGATACAACAAACGCATGAAATCAAACACAACATTTTATCTTTTTTTTATTAAAACATATTTGAACTAAGTAAATTTGGTACACTAAGAAAAGAAATCTGTGCTCAGTGCTGTTTTGGTTTTTTTTTAAATTTATCTAATCAATATACAATATGAAAGGAAACTTGCGAGTGCAATTGTGTATGTAGGTAGTATACCTGGTGTAAGTTGTACTGTATCCAAATATATTAACATAACAAAAAATCCAGAACATAATGAATAAACAACATTCCAATGGTCATATTAAGTATCCTGATCCACCATGTTTCCTGTTCACTCTGCTAAGTCCATGTATGCTCTGACAGCTGAAATTGCAAGTTGTCTTGAAAAACAATAGAAACACATGCTGTTATTTCTATTGCAAGGGTGAATTTTAGAATAAGGAAATTCACAGTGTTGGAAAGAATTACTGTTGAAATAATTAATCAGCAAAAATATGATGATATTGGGATGTGGTTAATTTTTTTGTGGAGAGGTCATCTCATTTAATTAGGTCTTGCAGTCTATGGACAGCTCTTTTAGATGTGAAAAGGAGCCCTCAGTGTTGGTATTTCTACAGTTCAGAAAATCATCCTGCATTGATTACAATGCAGGCATTTCCATCCAGAATCTCCCAAATACCTGGGCCAAACTGGAAACAAGAATAATTGCATTTTAAAACTAGCAAAGAAGCCAAAGGAGTAATTTCTCCAGTTATATACTGAACTGCACAGAGATAGATGGGGAGCATGTGCCTTCATGTGTGTTTCTGTCACTGACACAATTCAATCAAGGAAGCAGTAAACTTGTCCCATGTGTTTTCTCTGTTAATTGCTTTCTTCTATTGTTCAGATTCCAGAGGACACTGGGAGTCCCCAGTAAAGACATGGTGTGTCAGAAGCCTTACCAAAACAAGTCTTTTTTTAAAATGTTCCTGTTCCTTTCAGCAACTTGTGAAATTCCTCACCTTCATCTTTCATTCCCCAGGGAACAGGCTCTGAGGAAGTGGACGGCACCAACAAATCGGCTGCTTTGAAATAACAGACCATTTAACTGAGAAAACTTGAAAGACGTAATCTTTTCTTCGGCTGACCTTGCGGTTCCCCGACATGAGCCTACCACTATTCTATCTGCAGATTTTGGCTGTCACTTCCTCCTATATTTTTAACAGATGGGTTCATTCATTAACATGCTTTTTCTCATGCCTGCTTTTAATTTTCCTCTTTCGCCATCCTCAAAGCACCAAGTTTATATGTAATGTTTCCTCTCTCAGAGACACGTCACCCTCCACAGCCCTGCAGAGGCCAAGGAGTCTGAGACATCACTCTGCCACCATGAGGAGTGTGTCAGCTGCTCTGCACCAGGGAAGAGCTTTCTGTGAAATACAAAAAAAAATCTTGCCCAGGGGACAGTGATAAGAACAACCCAGTGTTTTGGGTTTATATTCACAAAAGTGTCAGTTGTTTTATTAACACTTAAATATCTTTCCAAATGATTGACAGATTAAATGTATCTCACTGAATAGGACGTCCACCCTAACATTCAAAGTACAGGATTTTACTTGCAGGTAGAGAAAAACAAATATTTAGAGTAATAAAATCTTCATTAACAAAGTATTTTCAGGAGAGTCACAGAAGTAAAACTTGGGCAGCTATTAGCAATCTGACAAGATGCTGCTTATTTAGGTCAAGTCTTCAGAGTGTCTGTTAGCCCTGTAATGATTTGTTAATATCTGTAATTTTCCTTAAGGCTAAACAAATGAGGAAGCCATCTTGTTTTCCACATCATTGGACCTAGCATGCCCCGGCCGATTACCATGGCAACCAGAGCGAGTGTGCCCGGTGTGAAGGGAACAGTCCAGGCCTCATTTCCTAGAAGCATATTCCTACTGAGGTTGACTCACCAATTAAAAGACTTTTCTGTCCTCCAGGGTTTCAGGGATGTAAATAGAGACGTGAAGCCCAGATGATCAGCTGCTTTACCTGAGCTAGCCACTCTCACCAGTTGCCTAAATATAGAAAAAATATCCAACAAATAGGGAAAGAAGTATTTCTGGAATTTCATCAATGACTGAATTAATCCTATAAATCAATAAATAAATTTTAAGGAAAAAGCGTTGCTTTGAAGAGTGCATTGAGGCAGTTCTTGTGATTTTGTGATTACTGAGTAAACAGCTTGAACAAGGGAGTGTTCTCCAAACCTTGGAAGATGCTCATAGTGCATCTTTTACAGCATCAACAATAACATGTTTTGTCATCAGCCCTCTGTCAGTGTGTCTGAGTCACACACATTTGGTATAAGTGAGGATTAATTATAGATCTAATAAAAAAAAAAAAAAGATGTGAGACTGTGGAATGACTGTTCCAACATAGCTTTTAGGCATCATTCATTTTCTTATGATCAGCTGCTCACAAGTTGCTTTTATTAAACAGAACTAAATTTTATAAAGAAAGGAAAGCTTTATAGTACCATCAATTAATGAATTGTCTCGTCATGATATCAGTTTGCTTAGCACAAAATTGTGGCTGCAGCTGATTCAAACCAAAAATTTCCTGTAATTATTTTTCCTATTTTGCTATACTGACACTGATTTAGAAGACAGAATAAATTGAGAAATATGACAGAACTGCAAATATTAGCAATAAAATAACATTTTGATCAAAGTGAAATAATTGATTTAGTAAGTAGTCATTGTCAAAACGTAGATCAAGTACTGAATGAAACAATAACACTGCACATTGGACTCAGTATAAGATCTGTCTTAACACATTTACAGTTGATCATGTAAATGTCTCTTATTGGAGAACATCCATCACAAAACTCTGAAAGCCTTCAAACCCTCCAGAGATGTGGTTAGAACAGCCATCAGAGCCAGAACACTAATAAAAAACAACTCTATATAGTGCTATCCTGTTTGGATAAGCACTGAACATATAGTAGTTTTCAGTCACAACTTTCTGGCCACCAGTAAGTCCAAAAGCACCCTTGTATTATTCTGTTCCCTCTGAGCAAAGCAAAACCCAGCACTGTGCTTGTTTAGTACATAGGGTGAAGTAGACATAGGGTGAAGTAGACTTAACACCTACATTTTGTACTGTACTACAAATGAAGGAGACACAAGAGAAAGGTAGATCTGTCTACATCACCAAACCCATATCTATCCATTTTAACATGCATGTAATTCCCTGTTAAATTTTTTCCAAACTTATCTTCTATTGATTTCCTTTAGAATCTCACATGGGTTTGAGTCCTATTTAAACACCTAAATACTTTACTGACTTGCTTCCACATCACAGTAAGTATCCTCAGAACCCCAATTCAGAAAAATAGCTGCTTCTAAACTAATAACATTAACACCCACTCTATTACTCTCCCTAGACCATCACTCAAAATATAATTCTGCCCACTCCACCAAATAAATGTGATTCCCTGTTATTGAATCTAACTAGCTAAATACGTTCTGTTTAAGAGTTATCTTGTAGATAAATTCAATAACTGCCTGCCTTGGACGATCAACAGCAAATTGTAGCTACAGTTTTAGCTCGCTAACTAATCAGCATTTCCTCTAACAGTTTCCTAGACAGTGCTGTCCAATTTGACAGAGCTCATTAGTTTTCAACTCTTGAGGAAAACAAAGTGCTGCTATAAAAAAATTTCTTGAAAAGACCAAATAAAAATTCAATTTGCATGTACCTCTGCGTGCTGCAACTGCTAAGAAGACTTTTTGCCTTAAAGAAAAATGCCATATTTTAAGAATTACTTCAAAATACTGTATTTCAAAATGGATAGAAGCAATATAGGAAATATATAGCCCCATATAAAAATGATCAATTCTGACTTGTAATATTGAGTTCAGTTGTGGTTGACTCACTCTCAAGAAAGATAAAGCAGAGATTGATGAATTTCAGAGAGGAGATAGAGGTAAAGTGGGATTTATATTGGAAGAGAGATTAACCCAGACAGAACAAGAGTAACAGGAGACTTGATGAAGGTATACAAAATTGCTACTAGTATAGTAATAAGCTGATCAATCTCTCCTTTTATTAAACTTGTCCCATCATATAACAACATAGGTTTGCAAATTAAAAGGCAATAAATTCCAATTAGAAAGGGAAGTATTTACTTAGGAGAGACATAGCACTGCACAAGGTCATTAAGTGAAATACTATGGATAGAGTTGAAAAAGAAGGCTAATGGTACAACTATTAATACCTTTTGTAGGCATGAAAATCATCATAAATTAGTATTAAATCTTATGTCATGGGCTATAGAGAAAATGCAATTTTCCCTTACATAGTTCTATTTGCCTACTGCCTTGGTTCTCTGACAAGGATTTTACCTCCCTCTGTAGCATCTACTGTCAGCTTCTGCCAGCTTATTCTTTATAGATTTTAATTTTGTTTCACTGTCTACTGGTTGTAATTATCTCAGATGCATGAAAATAACATTTTATCGACTGCTTTTTATCTTTTTCCATTTGGCAAACATTGGTTTCTTGTGTGTGTTTTGAGCCAAACTGAAATCAACACATCTGTTTCAGTTTAATATCTACAGTTTATATAACAAGACCTCTGCAGTAATATTACTGTGGTGTTTCCTAACCAGCAAAATCAGTCCAAAACACCTATGGCACTTTAGAATTGTAATGATTTAGAATTTTACTGATCAAAGCCTTGATAATATATCTCTGTTGAAAGATACTTTTAGTCATGCCAAACAACATTTTTCTTTTTGCCAGCATTATCAATTGCTCAGGAAATAGTGTGCTTAGTTAATTATTGCTTTGGGGTCAGCAGATGGGTTACAAATATTCTCAGTTCAAGAGCTGCAGAAGTAATGGGAATTGTTTTCTTTTACAAATTCCCAATGATGAAGTATGCAACTTAAATAAGAAGGATTGGGTACTGCTTTTGGCATCCTGTGATACCATGAATAGCTGCCACTGAAACCAAGAATCCTTCAAGTAACATCCATTTGCAAACCGGCCTGAGGACACATGGGTTGAACTTGCTTTGAAGAGATGCAACAAAGCACAGAATTCCAATCTGCTTTCAAATAATCAGCCCATAGTGATAAGAGTATTTGGATCCAAATAGAAATTGTCATCAGTTTTTTAGATGTTTCATCACCGGCTTGAAGTTAAGCCCATACCACAACAAATAAACAAAAAGCAAAGTTAGTAAGATTTAGACTCATGGCAGTTTTGCTCAGGTTGTAGTACCCTTATGTCAGAACCCCAAGGGCATCCACAAGGCTTGTCCTGATGAAGCCTGCCACTATCACCAGCCTGATCCTGTTCACATCCTGTGGGACAGTGCCTAACTGATGAGCACCCTGCCTCTGTGGAGGTCACTTTTGATTCATGACTTGTCCTCTTTCTTGAAGGGAACCTGTTCTTGCTGCTCCCTGACACAGACATGTCTTTCTAAAAATTTAAACATGGACTTTATTACTACAGTGTTTTTCACTCGAGTGAAAATTTCTCTAACCTTCCTTTCTGTGTATTTACTTTGAGCCCAAACACCCACCTGACCTCTTTCAGTGTGCTTTTTCTCTGTGCACCAGCTTGCGCTATTTTGAGTAGTGGTACCCACCAACAGAAAGCATTTATCACAGTGGTCAGTTGAAAAATAGTCCCCCAGTAAATTTCCAAAGATAATCCAAAAGTACAGCAGTTTTCTACAACCAACCCCAAATCACTCTTTCTGAAAATTCTTTTCAGTTGGTTCCTGAGACTGTGATAGGCATCACAGACAACAAAGTGAGAGCCCCTTTATTTACAGTAGGTTCTTTACTCAAACTCTATATTTGCCCTTCCCTACAGCTCCAGAGGAATTTAAATTGTTTGGTTGACAAACTGTTAACTGGATAAAAGTATAACTTCTACTCTTTCTGCTGAACGTGTCTCACAGTTAGGGAAAAAAGTTCAAAACTCATTGGTTGAAAAGAAAATGCAGAAGAGAAAGGCTTTATTCTACACCTTAGTAAAAGGAGATTTCAATAAAACAGTCCTGGCTTTTGGACTATTCTTCAATAATAGTTTATGATGTCTATCAAGTAACTGTTTAATGTAAAATATACAAATAATATTTGAAAATAAGACCATTTTCCTCTTTGTGTCTCTTAAAACTCTGACGAAAAAACCTCTTCTAATGATACCATCAGTAGATCACAAACCAGTTTGTTTAGTGGCTTTGGCACTTATTGGATTTCTTTGTCAGAGAAGCATTAATCTCACATTGTGGTCACACCACAAAAATGTTTCAGCTATAACTTAAGGAGTTTCATAGCAATGGCAAGGTATCTACATTTACTTCATGATAATTAAACCCTCTGGGCCTGCTCAAAGGCAAAAGGCTACCTCACTATAACTAAAGGTGTTTAAATTTACCAGGCTCAGATCAAACTCTCAGTTGTCCACATAAGTGATAAGAATAATTCTGATCTTAGTTATGGAATGCCTAAAGAGAAAACTTAAGATGCTTATCTTTCTAAATTCCTAGAGCTGGATTGCTAGACTTAGTTGTAACTCCGATGTCATTCTTCACTCAGATGTTATGTGCTATGTTCAGTCTGCATAACTTCGGCTGTACCTTTTCCAGTCCTACATTAGGAGTTTCCAGTTCAAAGGGTTCTGAGCCAACAGTATGTTGTCTCCTATTTCACCAGAACACTTTGGAAAAACTTACTCTTTCATATTCAATATGAATATTGCATTTTTCCATAAGCCACTTCCAATGTAATGGATCTCCAGAGCTAATGCTACGAACTATAGCAAATTTTGGAGCTATTTAATACTGTTTCTGTACAGTACAGGCACCTACATTTTCCCCTTTTACCATGCTCCTCACTCTCTACTGAAGCAGCAAGTACTGTTCTCATGTTTTAGAATTGTGAGAGGTAAAAATGGGCAATAAATCCTCACATGCTGATTACCTTATGTTTTAGCAGAGGAACAATTTATATTAAATAATAAGCAAAACAATTTTCAGTTGGATGACTGACAAAAGAAATCATTGTTCATTCTTGCACAATGAACCATGAAAACCAAGTCGAAGTAAGAATGAAAATAGAGTTGGTAATTTCATGCTGCAGGCAAAGCACTGGGGACTTGGAAACTATCTGAGCTCATTGTCACTAGATTTCATTGAAACTCAAGAGGTTGCTCTCATGGAGAGTTTATCTGTACATTTTTTCTTGATTTGAGTCCACACAGTTTCAACTTTACCCTTTTCAGTCTCACTAGGAGCTTCAGATCCAAATTATTTCAAAACCTCAGAGCAAACTTCACTTGATGTCATTCTTCTCCATGGAACTCACCTAGAATTAGGAGGTTTTTCAACCCAAAATCATGAAGAATATCATACAGAAAACTGATCTTAAAAGGTATAATATGTTCAAAAAGGAGGAACATCTTAATGATCATGTATTAATCTAGTTTTATTTCGATAGGGGATAAATGTGGGAATTGGGCAACTAGCAAATTGTCTTGTGTATTTAATATAGTTAGTACTTCTGAAAAAGCACTTCTTATTTAAACAGGATATGATTCAGAACCCCTTACGCATTTGCATGATGCCACCCAAGTACTAGAGGTTGCTCATGGGAAAGATGAAATTGTGATCAATTCTGTTTGAGGTTCTACATAAATCATTGCAACCTAAGATCTTAGATATAGCTAGTCAAATAATGGCAAGGAAAAAATGTCAATTTGCTGATCAGGACTTTTAAAAGTACATTACCTGTTGGATCTACTAAAAAGGACAACAAGAACAAAGTGTGAGTCATCCTTATTCCATTATTATATATAAACACCTTGGTGATGGACATCTTGAATGACGTGTGCCATGTTGGGTCCCCTGTCAAAATATAAGAACTGGAAAATTTCAAGGAAGAGAAACATGGGAGATCAAATGTGTGGAACAGTTTTTGGGCAAGGAACAGATAATCAGACTAAGGCTTTTCAGCTTGAAAAACAGATTCCCAAGGAAGGATGTGACAGAAGTCTATAAGATCAATAGCATAAAAGGGTGAATAGGAACTGATTGTAGTTTGTTTTTCCCTCAATGTAAGAACATTTACTAGTATAAAACAAGCCATATAAACAACACAATTCCATGAAATCCCAGTTCAACTACCTGCCTTAATATTCCACAGTACCAATATTTCTCTTCAAAAAACACACAATTGTCTGAAAATCTATCCAGTAAGATCAGCTGCACAAATGTTGTCATATCCTTTCTGAACCTTAAGACAGCTTGAATTAGGTGAATGCCCATATCGTGGAAGTGGGAAATGTATAAAATTAATTTGAAATGGGGTTCAGCTTCAGTTCTCAGTTATGTCATTAATTACAGGCATTTCTACTTCCATGGTGTTTCTGGAGTACACAAATGTAAACAGTTTTCCAGACCACATTAAAACAGGGTTTTTTCTGAAATTTCTTTTGATGGACCTCATACTTATCATGACCTCTGGTAAAACTGGCTACTAAATTAAAAACAAACATTTCAGGAAGATTTTTGTGTCCACTTGGGATCTGAAATTGACTCTTTGGAAATCTGCCCTTGTCCTCTACTGCTCATCAGTGGAATGCTGTCCTGGTGATACTGTCTGATGACAATATGCATCCCTGTATATTTGACCAAAGACTCCAGAGTCTATTCTGTTACCAATACCATGAAAAATATTATGCTGCTAACTTTGGCAGTGAAGCCATATTAATCAAGCTACAGCATAGTTAAAAAGCATGTAGCAAAGATACAACTGGAGGTGATACAACTGCAACAGATACGTCTGTTTAGAATTAGGGAACATCAAATTAAAAGCTATGGTGGTATGTTGAAAATTAATGAAAGGCTGGTATGTTGAAAATTAATGAAATGAGATATTCTCTTCTGAAAGTTAAATCGCTTACTGACATAGCACATCATGGATGCCAAAATGGTTCCCAAAAGTATTTAATAGAGTAATAAAAGGACAAGATATCAATACGTGTTAAGAAAAGAGAAAATGTCCATGATTAGGGAAACACATGAACGGCAGATTGTTAGAAGCTCATTATCTATTTTTTTAACTATTACTTCATTAACTATAGTATTGTCTTTCACTTATCCAAAAGTGTAAGACCCATTTTTGGTCACTTTCAGATAGCAGCTTAGGTGGTTCTTTGGTTCAACTCACTGTGGCTATTCTTATGTTCTGCCTTGATACCTTCTACATTAATTCAGATTGTCACGTGCAGATGTCCTCTGCTTCCATCTTTTCTTGTCAGTAATTTGTTGACAGAAAGATTGATAAGTGGGTAGCTACTTGCTTGTTGAAAACTGTAATAGGTTATGTCCCACTATGTCCTATTGTAATTTCCAAATTAGAGCACTTCCAGAATACAATTGGAATGCTGTGCTTTGCAATAACTCTGAAATCTGCTTGCACACTTGGTCAAGCAACTGATTCATTGCAGACAACTAATCCCCCAAAGCAGACTGGCTTGCCCATCTAAGCTTTTGTGATACTGTGTTTTGTCTTGGTCAATATGCTAACAAGAATATTATTAATAATTCCTATTGTTATTAAGATTGTGTAAGTTTGTGTGGTACTTTGGCCTCCACGAATATGCTCTGTCATCTGCTCTTTTATTCATCCCATGGCACTTTTATAAATGATCTGGCTCCCTGCCTGTAATCTTATAGTATTTACTGTATCAGCCAAGCAGCTTCATTTTGTTTCATCATCTCCCTGATGGCCCATGACCCAGTGCAGGGGCAGCAGTTACCTCTCTCTGCTTCCTGTGGGGACAAGGGAGTGCTACTGGAGCATCACTATTTTACCTGGACACAGGGAATCACTGTGATCACATCTTGCTGCAAGCCCATGCCAAGTTGAACAGCAGAGGTTCATGCAATCAAGGTTTAGAGGTTTTGAATGCTATGTTGAGAATAACTTGCAGGTTTTGGTTACATTTACAATATTATGTGAAATATGTATATGCTAGAAATGTTGCTGGGACACAGAGGAAAATGGAGTGCAGAGGTGGATAAGCAAACCAATAATATTAACACAAAGAAATATTACTCCAAGCAAGTTCAGAAATTCTTGTAAAAATTGCAGCATCCTGCTTCCATGATAAACATAAAAGCTGGCCTCCATATTGGTTTTGACAAACAATCTTCTCTGGTATCTGCCTTCCATTAATTCCTGTCAGGTAGAAGGTTAGTGGAATGACTTTTTTCAGCATATTATATTCATCTCCTAAGAATCAGCTGCTATATCTTATTCTATGCAGTTTGTCAAAATGTGATGATTCATTACACTAGGTCTATATGTCAATATCTGTATTTGAATAATACAAAGATAAACTTTCAGGCCAGTACAGCTGGCTTATTATACCTATTTATGATTTGCATTAGTCTGGCTCATCATATTTGTGGACAAAAATAGATGCAAGTTATTGTGCAAATACAGAATAAAATTAAGATTCCACCAAGAAGAGGATACAGGAATTACTGGAATTGGCAGTTAGCTAAAAAGTCAAAGTTTACCAGTGGCCCATCAATGGATATTTAGGATGGGAGGGAAGAAGGACTTTAAAAAGCACTTTGAAGGGAAAATGTGAAGTATTTTGAGTGGTGAGGTGGCAAATACTGCCTTGCAACTGGAGAGGACAGGAGAGAATCATTGTTCTTAAACTGTAAAGCATGTCATTGCTGCAAAAATCCTAAGTTCATAATTAGAAAAAAAAACCTGTATTTTTTATTCCACTCATTTCATATTTCAGCTTGGAGAACTTTCCCTCCACCAATAACAGCCTGGCCAAACCACTTTACCGTGTCACTGTTAGTGACTGCTGTGGGGAAAGGCCATTTATGTCCTCTGTGGCAATGAGTTAACAATGACTTGATAATACTCCACCACCTGATGGAATCAGCCTGCTCTCCACACATGGCAAACCAAGCCTGAACTGTGAAACTGCATCCTATAAAATTGTAGATGTCCCTGCAGAATAACACTTCATTGAAAGTTCGCAGGTATTTTTTGCTGACTTGGAGCATATTTGTATATTTTCCCCCTCAAGAACAGTTTTCATACGGTTATTTTTTTCCCCTCAAAGGCCACTTTAGAAAATATAAATTGTAATTATGTAAAACACACGAGGTTAGTGCTATATCCCTCATTTTGGTAACTCTCTGTAGAAAGGCACTGTAGCAGAGATCCAAATGGATCTTGAAAATAAAACAGAGCACCTCTCTCCAAAATCAGTTTCTCTAAAAACATCCCACATACAAATTAAATGAGTTCATTAATTTCTCTTAGTATTTCTTTTTGCTAGAAAGGATTAAGCTATAAAAGATGCATAAGTAAATATACAACATCTTGTGACTGAAAGGGAGAGGTCCAGCCACTTCACAGAACTACACATTTGCAGAATGGTTCATCATGCAAGGTCATCTGGTCCAACCTCCTTACTCAAGCAGGGGCATCCTAGAGCACATGGACTGGATGTCCAGTTGGCACAGGATTGCATCCAGATGGTTCTTGAATATCTCCACTGAGGGAGATATTCCACCTTTCTAGGCAATCTGTTCCAGTGTTTGGTCACCCACAGAAAAAAGTTTTTCCTCACATTTAGGTGGAACTCCCTGTGTTCCTGTTTCTGCCTATTTCCTCTCATCCTGCTGCTCATCACCACTGATAAAAGCCTGCCTCCATCCTCTTGACACCCTCCCTTCAGACATACATCTTCCATACATTTCCACTCCAGCAACAGCTCTCGTGTTTGTCAGACTCCCGTGTAAAACAGCTCTCTAATGTGGTGCAAAAAAAAAAAAATTTTAAAAAAATAATTTTCTTCTTGGTTAATAAATGGAATTGTGCCAAAAGAGGGTCTAGTGAGTGTCAGAGCCAAATCAGAAGCAAGTCAGAAGGACAGAAATCTGGAAGTGGAAGAGATGGGACCTCCCCATTACAGCAGAGATGTTTTGAAAGAAGGGGGTGAGCAACCTGAGTAGGACAGCCTTTTTGAAGGACCTTTCCAGTGGATTGTGGATTTTTAGAGCAGCTCATCCCATGCAATTTTACCTCAAGAACAACACACCCAGCATTCTTCCTGCCAAAGCACACAGTACTATCTTCTTTAACTCAAATTTCCCTGCCTTTAACTTCTGCTTGGAAAAAATAATAAAAAATCCTTCTTCCTGATCAACATAACAGGTTTGCCATGCAGTTATCTAGCTTTTCCATAAGGTGAGACAGATCTCATGGCCAAGCCAGTCAAACCCGCTATTGTAACCAATGTCCAGACACAGATTTGTCATTTTTGACACTAGAGTTCTTCCATTTTCAGGAATACATAATTTTTTTTTCAAAGAAGGGATCATCGGACTTAGCAGGACATCTAGAAAAATTATACTCTTTCAGGTGTGTTTTGTGTTACTCTTGAGAGATGCTGAACTTGAAGCTTTCATCTGGAATTATTATGTAGAACAGTCCTGATCTTGCAGTTATTCCCTGTTGTCTGTTCAGCTTTTAGCAATCCCAAATCAAAATGGAGTATTATTATCTCATCCTACTCTTCCAATACTTTTACAGAAGTACTGAGGATTCCAGCACTGAAGCCTGTGGTTTTGAAGGCATGGTGCAAAGTAGAAACAGCAGCAGAAATAATGACAGTCAGGAGTGGTGTAAGCTGCTCTAACACTATGCCCATTTCTTTATTTTTGAACCATAATCTGAGGCTTGGCTTATATCTGCAGGGAAGCTTCAATTTCTGACAGCTGGAGTGATGCTGAGAAATACAGTGAAGAAAGATGCTCATCCAGTGGTAGAGTATTCACATACACAAAAGTGGTATTGAAGCCAATGAAGTCTCTATAATTTTCAACAAGAGGTTACTGCTTGGGGGTCCTCAGTCTGCAAGATCTCCATTACATACCCCTCTGGCACCTTCCATAAAGATTTTGCCAGCAGAGACCACAGTTCTGTGCAGCATTGGATCTCATTTGTGAAACAGCCTGGGCTACAGGGAAACACCTCTGTCCTCCTTTGTATGTATGCCAATATCACCTATGCATTTGAAATTTACAAAATGCATTTTGTCTGTGTGTTTGCAGAGGATGGGGAGCTAGTAATGCTGTTCCAAATGTCACCTGATTTGTTACCCTTGTTTTTATTCTCTCATTCCCCAAAGTAATTTAGTTACAGAGAAGTGAAATTAAAATACTTACAAATGGCTGTTCTTCTCACAGGTGGAACAGATTCTACCTGTTTTAAAACTGAGATTAAATCAATGCTCTAGTTGCTTAAGGGGATGTTAAAAATCCTGTCCCTAATTCTGATTCACAATTCTTATGCAAACCATCAGAGTACATCTCTGGGGTAAAAGGTAAAGACATATACTCTTCTCTGGAGACTTGCTTATGTTGTCTTGCTTATTAGCCCCCTTGGGGTGAGCTGAATATAATTTCTATCCAACTATCTACTAACTTCATTTAAACCTGAAATTTTTTCGGTAGTGACAGTGAAGAATGAACACGGAGCCTCAGAAATCTTTACCCTACATAAATTTTGGAACTTAAAATGTCAGTAAATATCCAGGCATGAGGAAATACTCCCTGAATGTTTGCCATAACCTAATTCTTTGAAATACAGGGGGCAAGAGGAGAACTTCCAGGATTTTCTGGACTTAAAGTCATAAATAAAACAGACTGCATGTATTTGGCAGGAAGCCTCCCTTATGAGGGGAAAATTAATCTCCATAGAGAGCATCAACATCAGCCTGAGCAACACTGATGTACCAGTTAAATCCTATTTCAAGAGTTTTGTTAGGACTTCAGAGGGTTTTGTTTTGGTCTCTTTGAGTTGGAGAGATTTTCATTCTCAGTGATTTCTTTTCTTGCTAAGGTTAATTAGATTCAAGCTCTGGTTTGTTTTGTTTTTCTGAGTTGAAAGGTAATTTTCACTTCTTTTCATCTCATTGTAATGGTAAGGTATTCATCTGAAATTTGAATTGTAAAGAAAACCATGAAAAATCATGGGACTTGTAACAGTTTTATGTATTTTGGCAATACTGAGAACAGATTGCTGCCAATAAATGGTTTGAGATAGATAGGAATTAATTGGAGTCATGTATCTAAGCTGATGTTGAGAGGGAAAAAAGGACAGATATTAAACACAATTCAGACAGATATTCTTCATAAAAAGGTGCTTCAAAATGTGGAACCTGCCATATGTTCCATGTGTGTAAACATGTTTCATCATGATCTACTGCACAAATAGCTAATGATGTGGACCAACAAAAAAAAGAGATTCTGCATGCTTGAGGAGATCAGTGCCATTACAGTGAGCAAATTTACTGAGAATAAAACAGAAGTTATGTTTATACAGTGTCACTACCTGAATGGGCTGATTGTTATACTGCTCTACTATACTAACCAAGTAAAGTGACAATCCCTACCACAGAGGTTAGAGTTTTGTTCAGACTCTTGAGGTCTGAAAGGGTTACTGTCTGATAGCTGAGGGTGAGCAAGTGACTTGGTGGCTTCAATCTTTAGGTCTGACAGGCCTATAAAAGCCTACATAACTTCCAGCCACTGGTTATATCACTTATTGATACCAGCAATCCTAAAAACATTTCTAAAAAAAAGATTATTGAAGCATAAATACACAATAAAGTTATGGCTGCACAAGTTACCTCCCACCAGCTGAGCAATGGTATGCATGGTCATCTCAGACTAAGGAGCTCAGGAATTTATTACTTCACAGATGAGCAGATTCAGAGCACAGGTCTAAATTCTACCAACAGTTAGCACAGTTAAATTGACGCCTGACAAGTTGTTAAACTACCATAGCAAATTCATGTGTGACCTTTGATTTTTACTAATGCTAGTGTAGAGAGCTACAATTTTCTCAAAACATGCTGATATGTTGGTATGAGTGGGACCTAGCCTTAAAGATAAAGATTTTCTTCCTAAAAGGCTTTCGTCAGGTGGACGCATGCTTCAGGCTTCAGGCTCTGAGTAAAATTTCATGCTAAGACAAATTTCAGACTTTTCCAGAACTGGAGGAAAGGTGCCTATGAGGGGAAGAGATCACTGTTACTTAAACTTACATCTTATTTTATCAAAGTCAGGATTACAACCAGTTTGCAACTAAGTCTTCTTACCAGATAAATTGCAGATTGCATTTGCAGGGCTTTATAAGCAATGATTAGTTCATATGCAGAAAGAATGCATTACTAACTCACCTACAGAAGCAGAGTCCATTCCCTAGTACAGTCAAATTAACAGCTTCCATCAACACAGTATTCGTTTTTAAAAGATGGAATACCAGAAAACACTGTTTGGAGATCAAGAGGAAACACATGCAATAGAAATGCTACTGTATATTTCTTCATTGTGTTATTGAATGTTTATTTTTAAATGTGATTGGTGTTGGATCTTCCTGGAACATTTTAACTGAATAAAGCTGCCTGGTCTCATAACAGAATTTCTTTTAGACAAAGACAACAATAATTAACAATTAGGACAGGAGATTTGACTGGACAACTTCTTCCCCACAGCAAAATCTATTACTAACAATGTTAGGCAGCAATAATTTATAATCTTTTATTTATACCATTGTGCCACAGTGTTCCGGCAGAGAGGACACTATTTCCAACAATAGTATCTCTCAAGTACTGTAAAGCCAAATTTAAGATAGTGTTGCAAAATATTGGAATTCCACCTAACATTGTGAATCTGATATTTTCTGAAGAGAAAATTGGTCCCATTTTTGGATAAGGGGTGTGGGTGGGTGTGTAAAAGATAATTTAATCTCATCTTCAAAGGAAGAAAATTTAACAGAGGTCTTCAGTTCTCCTGCACCAGGTACACTGCTAGAATATGATGGTTGATAGATTCTCCCTATTTTCTGGGTGTATAGAAGGCAGCAACATAAAAGGTGGTGTGCTAATTAAGCTGTGCTGCTTAGAGTTTATAGTTCAAACTGCCTACCCTGTTTAAAGACCCACTTTCATTTTCTTTCTGAAATTCTGGAAAGCGTATGCTGGTTTGAATTAATCAAGATTGATTTTAACTCTGCATAATGACAAAGCCATGGTGTCTTTAAAAGTCATTGTGATTGTAAATGTAATAATGGCTGAGAAAAAGAAGAATTCCGTGCCATGGACTGGTAATTGGTGAACACACACAATAGTGATGGAGCTAGAATTGAAGATAAGGTGAACAGTTTCAAAGGAAGAAAAGGATAAATCTGTAAAACCATCTAACTGTCCACACAAAGCTAATTCTAAATCCCACTCAGCTGCTGCTTAACCTCTGAGATGCTTCATCCTGGAGACGTGCTTTGCAGAGGTATCTAAACTAGTTCCTAATTCCTAGGTGATTAAGGAATTGTCTCAGGAGGGGAGCAATAAGGCTATAAGCCTCATCAGAGGAGGTCTCCTGCCAGTGCCTGGTGCTGATGACAGCATTCTGAGAGGGGAAAGAGATTGACTCCAGTCAATCTCTCCAGTCTTTCTTAAGGAAGAAACAAAGACAAACCTGGATATCCTGCATCCCAGGGAAGCATTGTGCTCACTGGAGCATTAGACAAAGACAAAACTTTTCTCACATCTTACATTCCACCAGTTTGGGCACACAGGTCTCGGCAAACCCATTTGGAAGAGCGAAGTACCACGTTCTCCAAAGGTGCAGCAGGGAGTGTAGCACTCTCCTAAGCTTTTCCTCAGAGCTGCATTTAACAGGTCAGACCTTTAGCCTTGTTTGAACCTTGTCCACAGCCAGGTCTATAGGGGTCATTCATGGCATGAAAGCACAACCTGGGCTTTAGCACCATGATGTCCCAGTGCTTTCCAGATGATGCCTAAGTAATTTGGTGAATCTAAATTGAAGTCCAAAAATTGGCAGAGGAAGAATATGATGTAGAAATTAAACAAAAAGATGTCATAAAATAGGAATGAGAAACTGGGAAAGAGAAAGGCTGTATCAAGGTCATTTCCCCATTTTAAAATTTAAAATTTGGACTGAGGTTTTGTGGAATGGAAGAATTTACAGGTAGATAAGTTATATTATTTTTTCTGTGCTTTCTTAGTTTAAAATTGGTACTATCGAAAAAGGAAAGAAGGAATCACAGTGAAAAGCTGAAGACCAAAAATAAAGTAATTCTTCATTTTGGATCCACAAAAATTAATAAGAAGTAGGTGTCATTTTAAATAAAGGAGCATGGAACAAGCAATGTGCAAGCAGAAAAGCCAGGTTTGCAAAATTCTAGATATTAAGAAAGAACAGCAAAAGGCTTAGCCGTAGAAAAACTCAGTTCTGAGACAATTGATCTCATCCATCCCACATTGAGCTGCACTTTAAAATTCTCTATTTCAATGAAACTTCCCAACCTCCTCTTTCAGCAGGAAAGTGGCTTCTCTACATGCAGCCACACAGCTGGTTAAAGTATTTAAAACACATCTCATTATTAACTTGTCCTTGGTGCATGGCCTCTCAGCAATAACTGTCCAACAGATATTGCACACCAGTTTGCTTCTCCCAGCTGGGAGATGGTACAGGACTTTGGGTAGGCCACTTCCCCTCTTCATCTGTCATCTATAAAATGAAGATTATTACGATCTTCCTGTTGAATAGACAAGGCAAGAGTAACGATGTTATTATTCAAACTAATTATCGCAGTGATTCCTTGCCATACTGTTTGCTTTCCAAACTTTCCTTCAAATATTTAAACTCTGGATTGCTCAGTTTGAAATCTTAAACAAACCATAGGAATAAATCTACTTGTACATACACTCTAAGAAGGACATTCTGATTATCCTGAAGTTTTATTAAGCAGTTGCACCATTTCCTATGTAGGTGCATGGTAGTGATGGACTTTGTTGACTGAGGGCACACATTTTTAACCTGGTTTTCAGGTCCAGTGAGATGGTGGAAAACAAAATAATGGAAATGGTTTATAGATGTGATTGTGTATGAGCATCTATAACTGAAGGGAATGTATCATTTTGTCTCTTCTGGCATCATTAATGCAGAACAGCATTTTTCAGAGACAGGACTAAGCATATGATATTGTTTCCCAGAGGAAGCTCAAAGCTTGTTAACTGGAATCCAGAGAAGTATGAAAAAAACCCTATTAGATACTGACACACCAGCAAAAGACTGGAGTAAATCTTTGTGACAGGTGCCTTACAGCTGTGGATGACAGTGCCACAGAGGCAGAGAGTGAGCTATTGTCATGTAAGCTATTTAGCTGAGCTAAACTACAGAGCACGACAGGCTCAGACGAATCAGGGGACTGAAAAGTGCAAAGACTCTTCATATGAAATGGGAATATGCACCACACAAGCCAATGCTGGTAGGGGGTCTCTCTCTGGGGACAAGGTTTGAACTAGATAGATTAAGTCAACTAAAAGCTATGACTACAATTTACATTCTCTGTTTTGTATTGCACTGTGGTACTAGTAACAGTAGCACACAGAGACTTTACACAAAAACAATCCTTTCTTTTGCTGAAGCTTGTCTACGCAGAGAAATTCAGTAGTATCTTTATATCAGCATAACTCCCCATGTGGACACTCTTCCTTCAGAATAATTCCAGGATAATTACAATTATGCTGTATAATTATGCTGCATAATTAGAACAGAGAACTTCTCGGTGTAAACAAGCCCTTACTCTTTAGCTGAATCTACTTGAACCTTCAGAATTATGTTGTTGCCTTTGCTGTTTACAGCCTTCTCAAACTTGTCAGTTTTATGCTATGCGTTCCCAACCCACTGGCTGTGTTTTATCCAAAGTAAACATATTTGATTGCTCTAATTTGTTCTCAGATCAGTCCCTCCAGCCTCATAGCCTTATCTGACACACAGAGCATCACAGTGTTTGATAGGCCTGTCTTAACTTCAGAAGCTCAACTTTGAAGCATAGCACGTGCCCAGATGCCTTTAAGTGGCTGTAAATCTGATTTGTAGGATCTATAGAAGGAATTCCCTTCTTATTGTTGAGGAAAAAGAAATCAAACTTACTCACACAAGTGGCAGATAAATTCTCCTTACAATTTCTCAAGGATCTAACCATCATCTTCACTCACCCAGCTCTGCTGCAGTTAACTGAGGAGACAGAGGCCACATCAAGTGAGGTGTTTTAACCTTGTGGGCTGCATTGGAATATAAAAGCGTCCATCACTGCTCCACACTAGCATTCTTGTGCTCATCAGCAACCATCAGTGCAGAGAAAGATGGGTCATCCTGGCTTGGGTGGCAGGGCAAAGTCATCAGCATTTTCAGCCTTGTTTTCTCAGCAGTCTGAGAAGCAAGGTATTATTGTAGCCAGGTCACCAGCCCAGCATTTAGGGAATGCTTCTGTATCACCTTGTTTGGAATTGTGGCATGACACTGAAGAACTCTTTACTGATAATAACAGTTGCCTCTAAACAGCCTGCTAATTATTTACTGGACAGGATATTCATACCAAATTTACCTCCCCTTCCTAAAACAGATTGTTAGTGATATCTCTATTACCCATAGTACTGATGTTAATAATAACAAATAGAGCTAATAAACTGCTATTTATCATTTGGCCTTAACATTTTGTAGCATTTCTGTAGTACTTCTTGTGATCCTTGGCACTCCAGTAGCTGCATGGATGGCATGTTCACCAAGCAAGGAAACACGGATTCCCCCTGGACTGGAATGTGACAGGCTGGTAGGTGCACATCAAAGCTACTCCAGAGTTTGAGGCAAAAAGTATAGAAAATTATTCAGTTTTGCTAATGGCAGAAGTTTAGGACCTTAATAAGTGATAAGGAGTAGACCATAAAATTATTTTATTTCAACTTCAAACTCTGGCTCAGTTTCATTTTGCATTCACAAATGTACTGCTGAATTACTTTTTTTTCTCCCCTCCAGCTCCTTTGTTTTCCATCCAAGTAGGGGAAAACTTGCTTCTTCTCTTGATTACAAGGAGCATACTAAAGCTGCTTTTTGCTGGTGCAGTCAGAGGTTGAACTGTGTCAGTTGGGAAAGATCATGATAGGGCAAGTCACAAGGGAGTTCTGCTGTGTCCCTAATTAGCCAAGCTACCCAAATAATGTAGAAGGTCATCAGAAGCCATTTTCACTCTGTTTCTCAGATAGGGAGAGAGGCTGTGTTCATCTGAGTACTCTGATCTGATTTTAAAGAAAACAGAAGGAAAGGAAGATTTTTATCCATTCTGATAATTTATCACATGCAGCAGTGCAGCTGTTTATATCAGAAGGAGGAAGTGGAAAAAAAGGCCTTTGTTTCTTTTGGCAAATTTTCCATGACACTCTTAGTAGAAGAGAACTATTTTATTCTGTAGAGTGCAACCCTCACATGGGAACACCACAGCAACAAAAAAAAAAAAAAAAAAAAAAAAAAAAAGTTAGGTGATTATTTGGCAGCAGGTTAATATTCTTCATTCGGTTATTTAACTTTAGCATTCCTCTAGCTTTTTCCAGTGGCAGGAATAAAACTTGGAAGTTATAGAAACTCCTACTCTTTCTTTGTTCAAGTGTGAGCACAGGTCATATAGACATTTTACACTCTCAAGCATTTGAATTATAATGTAAAAAATATTAGTATCCTCTTGCATTCAAATGCCTGCTCCTTGAATTGATACGGCTGCAAAGACCATTTATATTTCTATTGCTTCACTGAGCTCTCACTGTGCTTGGAGCTGTACAGTAGAAAAGGGTAACACTGGATCAAAGACTGAGTAGGTGGACGATGCTGTGATTCACAGGGTGCTTGGGCTGGTTCTGTCCCTCGGATGGGATTGCACAGCAGACAGTGCAGACACAGCACAGTCAGGGCACAGGCAGAATCCCCACAGGGGAACAGAAGAAAGATGGCTTTTTCAACATTGTAGAACAGAACAGAAAGAACAGGGGGAGAGGGGGGGCCAGGAATAACGGAAAGGGCTATTTTCACTGAACATGCTTGTAGATTTCAATTGGTGAGAATATAGTTCAGGAAATAACTTGCATATCTTTTATGTAAAAAAATACTGAAATTTTTCAAAGGTTAGGATGATACAAGAAGGGTAGCCAGAAACCCATTTTTGCCTTAACAAGCATCTATACACCATGTTCAGAGGAGTTTACTAAGAACTTCTATTTGGACTTGGTAGAGGAGCTTTGTTCAATTAGCCTCAAGGGTCTGTTAACACAAAAATCTACAAACATTAGAAAAATTATACACGTGAAAAGCTAGTTGTGATCATGTCACCAACTTCTTCATAAACTGAATTGTGCTGGGGAAATAAGATAACAAAAACTTGCTAAGTGGGACTAAATAATTAAATTTTAAATAAACTATAATTTTCAGTTGTGTTGTAACTCTAATAGTTGAAGAAAAACATTGAGAAGCAGGAAAGCACACATTAATATATAAATTTAAGGATAATAACAGAAAGCACTAATACTGATTAGGATGATTATGATGATTATAACTTCCAGTATGTAACATCATAATGAAAATGATCCAGCCTAGCATGCTCTCAGAAGTTATACATTTAGTTAGGCACTAGGAAAAATCTTTTCATGCTAAGATGGTTTATGCAGTTACAGAAAAACATAAAGAAATAAGGAAAGGAGTAAAGCAAGCCAATGGGAATAACGATGCTCTATGCAGAGAAAAAGTTTCCTCATTCAAAAAGATCCTCCAGCTCCATCAAATAGGAACACAGGAAAGTAAATTATATACTGAGGGGAGAGGAAAAGATATTGATACAAATCATTCAGAGGTAATGCTGGGAAGTACAGTGACTTCAGTTGCAGTCAATATTAAGATTTATTGATCTGAGAGATAAATATTGACCAAGGTGATGCCAAAGTCAATATTTAACTTCAGGGACCATAAATCTTAATAGCAACTGTAAAGAGCAGTCAGTATCATCTATGTTTGATATATATTTTATTGCCTTTTACAAGGATATAAAAGGTTTCTAAAAGAGAAGCTGTTTGCTTCATTTCAAAAAAAGTCCTCGCCTTGCCAGAGCAATCCAGATGTATATGCTTGTCTTTTCAAAGATCGTCTAATGAATAGTATAGCCTCAAAACTGAGAACCATTTGCATGATGAATAAGTTTCCTATTTAACAAAAAAAAACAAAACCAAAAATCAAACAAACAAAAAACAACCCCAAATAGTTGGCAGCAGCATCTTTTGAGATTTATGTTAGCTGTGGAATGCAACATCTCCCTAGCTAAAGTTACTTAACAACTTAAGGGAAAATCAACTATAAATTTTGTAAGCTATCTGCAATTCTGCCAAGGTTTCTTAATTTTTTACTGCAGCATCTCAACACATCAACTGGATCCATAAAATGTTCATGTGCATAACAATTCCTACTATATTTACATATTATTACAGTATATGCACTACTGTACTCTCTTGTACATTGTATTTTTCTGTTTTTTTTAATTAATATTTCTATCAGTTCTGCTTCTAATATGTGAAGCATTCTTTAACCCAATATCTAGAGTTCACAGTATTAAAAAGAAAGATCTTTTTCTCACTTGCTGTCTCCCTCCTCTTTAATATAAGCAAAGAGATGACCCTGACAACCATACCTAAGGTAAATGCAAGTTTGAAAATACCAGCATGGTAACAATTGATAATTTAGTCAACAATCTTGGAACATTCCTAACCGTCCCTGTGTTCTCCCTAATGTTTAGAGGACATTTCTCTTATTACATTAGAAGACATTGTTTCTCAAAAGCCACTGCATATTTGACATTTACTTTTCTGACACATGAGAAAACACATTTATAATAAAAGATTACTTGGACACTCCTGCAGTGAGTGAGTCCAACTCTTCCTGAAAACCAAGTTTTTTGACCAGTTTATATGATCTAATCCAGCACAAGGGAATGACTTGACACAATTTTATGTAATAAGGCTTTAATTCTATGAAAACAAGGCTTTATGACATTAAGGAGCAAGACAGTTAACCTCAAATGGTTTATTCATGTCAGCACAGTCCAAAGATGTAATTAGTTGTAATGTCCTTACACTCAGTCAGGGGTTTAGAGAGGGAAGAGACACCAATGGCATTGCCCAACTCCTGCTACTCACTCCCAAGGGGGCTGGGCTGTCTAATTTCACATCTCAGAGCCCTGAGAGATGATGGCCTTCCTTTAAAAAAGTGTCAGTATATTACCAGGACAACTTACAGGTAGACTTTTCATGCCTGAGAAACAGTGAACATACACAGGTATATCTAAACCAATGATGAGCTTAGGCTTTAGCACTGCCTCTTTTTAGATACTTGTCAGCAGGCACTTGTTAGAGGTAGCAGTCTGATCATTTGCATGACTTATTAAATTTTTGACTGTCAGAAGAAAACAGAGTTTTCTGGAACAGTATTCCCTTGTCAGGCTGTTTCTCATGACTTTCCCAGTCTTCAGAACTCTGCAATTAAGTGATTGACTTTTACTATATTCATTCTCTTGTTTTAGGAGGTGGCAAGGCTGGAAAATGTGGTAATTAACGAACACAGTAAAAAGCCATACCCACTTCCCCCATTACCTCTGCTAGTGACTGAGGAAACACTGATACAGGAAGCACTCACAAAGTTTACACTTGCATGAGGGAGTACCATCCAAACCTTACTGTAAGGGTAAATCAAGCATTTTGCTCATTTTAAGTGTCTGCAATTGTAAGCTGTGGTGATAATCCTGGGAAAGAATGCAGTTTAGAAAAGAGATTACTCTAGACGTGATAACACTCTGAAAGAACATTTTAAGAGAAGCAAACTGGGGGGAGGTGGTCCTTTATCTGTTACATCGCAGCAATCTGGTTTTTGAAATGTTCTGTAGATAGCTGTATTTGCAAACTGTAACTTTTGTTGACTCCAGTGACAAAGGGAAGGAGAGTCATCCCAGTGTGTGTGTGGGGAAAAAAAAATCACTCCATAGTTTGTGTTTCCACTACATGTAGTCATCATCTGGCATTTGGCTTGGGTGTAATAACTTGGTGTCTCTTTGTTCCCCCATACAGGATGAAGGCTCTAATCAGTTTTGTCAGAACGTTTGCTCAGTTAATCTCCTAGCAATGTGTGATGAATAATCTGGCTATTGACTGTCTCAGCAGTTGGTGGGTTCTCCACCCTCACCCCATGGTGAGACGCATCTCTTTTCTGCTGGCTGCTCATTTTTCTTTAAAAGAGGAGCACTGTCTCTCTTCCCAGCCCCCAGAAGGCACATCCCATCCATCCCACCCCTTTTAGCCTCACACCCCTCTTCTCCCCTTCCCCTCTGGAATCTGGAAAATGCTGCCCACCCACTCTGGGTTTTGTCCTTGGATAACTACCTTCCTCACAGTCACCTTGAGCTCTCATACCACAGAGTGTTCCCTCTCTGCTGAGCTTCGGATCTTTATTTTCATACCAAGAAAAACAGATTTAGGGTGAACAGGAAAGTTTTGGCAACAACTGTCATCACATTATCAACACAGTGTTAGTGATGAATAGTTCTGGAGGAAAGAAAATACCATAGAAAGCTCTACTTCACTGGGACAAAAATACAAGGGTAGATCTGAGAGCTTCCTTCATCATTGACTTGGAAGAAGAAAAATAAGAAAAAATTCTAATCAAAATATCAAATCTCAGTTGCTTGCAACTGTGAATTGACTTGACAAGAAAAATCCAGGCCTCTATCCTGCATGTGACTGCACACAACTGTGGGGTCTGCCTGTGCCAACCCTAGCAGAGCAGAGAACTGTAGGGAAGTTTCCTGCAAGCAGCCCTGATTTTAACATGGTTGTTAAAAAAAAGCCTAACTGAACATCTGTGTAAGGTAAAGGGTATCCGCTCCTGTATTAGGACAATGTTTCTGTAATTTCCTAAATAAGGCCAGAAATAAAGCCCATCATACAGAAAGCAGTGTAGATTTTTGGGACAGCAATGTAATTTTGGTTACAAAGGCTGACAGAGGTATATTGGGCATGGGGAAGAATACAGAAAACATTACAAAGAACACGGATTTGAGGAAATATAAATTAAAAGTTTCATGGCTTCCAGCTGTGGGGTCTTTTCAGACCTATCTGAAATGTACTCTCTTTGAATAAGTAGACATGTACTGTTAATGTAATATTGCTTGTTACAGAACTTCCTTAATGGACAGGTAAATCTGCCTTAGATCAAGCTCCAACTCTGACAGCCAGATTTCACTGTGACATATGTGAAGGCAGTATTCTTATAATTGTTACACAATTTGGATCCAGTATCTCACTTGTTAAGAGTGTTCTGCTTTTCAAATTGATCATTCCCACCTAAATAAAAGTGGCTGCAGCTCTTCTTTATATGCCTCTGATTTACCGTCTGCATTGTTCCACAATGATACAGATGGATATAGATATAGATTATATAGATATAGATATAGATATAGATATAGATATAGATATAGATATAGATACATGTTTTTGTCTCAGATGAGTGGTACCAAAAGCCACCTGCTTTCTGTGCATCCCTGAACCCTACCAGTTCCTGCAGGCAACCTAAACTAAATCAGATTTTGTACTGTCTACATTTCACACCCATCCTTGCTGGTAGGTGGTCCTGCCACTCCAGCTTTGGTGATGGATCTCAGAGCCGTCTTGGCTGCACAACCAGGAGGGCTCACGGGAGAGCTGGAGCCAGGCAGAGCACATCAGGTCCCAGCACACAGGAGTTAGCGTATCCCCAAATGCATCCTTTCACATTTACATGCAGGTCTTACCCAGTGCTTTCCCCAAAGGCATAGCAACTGAATCATTTCAGAGCTCACAGGAAGCAGATGGTCAGCAAGAATATGATACATGATTATATCTGTGCATAAAAGTATGCATATTTGAAAGCATGTTCAAGCCTCCTTGGAGTGAGTATATAGAGTTTCACTGCTTTTTCTAGGGTTCTGAGAGGTTCTTTTCAGCTTGAACTTAGTGTCAAATAAATCTGGTTTATAGGTCACTTGTGATAGTTTGCAACCAAGTTGCATAGCACTGTGAAGCAGATACCATCGCATATTATATCATCAAGAATTCCTGATGCAAAAAAAAGGAAAACATTTTAGATCTTTTGCTTTTGTGTTTTGAAGCTTCTCTTGCAACTGAGAAACTTGCTAAAATAAATGAAATAAATGAAATGCTGCATAAAGCATCTGACACAAGTGAATTATGCTAATAGAATGGGTGTGTAGTTCACCATAGATGTATATCTCATGGTCCCTGTTCACACCTCAGCATCTCATTCACACATTCTTGAGAGAAAGATCAATCAAAAGCGAGGTGTTAAACAGCATGCCTTTAGTTAACTAGATTTCAGAAGTTTCTATGAGTTTCTATGAGTCCAAGAAACAAGGGGGACGCACATTGTATGGATTTTCCATTTCAACGTGTAAAAGATCCTGCCCTCCAAGTTTCTGTTCTCTTTCCTCAGCTGTCGCAAGTATTTTCTAAAAATCTCTCTCTTTCCCACTGCCTCCTTTCAATGAACACCATACATTCAAACTTCTTATGCACTGGGTGACTTGCCATTTCATCTGCTGCTCCACAACCAGCTCATAGTCTTTTTCAGAGATGTTTTGAAGAGTTCCATAGGACCTACTCAATGATTTTCATGCCAAAAAGTATCACTTTTCTACCTAAACATGAACAGAAATGTCTTGGCATGGGAAAGTTATGCAAGAGGATGGGAATATGAGAAGAAGCAGCAAGTATGCACCTTTTCAGCAGAACACCTATGACAATCAGTGTCCTGTCTCCAGAGGTGTCCCATCTTCATAATCCGACTTTCCCCTGTATTGCAGATCAGGTATTACACTCAGGCTCACAGACCCCTCTCAGGGCTCCTCCCAGCAGGCTGGGCCTTGCAAATACATGCAGAGAAAGGGAAATTCTGGGGGCCCACAAAGACTACCTAAGGCCCTACTTTTTGCCTCAAATTCCTAGTGCCTAAATCTGACTTTCCCTACCTTTTCCCAAAGCCAAAAGCCAAAAGCAAACAAAACCTTTTGCTGCAGTCTTTATGCCTGTAGTAAGGACTCATTTTCAGGGAGATGTGACAATCTTTTCCAAACAGATCATAATTTAACATTTTAGGATCTGTCACCTGGATTTGAAAAGCAAAGCTTCTGTACTTTCTTTTTCATCCAAACTGCCATGATTCCTACTCTGCCACTCTACTCTGCATCAAAGACCTCAGTGACAGTTGCACAGTTATGATGTTATCCCCCTGTACTCAGCACTGGTGAGGCCACACCTTGAATGCTGTACCCAGCTCTGGACCGCTCACTTCAAGAGGAGCATTGAGGTGCTGGAGTAAGTCCAGAGAAGGACAACAGATCTGGGGAAGGGTCTGGAGCACAGGTCCCATGAGGAGTATCTGAATGAACTGGGGGGGGTTTAGCCTGAATAAAGGAGGCTCAGGGGAGACCTTATTGCTCTGTACAGCTGCCTGAAAGGAGGTCATAGCAAGGTGGGAGTCTGTCTCTTCTCACAGGGAACCAGCAACAGGATGAGAGGGCATAGACTCAAACTGCACCAAGGGATATTCAAACTGGACATTAGGAGGAATTTTTGCTGCACAAAAAGGGTGATTAAATATGGGAATGGACTGCCCAGGGAGGTGTTGGAGTCACTGTTCCATCAGATGTTTATGCCTCGTGGTGTTTAAGAAAAGACTGGATGTACGTTTAGAGCCATGGTCAAGTTGACATGGTGGTGTTTGGTCATAGGTTGGACTCAATCATCTAGGACATCTTTTCCAACCTAATTGATTCTGTGGTTCATATCTCCCACCTGTTTTTGTAAGCAAACAACATTAATGACTAGTCATCAGTTATCCTTATATCTCAAATACCCTCTTAAAGCAGCAATTTCACATGAATTGTTCAGCGCTGACTCCAATGTCCCAATGTTAACAACTGACCTAATCCCCCATTTCAAGCAGAAAACTTGCTCCTTCAGTCTTAAAAGATCACTGTACTACAGCATATAAGCAGATTGTCATACAAGAAAAAAAATTAAAAGGCATATATCCTCTCTGTATTTTCCACAGATTCTCAGGAAGTGTCGCTAGACTCATCCCCTTCCCTTTCTGTTTTCATTCTACAGGCTTCTCCAGACTTTTTATCCGAGGTAAGCCATTGTCAGTTTATTCAAGGCACTTACCATATTTGCAAGAACCAGCACAGACCTCTCACATATTTGGTCTAGGTGTGATAAGAACATTTGCTCTTTATACATTAGCCCCACTTAAAACCTGTCAAAGACACCAAGTGGTCCTGCAATGTATCATCTATTCTGCAGTGCAAGTGAAGCTGGGTGGTTGGCTTCATCAGCCCTTTAAGACCAGATATCACTACTGCTGCCTCAAAACAGCCACAGCTCAGAGAGGCTGGCAAGATGCATATGCCGTGTGACATGATCTAAACTGTAGGAAATCAGCTTTGTGCTCCTCCATCAGTGGAAGGTGACCCAAACAGAGCAGAGTAAGAGCTCTAGGTGAGGCTACAGCCTATCAAGCTACATCTGTAATGGTAAAATAAACAGTGCTGAGCAGGCCTTGGCACTGAGCCTCAATCATCTCCACTGTTAAATTTCTAGAATGATTTTGACCCAGGGCTGACTTGCATTCACCCAAGCAATCTGCAGGAAGACTTCTGGAGCTAGCACAGGCCAGGGATTCTCCCCACGAGCACCTGGCTTACAACCACCCTGCTCTGAAAGGGTAAAAGTGTTTAATTGTGTGGATGCAGGCAACCCAGTGCCAGGTGACTTCAGTAGCAAAGAGATGGACATGTTTCATTTACTAATATAGATGTAGCCTCACTTTCTAACAACTTCCAGTGAAGTTGAAAGTGGAAGCTTCTAAAGGCGTCCAGCAGGTTCCCAGGCCCTGGATTGCCCCTCTGCTAGCTCTGAAAAGCCAGATCCTGAATTCTCTGCTAAAGTCTTCAACAGTATTGAATGAAAAAGGAGATGAGAAGCTATAAAGCAGACACAATTCTCCAACCTCCAGATAATCATTCCCAGGTCCATATGCAGAAGGAAAAATGTATATGCCTGGGTTTCTTTAATAGATTATGCAGTCTACTCGCTCACATTTATCACATGCGCTAATGTAAGATTTACTGTCCATAATTAATCAACCTTAGGCAAGAATATTTAGCACTTCTACTCCATTTTTCATTTTCAAAGTGCTTTTCAAACACTACCTAATTAAACATCAGGACCAATTATTTTCAAGGTACTTTACAGACACTTTTAAAAAATGAAATAAGCACATTTTAGCATGTACACGAGGAATCTTTTTAAATCAAACCAACTCTATTTACAACCTGCTGAAGGAATGAAAGCGTAATAGGACTGAGATTTCCAAACAGACCACAGCAGCAGCCAGTTAGTTCTGTTCCTATGCACACAAAGGCCTGTAATCCAGCCTCCTTCCTAAAACTTCTATTCCTATGCACACAAAAGCCTGTAATCCAGTCTCCTCCCTAAAACTTCTATCTCACACTTTCATTTTGCCTGTGAGAGGACACTTTATTATTAAAGAACTGCAGAACGAGGATGAGAAAGAATTACTTCTTTGCAAGGGACATATGCCACCACTGGGCTGGGGCTCTGATTCATATGCTCAGCAGTAACTCATGAGGTCACACCTGTAAGTCTCACCTCATTTCTTTCACAGGGGTAGCAGAACAAACTGTGTGTTCACACAGCCAGTAGTGCCTTCCCCAGCAAGGTCAATCCAAGGCATGGTATTTTCTCACTGAAAACTGTTCCTATATCCTTCCCTCATGACCAGAAATACAGCAGCATTGGCAATTTTTGGCCACCTCTAAGGAGAAAGCTGGATGTGGTGGGCCATGCCTGTCATCCCAGCTTCTCCAGAAGTGGGTGGGTGCCCATGAGCCTGGGGCGTCAGTGTGCTCAGCCAGTTTTCTGTATCAAGTTTGCCATCAATCTGACGATCCCTGAGCTCAGGTCAGCAGGCTGCCTAAGGAAGGGAGAACCCACCTAGGTCAGAAACAGAGCAGCTCAGTTTCTGGCAGCACAGTCCAGTTTACCCAGGGGCATGTACTGAGACCGTGGTGATTTAAATCCAGAGGCCAGTTCACAGTAGATTTTGATTGAGAGTGGACTCACAGCCTCCCCTGTCCTCTCTGCTACAGAGACAGCTCAGGGTAAGGCATAGACTGAGCTGAGCCAGGGTTGTCAGGGCTTAATAGTAAGTTCTTATTCATGCCAGAATCCTTCTCACCTCAATAGTAAAGAAAGGATGAACACTGCATAAATAGGCAAACAAGGGCAGAAAGTGTGACATTTCCCTGACAAGATAAATAAAATCAAGGAGCAAAATATTCTTCATTAAACATTGAGAGTTTATGGATGTGCCAACATGGCCTGGTGCAGTTCTAGTCAGATACCTAAGGGAGCACTATATAAGCCAGCTCCCTTACTGGAAGCAGCCCAGGCAGGCAAACATGGCATCCTGGCATAACCAGGTCATTAGCCCTGCCGCAAAGTCAGCTGAATTGACTCAGCACATCACACTAATGCTGCTTCACTTCTTCTGGGGCTCTGGGCAGGTCCATGCAGCACAGGAACCTCAGTGCAGCCCTTGCATGAGCTCTCCAGGTACACATGAAGGCAGGTGACAGCAAACTTTCAAGGATGGTGTGTACCAGATGGTATTTTTCTTTCCCAGATTAGAGGTTAAACATGCTGGTAAGAACGCTGTGGGATCCATGAGAGACTGCCTCTTACAGAAACAATATGCTACCATTTTCTATCATCATTAAATTGCATCTGTACAAGACAGAAGCTCCTGCTGCTCTCAGAATGAGCCAGAAGGTAGTAGCCACCCATGTCTCTCTCCAGATGGCACAGCCCAAAAATCAGCTCTGTGCTAGCCCTACTGGTGTTTTTAGAAATTGACCTCCATGGTGTTACTGGTTTCACTGCCCCAGACTGTGAATAGGCTCGAAGAGTCACAGGGATGCAACAAAAAAGTTCTGCATAACTAAAATTTATGGCTGAGGCTTTTCTGCCTTATCCTTCAGTGTTGTGCTTGGGCACAGCTGCCTTACAAACAAATTGCAGAATTATATTCTGGCTTAGAAATAAGCAAACCTACCTTCAATTCACAAGGAGATAAGCCAAGTATCTTTCATAAGAGTACTAAAAATCAGGCTTTGGGTTAGGTTGTTGACCTACATGCCTCAGCTCCCTGGCTGTGAAATGGGAACAGTCTTTCCAGCAGGGACATGGCTGAAAGAATTTCATTCCTTCTTATAAAACACTACCATAGTGAAGTGATAATAAGAGATTTAGATGTGTTAGTTTTACTAAACTATTTTAAATATCCAGAGTAGAAAAATGGTCCCAGCCTTCCTTTAGCTTGTACTAGTGTAAATGGAAGCAATTGTATTGAACACAGCTCACTGTATATGAAACTTAATTGAAATCAGTCCCTACATCTTTCTATGCAATTAAAATGGATAACAGGAATTTTTTCTGATCCTACTTGCAGCTAAATTACATCAGTTTTTTATCTGAGGACCCATTTATGGAGCTTTTTTGTTTTAAACTTTAGCTGGTTTCAAGGCTTACACAAAGGCCTTGGATATTTTCATTTATTTATTTCAGTATTCTCCCTCGGGAAGAGCAATTTGCAGGATGCACAAGCCTAAGTTTGAAAATAATGCCATAAAATAATTTCTGAAACTGTATGGGAAGCCAAAGCAGCAGATCTTTTAACACTTAGTCATAATTATGCAGAAACTAGGGGAAAACTAATTGCATCTACCTGCGTGTAGGGAAGGTTTTTGATTTAAGTTTTTCCATATATCCCCAAATGTATTTTTACCCTCCTTACTAACCTAGCTGTTCCAGGAACACTGCATGCTGCAGACACAGCTAAAGGTTACACTTCATTGATCACAGCTGATTCTGTTACAATGCCTTTCCCTCTAAGGTGGAAGCTGCTCAGTTCAGCACCACTTGGAAGGAACATGATGACTGACAGAGTCTGTTCCCAGTCCACTGCAAACATCAAGTGTCAAGGGTTAGTTAAGCCACCAGACTACATCAGGCTTCAGTGATGACTGAATCCCAGCTTTGAAAACAATATTATTTCAGACAGAAATTTAAAGAAAACAAAACAAACAAAACCAGAAAGGACAAGCAATTCTAACTTTTCCATTCCTAATACCTTCTTTTCCAAGAATTATACTGTGGCAAAATAATTTTCCTGGATTTGTTTATAAATGAGCCTGAGGAACTCAAGGGACTCATTTCATACCACTGTGTGAAAGCTGGATGAAGAGGAACCAAGCAAGAATGTTCCTGTATCAACCCAGTAGCTATGCCTCTAATCACTCCAGAAATCTGTTTTCCCACAAGCAAACCTGTCAGCATCCCTCCACCTATGAGCCTATGTCAAAAAACATACAATAGTACAAGGGCACCTCAGGCTGGATTCATATGGCAGCTGTTATGTCCTCCTTTGAAGTTGTCAGAAAGATCAAACTTCCTTTTTCTTCTGATTTGATAAGTCAGATGATACCTGATACCAAAACAAGACTGAACTGATCATTTTTTCTACACTCACTTGCAGTGCACCACAATTTTTACACGCAATATTCTTACAGGTATGTAGGGTGTTCTTAATACGCAGGGCAGTGAAATATGCACAATCCAGCATTATCTTAGCAGAGCCAACAGAAGCAGCGTTTGTATGACAGCTCACCATCGCTCTAAGTGATTCGTTTAGATGTGTAAACAAGTAGCTAGTAACCAATCTACTGCTTAGATATAGAGAAGTAGAAGATGTATATAAGTAGCCTTCTGATTTGTAATAAACGGCTTTCACCTGATCACATTGGTCTGCGTGTGATTGACCTGTGCCCCCGCGCAACACAGGTAAACCAGTCAGACATAAACACTTTGTACAGTGTGATTTTCAGAACAAGCTTAAGATCTAACACCGTGTAATCCTGATCCTAGCCCTGATATCTCCCACTCATAGTGTGACCAAAAGAGACTACAATAAGTAGTGAATGCAAATGGAAAAATGGTGACAGTGATGGTACCATTCCTGATGAGATGCCCAATGACACTCCAAATGCAGTGGGCCAAACAATGCCATAAGTAACGCCCCCAGGCTTACTCATGAATCATAGTACTAGTTTTTATTTCTGGAAATTTACAAGATATGATAATATAGATGGGCACTAGTTAAATACACAAGTCAAATATACAATCCCCACATCAAGGAGACTAGGATCATTTTTATCTGCCACAAACTGTGGAATACTCAGTATTTGCTTTGGAGATACTTAATAGCTGTCCGTTTTTGCATGTCACATTTTGTTACTCTGCACCTAAAGAATCAACAATACTCGGATTAAGAAAGATAGGAAATAAGTTATTATTCTGAGATCCAAAGGATCCTGGGTTTTTTAATTATTTTTATTTTATGACTCTCTGTTTATTTCTTTTCCAAATGCCAAGACGAAATCTCAGGAAAATTATAAATACTAAACTGCTAACGCTTACAAAAATGCAGCCAACTTCCCAAATTCACAGAATTTTCTTAGTCTACAGCTTTGAGTGGGTTCCTGTAGGCCAATTGTTGGTTGGGATCATGGGAAGGGGGAGAAAGTGGGGAAAAAAAAGGGAGGTTGAAAGAAGAAAGGGAAAGGAAGGAACAAGGAGAGATACTTAACATTAAAAAAGCCCCTCTGGTAGAGGCTGCTGCAGTAGTATGGCATAGAAATATTCATAGGGATAGCTGAAGCAGTGCATGAGATTGTTCTGAAATTAAAAACAAAGTGTATTTTGTTTAACACATTCTATGTTATTTAAAGAAAAGTAAGAAGAAGAATTCCAGCTGGGATGGAACCTACAGAGCCCCTTGAGCAATTTGAATAATTATAGACTTGGATAAATTGCAGTTAAGCCATTTGTCTCAAATGTGCTACAACCAATAACTAAACCAGCAACAGCCTTTCAGTATAAAAGATCTGTTGCTGGCTTCAGGATAAAGTGCACTGAGCTGCAGATAGTTGCTGGCCAGCCATACACTACGTAAGGAAAAAAACCTTTCCTCCACAAAGGCTGTGATTTCTGAACTTTGGATACCAGCAAGAATAGCTGTAGGCATTTGCTTGCCATATGTACTCAGAAAACAGTAAAGGTATTTTTCTGGAATAACAAAGGCAGATTTGGAGTTTCTCTGTTACATTCTATAATTTCCAGAGTAAGAGTTGTCTCAGTAATAAACTAATCCTCATTCTTAAGAGACCATAAAAAAAAGAGGCAGAAATAAATTTTATTTTCGTGTTAACAATGGCCAGAACACACTTCACATTCTTGTTTGAATATTTGCCTCCCACCCTGTTCTTCCTGAATTTACACCTGTTGGTGATGGCAGGTACCAGCTACCATACCAGTATAAGAGACTTGCCCTGTTACACAGACATAAGTAGTGATATAAGGCACAGATTCATGTTGGGAGTACCATGGGAAATACTGTGAAACTTGTTTTATCATTCTTATATGGACATAAGTCTTGTAAAAATCCATGATTTTGCAGTGAGCTCAGTGCCGTGAGACTTCTCTGTCCAGTTGGGTCCTATGGGGCACAATGCAGCTCAGCTTTACCAGAGGGTCTGCCAAACATGCCTCTTAAGGAAGGATGGGGAAAGAAGACATGAGGATTTCAAGCACCTGAGGACAGGAAAGAGGTTTGCTTTTGCCAAATGTGCTTAAATCTATTTAAGGAGTCTGGGGCAAAACAATGGTACTTCAGCGAAGCTCCTACACCATGTAATGGCTCCATGTGCTACAAACACAGGCATGTTGTAGAAATCACATTGCCACAGTTGCAAGATGAGCCACAAGTGTTCTTCCAACACTTACCCTTGCCATTCACAAGGACCACCATTTATTTTCTTTCAGCACCTCCTCTGCATACATAAACTTAAGCACATACAGGGCTAAAGCACCTCAGCAGCACATTCAACCCTTTCTCCCTGCACTTGGAGTTGATTCAGTATTCACCTGTGGCTGCCAGGATCATCACTGAAGTTTGGCTGCCCTCCCTGAAGTCCTGCTGCTTTGGACGCCTCCACTGTAGTATTTAAGACAGTTGCGGCAACGAAACAGATGCTTCTGCAAGGTCCTTTTGTCGAGTGAAACTGAAGTGCTGCACTAGGAAATTGGTACCTGTGAGAGCACTCTGAAATGGGCATGAAGGTAAATGCAACTATTTTGCATTTCACAGTGGAAGGAAGTAATAAAATTTAGAAACTGGGAAGCATGATGGAGGACCTAGTCCAACAGAAGTAGAGTGTGCCAGTGCAAGAAAAGTTTAAACTCTATGCATAGGTTGATGGCTTCTATTGTCATCTCAAATTGGGCATTTTTTTAACAGACTTAGCGAGGAAGTCTCCTGTGTTTTCAGCAGTGATCAGAACATCAAGATCAGGTGCTTGGACTTCTTGATTCTAAAAGGTGGGTGCTGGAGAAGCCTTGTGAGGCTACAGAAAAACAGTACTGCCCCAGTTCTGGGGCCTGGGAGAAGGAGTCTGACCAGGCAATCATCCTGACATACCTGAGCATTCCTATTAGGTGCACCAGACAGAATGAAGCAGAATAATACTGACAAAAATTATGTACCATAGAGTCCTCAGAAATCTCTTTGGGAAAGGAGAAAAAAGTAATAACAGAGACACCACTGATTATGAACTCAATCTTAGGCATCAAAGCAATACACATTTCTCAGTTAGAAATGGACAGTAGAGGCAGAAAAGAAAATAGAAATTAGAGGTACTGAAATAAGAAAAAGATGGACCATTATCACATTCCTGTGTAAGCATAATTGTGTTCTCTAAAAGGAGTATCATCATAGTGATAAATGAGATATTAAGATAGAGATTCAATAGTTTTCTAGTATTTTGTCCAATACACTTTTAATTATTGACCTACCTTTTCTTTTGTGAGCCTGCTGCTCTCTATCATTATAGAGCATTTCCACTCACACCCAGTCAGTATCTTCTACTGCTTACTTTCATCCTGATCTTTCCAGTGACAAGTCTCTAAAAACCCCTGAATAATGTGTCTGTCCTCGCTGTTCACAGTCTTAGTGTTTATGCATCATGATTTGATATTTAAGTGGACAAGCTAGATAAATTTTATTCTTTTCATCTTTTATCATAAACCAATTCTTCTTGTCTCCTCATGATGTTCCACCTTTGATTTATCTGCATTTTCACTGATATTATGAGGTTTCCAGAAAACAATGCATAATTCTATATATGCCCTTATCTATGCCAAAAGTTTTACAGGACATCTGAATAAAGCTCAACACTACTAAATAACACTGTTTTTCAACACGGGACCATTTCTCCTTCAAAACTCAAATTTTCAATTATTTCACACATCTCCATAGTATAAAAAATATTTCAATCCAATCTAATAATTTATGAGACTTTTGAGCTTCACTGATGGCACTGACTTGTTTCCCAAGTGTTGTATTTGACACCTGCTATCCTGATACCACCAGCCGTCCTGCAGGTGGCTGCCATATAAGGACAGCTTAGTAAGTAAGGGTAAACCTTCACAAAATCATCACAGTCTTGCTAGAAACTGAGCCACTTCCTCACTGAGCACACTGAACTTTTGGGCAGAGCAGTAAGCAGGACTTTCTAATTTTCAATAAATGGAAGGAGACTGGGGCAGAATCTCCTGTTTCCACTCTAGACAGCTTTGACTCTTTTTTGAAAATCTTTCTCTGCATTATCTACCTAGAAATAATTCTCTAACACCTGTTTGGCTTTAAATATGTGAATAGAGTAGTGACTTTGATGGGAAAACCCAGATGCTTATATTTGAGTATGCTTTAAAGTGGTTTGCTAAATTAAAGCCTAAGGACAAAGGAAACAGTTTAGAAAGTGCATCAGCAATAGAAAGTCATTGCCTATAACCTGAAATTAACTCAAAACTTTTTAGCTTGGCTATTTATTTACTTTAGTATTCACATATAGCTGTAATTCCTGCAGTGAGAATTACTGCAATGATGTGATATGCAAGAACAGTCTCATGATATTTTCTGCACATATAAAAGTGGAAATCTCACAAGGGAATTTGATCTTGAAAGAATTTTACTCTGATTTCTAAAACAAAATGCATTGTTGTGCTTTTGGATTAGCTACAAAAGGTTTTGATACCTCCTTCGGAGGTTCACCAAGCAATGCTAATGCAATGATCACAGTTTCATTTTTAAGCATTTACTAAAAAGGAAAAAGAAAACTTTCCTTGGTGGGTGGGAGGGAATAAATCCACTGATTTGCCAGGATCCATTTGTTTGCATCAAAAAACCCAAATATTTTACAAGTTGCCCATAATTTCTCAGCCACCACTGCCATTTCCCCACCACTCTCCATCAGTTTCACACTGAGGATGTGTTAAGAGACTGAGTGGGGACATGCAAATCATGCACACATCCCTGGAAAAATGCTTGGCAAATCTGGCTTTTCAGTTTTGCATTCACTTGCCAAAAAATATTCCCTCATCCCCCAAGCCCTCCCTCTGCCATGTCTAATTTAATTTCAAAAGTCAGAAGCTTAACAGGGACATAAGCTTCCTAAACATGCTGTCATCTAACAAGGAATGTGAATTCAAAGCTTATAATTACGATTTTCTTTAGGTGCAGAAAAGACAGTACAATCTTGTAGATATTCTTGTCCACAAGTGCTAATACAATGACAGAGTTCACATGGCTGGTGGGGACTTTATCCCCTCCCTGCTCCTAAAAAAAAATCAAAACACCAGATATAAGAGTTTTTTTGTCAATCCTGCCTTGCCAGCAAGACATGAGGCTTTTGTTGCTGATGCCAGAGGTTCTGAGTTGTATAAATATTCCACATTTCACTGTAACAAAAAGCTGAATGACTCTGTAGAGAACTCAGGGCAAATGAGACTTACTGACCTGCTATTTCTATAACTCTGTTATTTTATCTCTTCAAAGGGGCTTGCATACACTGAATTTTCAGTTTTTAAGTAAAAATAAGTGACTCATTTTCAAAGGCATCCCCTCTGCACCTTCCTTTTCTTCAAGTCCCTAGGACCTTAAGGACACACATTTTATGAGTATGAATACATCTGTGCATGTTTGCGAGGGATAAAGGGAAATCATAGAGATATCATTCGTTTTAATCACTAATTTTGAAACAGCTGGTGAGCCTGGACTCTCTTGTTCAAGCACAATCATTTTGTGCCTTTTTTTATCTCCGCTGAGGAATTCTTGCTTAAAGTGAGACTTAAGTATTTGCCAATAGCCCACAGTAAATACTTTTTTTGTCTTTTTGTACTCCTATGATGACTGGCCTTCTTTCCCCTTCAGTAATCACTGTCTAAAAAAAGAAAACCTCCAGGCGCACTTCACTTTTGTCCCTTCCCCCTGGCAGAATGCCCAGCCTCAGTATGATGCTTTTAAACCCTTCCCCCCGCCGACACAAGGTTTCCACCACATTATTATCCTGTACAGCAGAGCGGGGGGGGGAAGCATGGCTGTGGGATATGATACCATTCAGGCAGAGATGCACGGAGATAGAGCTCTTTAGAGCACAGAAGGTTTTGCATTCTCCGTGTGTGCACGTATCCTTACATCACACCAAAAGGTTTCTCTTGTGCCTGTGTGTATTTCATCGTTGTCTTGGTTAAGAGGACCCTGCCACAAGGAAAACATGATGAATATACAATGAGTTCAGATTGCCAGGCAGCCTAGAGTGCATGTGTATGTGTCATGTGCACATGCAAGTGTGCTGGTTTGATGAAAATTCAGCAGTAGTTTCACCAGGCTGAGAATAACAGCCAAAAAAAAAAAGCAACAATGAAGAGTCTTTCTATTTTTGTGCAATGGGCAAGTTCTCAGATAATCACTCTAGATCTGATGCAACACTTCACACACGGAAGCTCCTGGGAATTGTGATAGTGCAGGACAATGCAGGATCCTACCCCAGATAGACAGTGCTATCATCATCTTAAATAGTACTGCAGACAGGTGACCAGCAGATGAAGACTTCATTATTCAAGGCATTTGAATGGAAAAATTAAAATCGGATTTACTGCAAAGAATCCTTTCAGTGCTGTAGCTTTATCAGTCACCCAAAGAATCAATATGTTTTTGCCGTATCACTTTTACTGCTGCAGTAACGCAAAGATCTTTTGTGATAAACTCTAGTTTATTTTTTTCATTCTTGTTCCAAAGTGAGCAGTCCACCCAGGTCATTCAAAGCACTTATAAGTGTCTTGCTTGCTTCCTTGCGGTTCTAGTTTTCTTGGTATTAGCTCAAAGAAATTGCCCAGAAAAGCTAAAAAGACTGTTCTCCTTGAGCTGATGGTAATACCATAAAATGATTGAGTCTGATATCTTTATTTTAACTTGCTCAGAGAACAGTTTCAATAGAGACGAAAATAAATATAGAGACAAGTGTATCTAACTAGAATTAAGATAACCTGTGAAATGTCACTAGATGGGAAGATACTGTGCTACTGTTTATCCAGGGAAATGCTGCGGCTGTAGTCAATGACAGCAAATGTCAGCTTAAGCTGTGTCTCCTCCCTGCTCCCAGCTGTTTATTCCTGTTTCCATCACCACAACCATTTGCAGGGTTGCACCAAACCAGGAAACTGATTCGTTTAAAAAGAAAAACAAACAAAAAAAAGAAAAAAAACAACAACAACCAAAAAAACAAAAACACACAAACCAGGAACCAAATAATAAAATAGAGAACAGGGAGATAAAATCAACTGCTGAGGTGAGAACTGCCACTAATTTTTTATCATCAAATCATAGTCTTAGGCTACATTTTCACTTTTTTTGATGCTGTGTTAAGATACGCTCAGGCTACACAAAGTACTTCCTTCCATAAACACCTACAACCCCTTCATTTGTGCCACCTTACTTGTTTTCTACCCTAATCTGTATCCAAGAAAGGATCTTCATTGAAAGGTTGTTTTGTTTTGTTTTCCTGAAAAGAAGGCAAGGGTTTTTTTTTAAGCAGATGATTTGGGAGGCCTGGTTGAGTGCAGCTACACCAGCACAGGAGTACCTGCTAAGAGCAGCAAAGGAAAGCAAGCAGGACTCTGGGGACAGGGTGGGAGGAACAGCTGCCACCAGTGGAAGCCTCTTGAGCAGCTTTAAGCCCAACATCTGGTTTTACACACACAAATTCAGTTGCAGGCACTGTGCTTACCCTGAAATTCAACACTACCATTTGACTGCTCAGGCAAGATAAACCCTAAAAAAAACCCTTCACAAGGGCAGATCTACTGCTGAATTCAATTCTCATCTATATTAAGACAAGATCAATAGCAAAACAAAGGCCTGAACTACAGCAGAGCTGGGATACTGCTTGATAGAGGATAAGGATGGTGCTTCCAACCCATCCACCACAGCCTTGGGCCGAGCCAATGCACAAACGAAGTGAAAAACCTGACCACACCTTTTGCATTTGGAGTCACCTGTGTTCAGATGATTAGCTTGTATGAAGTGAGAACAGAAAGCTAAATGTTGACACTGCACTCAGTCAATCAAATCTTGCTGCTAAATAAGAAGGATGCCTTGGGCAAGATCTAGTCGACCCAAATTTAAGACTGTGTAAATACTCTAATCCTGTTTATCTGCTACCTCTCTCGGGGGAAAGCATCTCCTCAGTGGATTCTCAAAGCCCTCTCCTGTATGTTAGTCATGTTTGGCCATGAAGGAATAGAGACAGTCAATTCTGTGCCGGGTTACCAACAGCTTGAGCAGCAAATATCAAGCCCTTGCAGGAAACTGCTTGCAAAAGGGGTATGAGAGGAGACTGTGTAGGTAATTTTAATAATGACTGCATTTGGGGGACCAAAATAAATAAACAAGAGAGTCTGCTCTCATACATCCTGGGCACAAAGGAAATAAACAAGTTCCCTGTGTCAGGAACCAAAGACCATCTCAAAAAGCATTTAACATTAGTTGGGGAGATCCCATTTTCTCTAAAGCAGAGGTAAAACAAAAATTACAATTACAGGGACTCAGATGTCCACAAGCAGCATCCATGACCCTCACTGTAAATCTCTGTATTATTTATTTATTTATTTATTTATTTATTTAAACATTAAGTACTTCATTGTAATAACTAGTGCTATTGTAGATCCTAAGAAACTGTATGGAGCAGCATTTACTTCAGAGAGAAAGGAAAGGTTGTGAAAATGAGACCAGCAACAAAAATACCTATATATCATTAAAATTCAAAAGGCTGAAACCTTTTGTAAGAAAATTGTATTTAGGATGTGAAATAGAGGTTGTCTCTCATCTGCAGTAAAATGTCTCTCCAGTAGCTTGCTGGTCATGGAGTATCTGCTCCTCTCCAGTGGGAAGGAGGGTGGGCTTAGTGCCCTTCAGGCAAGGAAGGAAGGGAGAGAGGAGGCCCAAAAATCCAGGCCAGCTCCTTTCAGTACAAAATCCCGAGTATTGTCCCTCTCCCTCTCTTCCATAACAGACAGTGCTTGTACCTACTCCAGTAAAATTGCAGATGTCAAATAGCCTTCTTTTTTAAATTTTTTTTTTTTTCCTTTTCAGAGCCCTCAACAGGTCCAGCAAAGCAGTGTAACACTACCCTGGTTTAGACCGTGCAAAGTATGTTTACCACGACTGAAAGGAATTTAGTACATACTCACTCCCCCAGGATCTGCAGGACTTGAGAAGGACTTAGCCAGGCAGGGAAAGAACTGGAGAGTTAAGAAAAAGAACTACAAAGCACGCAATTTTGTTTAACACACATCCTTTTATTTTATTCTTTAATACCTGGACAAAAGCACAAAAGACACAACAAAAGCACATTTTTTATTTAAATTAGTTCCCTGGATAGATTGCCATTGCCATTTTAAAAATACTCGACTTTCATAAAATTCCACACCAACACACAATAAGGTACAGGCAGGGAATAGATTTCCTTTTAACTGGTAGTATGGGGAGGGGTGATTGGTTTTTAGTTTTGTTTTGGCCTGGTTTTTCTAACCCAAACAATTTAAGCTACTTGAGGAATGCCACAGACACAAAGAGCAGTATCAGTGCAACTGAAAGGTGCCACAAAGTGTTTCAGGGGTGCCAAGAAAAAGCCAAGGGCAAGAGATAGGCAATGTGAATCACAGTCTCCATGGACCAGCTGAATCTTCCCTCAGAAGTGCTTGTCTCCATCAATTATAGATAGAGCTTGGCCTATCAGCCACGCTGAGACACCTGACTCACTCTGGCTGGCATCTGGAAGCAGCAGTGGAGGGTAAGTGATAGTTTTACGGGGCATTTCAAAACGTTACATGTCTAAGGAGCACAGCAGTTCAGATGCAGACATTCTACGTGGTACGAGGACTTGATCTCATGAGGCACAGAGTCCCTCTCCTCAAATCAGCCAAGGAACTGAGCATATAGAAAATGCTCTGCATCTTTGCAAAATCAAATCCTAACTCTCAACTCAATTATTTGGGGGGAAAAGAATCTGAATTTACAGCCACACCAGTATAGTTCTTACTGAATATGAGCTTCACAAATGCAAACTGAAACGTTTCTGCATGATGGGGGTTAATTCCTCGAAGACTGGAATACTGTGCTCTGTCTTGTGTAAATTTGACTATACGTTTGAGCACAATTGTAACTGATTCATCAGATGAGCTACTTCTGCTGCAGCTGAAAAAGAATTTGTTATATAGACAGGCACTATCACTTTGTGTTTGTACTGGTGGCAGGGTGCTAAGACATGAACTGTGTCTGCTTGCAGGTGGTCATATTCCTTTGACCAGGGGGCCTGCTTGTTAGAATGCAATTCAAACTGAAAGTTCTTCTGTGGAAAGAGATAGACTGTTCCATCTGCCTTATTTTAGATGTCTAAAACTGAGATTAATCACTTCCTCAAAGTGTCTGTATCTCTCCATGGAGTGTACAGAGTGTCTTGGACAACAGTTACATACATCAGTGAGAAGGAAAAGAAATCCTTCCTCTACCATTACTTCTCCTATTGTGGCAAACTTCTGTGAACACTCCATCTAAATATTTGCATTTATGCAATAATGACAAATTTATATAACTCATATTACAAACCCCCCACATTTTCCCCCAGTGAATCATCATCATCATCATCATCATCATCATCATCATCAGATTAACTTCTGCACCGAAGCCTAGTGGTAATTTGTGCTTCAGCCAAGCAAGACCTTTATCATATCCTCTCCAGATTTTTTTGTGCAGGTGCACATTTACCTGCCACAGTTGATGAGTATCATATATTTAACTATGGAGGAATAAGTAATGCATAAAAAGCCTTTTTGTGACTACTCAAGTCACATTCTCAACAGATTTACATAAAGTCACATTCACCCTGTCCTTCTTTCTTCAGTTTCAATGTAACCTGCATGAAATACTCATGGGACGCAGAATTGGAGGTTATACATTGAAATTCCTTCAGATCTTAATTTTGCTGCCTGCTGCAGTTATAGGAATAACATTGTTGTGAGTTATCTCTATCCAACCTAGAAAACAGAAACAATACCATATATATGAAGAAATACAGTTGACAGTACCAAACAAAACACAATGCAATTCACAGACCTTAAAATATTATTATATATTATTAAAATATTAATATATTAAAATACAGTTTGAGTTGTTTCAGGCCAGCAGGCCCATAAATTACCAAAAGTACTTAGTGCAGCAGAACAATAATGTTAGTTGGGATCCTAAGATTGTCTCACCATCTACAAAATAAAAACAACAGTGACAGCCACAAGGATAGAAAATATTGCTCTCAGGTATTCTGTTCATAAAAACCAAAGCATATTACCCATACAAATTATTTTTTCAGTGGTATTTATAGAGTAACACATTGAGGACAACCAAAGCCCCCTAATTTTTTGAAAATAAAAATAATTTGTTTCCTTTCAGACAAGTGAGTGTTTTCTGGCTCTCCATTTTGACTTTTAATCTGAAAACTAATTTTCCCCAGCCCTCACAGCCTAAATGCGCAAAGACAGAAAATAAGTGACTCTTTTGCACTCCTCTTAGAACAACAAACAAAAAGAGTGAACCAGGGGAGGTTGGCACCTCAGTAATAACCATGTGCAACCTTTTGTTCTGCTAATAATAGTCAAACATGCAAAACCTGTCAAAAAGACCTAAAGATCTCTTCTCTGACACACTCTGAGGTCTTGGAGGTTTGTACTCTATCTGTTTAAGCATGACATGCATTGTCTTTTTGGCACTGTGATTGTCTTTACCTCATTGTGTGCCTCAGGAAAAGATAACCATTTATGGTGGCACCTTTGTGACTCTAGGTTTCAGATAACCTACTTAATGCTGGCTCTCCAGATGTTGAGAAATTTGGACTTCACTGCCATGTGGGACCTTCGTGGCAATTCATCCTATGTCAGAAAGGATTTTTGTTTTCCCTTCCCCTCTCATAGTACATAAGCTTTATAGAAAAGCATGTCAATAAGACATGAGGCAGGCAAAAGTAGCACAACCCCTATTGCACTGTTACTGTTCTTTTTCCTCTCCCTGTCTCCAGAGATCCCCTGCCTTAGTTTTTCTCCATCATTGCACCAGATTTATTGCCTCAGTAAATTTCTGCAAAAGGAGAAAAAGAAGGCACTCGAAGACCCTAGGGACTACCAGCATGGATCCCCTGACCACTCAGATCTGTGTAGCAACAAAAGCATTCCAGAGGGTTCAGTTTTTTCACTAGTGCTAAACCAGAGCAGTGAAGGGGGTGGGGTCAGATGGGAAGGCAGAGGATGCCTGTTTGAAAGATCAAAGATGGAAAAAATGTCTGGAAAGCAGGGGAAGCAGGGCTGGGCATATTCATGGCCCCTAGGAACATGTGGGTAACAGGAGGAGGAGCAAAAGAGGAGTGAGGCAAAGGCTCACCACTCAGGTAATGAACAGTGTGCCCACAAGGGGCCTGGTTATCTTTGGGGAATTAAATGGGGCTGACCTCTCTCTTATACCTTTTGTCTGACTTTGAATTCATGTGAAACATTATCTCTTTACAGGTCATTTTTAATTTGGCTGTTTGCTGTACTCGAATGCAATATATGACTGTTTTACCTCTTTCTCTACAATAATTTGCGCCCTGAAAGGAGAAGTGTAGAGAGCCTGTAAGATGGGCCGTGGAAATGTCATACCATGCTTAAAACTTTAGTTAGCACCACTGTGTGCTTCATTTAAAATCTGACAATCCCCATTTTCCCATCGCACTTCATTTAAATCTGACATTCCAGTTACCTGGAGCAAGTGCTTTGATGAAGAGAAACTTGGAGTGTAATCCACCAGGACACATTAAACTGTTACAAGTCATAAAACATCTGCACCCAATGGCAAGCTATAAAGCTGAATGGATAAAGCTATTAAATGCATAGCATTGCTGGGCTGAATTCTTCCCCCAGTGAGCACACTCAGCTGGTTCACACACAAACGGTTTTCTCATGATTGTACCACAAGCAGCTCATATGATTATGATTTTCAGTACAGAAGTTTGCTAGCAAGAGCTGAGTTAGGACAAATTTGTATGCTTCCAGTGAGCACAAAACAGAGAGCATATAAGATTCCTCCAGTATTTGCAGAGCATATGATTTGAGATGTCTTTTCCCATCACACCTGCTGTACAACTTTATAAAATTATGAAAACACCAAGAATTAGCTAAAATGAAATAATACTGAAGTAGAATGGAAAAAGCCACCAATGCAAGAAACTGTATTTTAGAAAGCTGTGGTACTGCATATCAACCCTGTTTATTCATTTTTTGCTTCTGGGTGGAGAAATCAACAGGGGAGAAGTGGTGACACCCTGTTCCACCTCTGCTCTGAAGTTCAGCAGAGCTACCAGAAACCTGCAAGGGTTCAAGAAAAGCTCCTAGACATAGACTGGTTAGGAAAGAACAGGTAGAACACAGCATGAAAGGGTTCTGCTCTCTTTATATCTAAACACTCTTACTTGCCTTTACTGGCTGATATTAAATAGAGGTTGGCATAGGTTTCATGAAGCCACCCACCCAAGTATGATTCCAAGGGACAATAAATTAATTTTTTGAGGGGCAGCTGAAAGCAGTACTCACAGGGAATGAAGCAGAGTTGCTGTCTGTATGGTCTCACAGAGTCCTACTGATTTTATTCAAAAGAGAAGATCATGTTTCCAATCCACTCATCTCTTCCTACCACTGACACCCAACAGAGAATCCATTTAGTGGAAATCACACAGTAAAATCTGTAATAATCTCTTCCTTGTCCAACAACCACCATTTCTTCAGTACTTTCCATGTATGGACTGACATTTTCAACACAGGAAACAGCTTCATGTTGCCACAGGGTCCACAGAGTCCAGCCTAGATAAGAAACAAAATTTCTACTTCACTGACCTTTTCACCATATTTTTTCCACTCAGAAGTAGAATTGCAAAATGTGATATTTCTTGTCAGATATTCTCCAAACATAATTCTGATAAATCAACTGAAGTTCTGTTTTCATAAGTCAAAATTCCTGTAATCTTTACCAGTCAAATTTTTGACACTGAAGAATAGTTTCCTCTATGACACATTGCACTTCTAACAAGGTAGCATTTTCCAAAATTAAAATGTTAAACTGGAAAATGGCCATCCTTCTATGCCTGCCATATTTCTGGGTAATCTCTGCAAACATCAACTCAGCTACCACCTATAGCCTGGGTAATCACTTAAGCAAACATTGATTCAGTTGCCATCTCTGAGGAACCACCTCATAAAGCTGTCTTTTTGCTATATATCTATCTTCTTTAGATCAAACAGAAGACCCAGGTTGATCCTCTGTTCACTCAAGCACCGTTTCCTTCATGCATACTGGACACCATTTTGCCTGGGTGGGGTATCTACAGCTCATGTCACTCCCTAGGTCTTCATTTGCAGGGTATATTAAAATTTTTCAGATTGTAGCATCTCCAGAGCCAGTCTTATGTTGCAGATATCTGCTTACACAGATAAAGAAAGTGCATGAGATTGCATGACAGCATTCCTGTACTGAAAGCAGTATAGGATATAGGAATTTAGACAGTATAACATGGTCTAAAGACAGTATTCCTGTATTAATATTAGTGTCTTTTACTCCTTTCCATTCCACCAATACTGCCCTTATTAATTTGCTAAAATCTCCATGTTTTCTCCCATGTTTTTCTTTCTGTTTGTGAGAAGTTTCCAGCTAACAAATACATTTCATTATGCAGTTTTAATTCTTTCTTAGTAATCTCTCTTGCCAATCAGTTTTCAGGAAGCCTTGTCAGTGGTTTAGGTACCAATAAGATGAAGCCAGTGACTGTTGTACAGGTCTGCTTTACTGCTTCTGTAAATTCTTCTATTTATCTCTAGCAATTTGCTTTCACTAACTTATATTGTAGGATCTTTACAGCAGATCTTCCCTTGGAGTCTTAGGTACATGGTAAGGCAACTGCTACTGCTTCTGAAAAAAAAATTATTATTATTATTTGAATAAAAGAATTATTTGAATGCCAGCCATTGTATCTGTATATTCCAACACAACATCTCTCTTGAAATAAAGACCTGTGATCCAAGCAGTATTTCACACACTCCTCTAGTTCCATGCAAGCATGATGAAACATTTGTCCTTTGAGCATGGCACAAACTAACTATTCACTTACAAAAACCCACTCTTTTGGAATAAACATGTTTTGGAGAGTCACAGATAATGTCATTCACTGTTAACTCTCCAAGAAAGGAATGCATAGAATGTGCTGCAATGAAAACATTCACTTCAGTTACTCTGGGAGCCAGAGCCACAGCAAGAAAATTTTTCAAATAAAAATAACCTCAATATGCACACCATAAATCTAAGCAAGATTTTACATCATGTCTGTGAAAAATACCTTCATCTTTTCTAATGAAGAAAAGATATAATATTATTAAAAATATAAGAACTTTTGTTATTGCCAGGTCCATCTTAATTCTGGACTAGATAGATAGGAATATAATTTGGTATGTTTCAAACAGTTATCCAGACCTTAAGAAGAGCATTACACGTGGATCACTAATTAAAAATCAAAAGCTAAGGAACTTGCAGCAAAAAAATTTGGCATTTAGAATACTTCCTTAACAGTAACATTGTTTTTCTAAGACTTCCCTGTTCTATGTACACCTGTCAGACATTTGGCTTTTTGTGTAAGGTTTATTCTTTTGCACAAACAGGGTGGCATCTCTGCAAGAACCTCACTGTAACTTCTACAGTTTAAATTTTCTCAGCTGGTTGGAATAATGCATCCTTTATAGCATCATGCCTAAAAATTGTCTATGTATACCATATCATTTTAAGGAATAGCATGATTCTAGCAATCTGGAAATAACTTCAAATATTTCTCTTTGACTGTCAGCCAGTTGGGCCTAATTTTGTTATTGCGTAATCTAGAAAGATGCATTAGACTCTGTTTTATCTGTGTCATAAGCTGTTGTAATAAAAACAAAAAACAACTAATATCATATAAGAAGCATTTCTGTGCTTTTCCTTATATTTTTTTTCTGTTAAAAAAAAAAAAAAAAGTAGCCCTCCTTGTAAAACTGTCTATTAAATTTATTTTAATTAATTCATGTACCCAGCCAAAATAATGGTTTTACTGGCAAAACTTGACAAAAAACCCCCATGATCTGCTCCTCTATTAAAGGCAACAGGGTCCATTTTCATGTTCTAGAACCAATGGGATTTTAGCTCCAGCAGACCATTGCTGCAATTTACTGAAATGTGAAAGGAGATAGGGTAAACCATCCACTGTAGTAGCTGTGAATGAATGGCAACCACATCCTGGGGTCCTTCAGGCCTGGTCGAGGGAGGTGATTATCCTGCTCTGCTCTGCCCTGGTGCAGCCCCACCTCAAGTTCTGTGCATGGTTTTGGACACCACAACATAAGAAAGATATTAAACTATTAGAGATTGTTCAAAGGAAGGCAGAAAAGATGGTGAAGGGCTTTGATGGGAAGCCGTATGAGGAGCAGCTGAAGTTCCAAAAGAGATGACTCAGACTACCTCTAATTCAGTTTTAAAACCTTAATATCAGCCTCTTTTTTTGTGTGTCTAATGATAAATTTTTGAATCAATAACTTGCTTTTTGTCTGGGACTAACATCAGTCAGATAATTAAGAAAGGTAATTCCTAGTACAGAGTCTAAATGGCTTACCTTACTACTATGACTTTAGTAAGTAAACAAATTCCAGTAGAGGCTTCCAAACAAAAGGCTTAATTTTCAGGTGAACTCTTCTTTTTGATGGCTAAGTTTGATCAGAAGCAACTTGTTCCTTCTTCAAGTTTTCTTGTCACTTTTGTTCTCCACCCCTGGGGTGGGCACAGGGCAGGGCCCTGTCCCAGCATCCCAGTCAGGAGGAGGACAGCTGGGGGGCACTAGGGCAGCCTCAGCCCCTTGCCCCAGGCATCTCACTGGGGACGTCAACGGGATGAAGCTGAGGTGGGAAATGAACCTTTGGATGGGGATCAGGATCATGCCCACTACAGGAAACCAGGGTCAGAAAGTGTTTCAGAAGTAAAAATTCTCCATTTTTAATCCTTTTTCTTTTTTATACTTTTTTTTCAGACAGAATAACTTTACAAATTTAGCAAAACTCATGAATAGTTTGACAACCATATTTATATTATATGCCAAAAAAATTCACCCATCTATACAGGGTAGATTCAGGAAGTTTTTTATCTACTACATGTTTGAAACTAACTTGATGTGTCTTATGCTTTCCAACCCTGATTTTGGTATTGCCAAAATAGATTTGCCTGTTAAAATACCAGAGTGGAAATTTACTCTATTTTTAATTCTAAATTGTAATGTATTTTTTAAAAAAATCCAAGGTTTTAATAACAGTACTTTGATATGGATTTTTCAAAATATATGATCCTGGCAAAGCCCATGGAATCCCTTTTAAATAAGCTCAAATACTAATCAGTGTATACAGTCTGTAAATCTCATGAACTTCCACTTTAAATTGTTGTAAATCTTTTTGTTTTCCTAATGCATATTATACCAAAAGGTAATACATCAAGGACCTACTCTTTTTATAAAAAAAGACTGGCCAAATACAAACCTCAAACTGAGTCTAACCTGGATTCCTTCAATTCTGTCAAAGCCATGGATTTCAGAGAGGCTTTGTCAAAAATAAAATGGGGATTGAGAATGTGGATAAAGCAGCTTTCAGATGAAGGGCCATATACTTAGCTTCATTTTTAGCTTTACTTTAAGAGCTTTATATGTATTTCTGATCTCTCCCTGTGAAAAAAAAAACCCTGTACGTATTTCATCACACAATCAGCAACAGAATTATTACTTCTGTTAAAATACAGGTACAGTTGAGTGGTAATTGCAATCCTTATGAGGATTTCCTATTCAAATTAATATAATGGATTTAGCCTGAAATTTCTATGGAGAGGATCAGTTGCACATCCTGGATTACATATGGAATAATGTGGCAAAATAGAAATGACCCAAATGATCTCATCTTGACATTAAATCTTTTGTTATTGTGTGTAGGTTGTCTTTTTTCCTAGCCCAACTTTGCATGAGATAGGCCAGAATACAGAGCAAAAAAACTAAAAGCCTATATAGATAAGGAGAAGGTCTTGGTGAAAAGGATGTTACTCAAATTTATAGGCTTCTATTTCCAGACCGGAGGTGAAAATAGGGGACTTTATTTTCCCATTTAGCACAGTGGAGCTCATGATACAAACTTTGGGACCATGCCTTCCCCCCAACATTTTAGCTTACATTTAGGTCACACCTGGTACGTGACTTTTCCAGATGCTTACTATATATTTAAAAGAAACAAACCAGCTTTCTTTGCTACAATAACCCACAGAAAAATTAGGTCCCTAGGGAGTAATCTGGTTTTCTAATTTATATTATCCTTCGGCCACTTCATTGTGTAGTGCTATATATTTTCCTTGGTGGTAGTGAGAGATGTGTTCCCTTTTCTCTTAATCTAACTTCAAAAACTAATGCAAATTAGGTCATGACCCTGAAGTCAAGAAATTTCTCTAGTCGGTGATTGAGCAGGCTGATTATTCAGTATGGTTTCTTTAAAGCCTTTGCAATGGAATAAGATTTTGCTTAGACCACAATTCACAGCCATGGGTATTTGTGTCAAGGCCTTCTGTAGGACATCCAAGCTTCCCAGCTTTACATGCAACATGGACCACAGTCATTTCAATACACATCAGCTCATTGCAGACTGTTATTGGTAAACTCAGAGTTGTGCACTTGCTCATTTACAACAACAATTACCAGTCGTGATTTAAGCAGCCCAGTAACATGATTATTCCAGAAGTGTCGGGACATCACTGAAAACAGAGACCTTCCAAAAGGCTGTAAGGCCTAAACTGGATAAGCAACTCAACATGAATCCCAGCACTCCTGCAAAGCAGTTAATTCAGCTGTCGCATGTATAAGTAGAAGAGTAATGCAGAAAAGCAGAGCAGAGCTGAGTAGCTAAGCTCAGTATAGGATACCAACAGAAATAATACTGATTTTTCAGTTCTGGTGCCCACATTTTGCAGTATTGATGAACTGGTAAGGGTGCAAGGAAGAGTCACAGAAATTATCTGAGTACTGAGGAAAACGTTTTACAGTGAGAGTTAAAGAGCTCATTCTATTTAGTTCATCAAAAAGCATGCCAAGAGATTAATTAATTAATCACAGTGTATAAGTACTTTCATAAGAAGGACTCACCAGTTACTAAAGGCCTTTAAATGTAGTAAAGAAAGAATAAAAACATCAGAAGCTGAAAACTGTTCTCAAGAAAAATCAGGTATAGAATCATGCACAAATATTTGCTAGTGAAGGTGATTAACTATGTGAACAACCTGCCAAGGGAAGTAAAGGACTCAATCTCTAGATGTCTTCATATCATGATACCTTTCTGGAAAATGAATGTAGCTCTCTCTTTGGAAGATACAAACTAAAAAAAAAAAAAAAAATTTCAAAATCAAAAAAATTAAAACCAATTAGCTAATCCTTTCTTAGGTAGTTTGGTGTAACTGTGCTTAATGACATCTGTGAAATAGTATGTATCTTGAAATGTAGGTAGGAAAAAAAACATTAAAAGAGGAGCAGACAAAGCCAGAACACAAACTGGGAACACAGCCCACTGCCAAGCAAAGAGAGAGCTGTACAGCTGTATGGCATAAGTGCTGATTAGAAAAGAGCTCAGAGCTTCAAGGAAAGATAGCATCTCTCCCCATTTGATATTTGTTGTATTGAATAAAAGAACCCTTTGTAATTTCTTTTTTTCTTTTTAATAAATAGAATTTTAGCATCAACTTCTCTTTCCTTCTGACTGAAACTACTCAATGGAATCTGGATTTCTGGCTAACCGCTCAAGTCAGAGAAAGATAACACTGAATTTTATGGGCTCAGTACAGGGAGTAAGAGGTGCAATTCAGAGGCCTGTGATCTGACTAGAAATTTTCATGACCTCAGTCTTTCATTCCTGTGAGTCTATAAGTTCTCTGAATATTTGTTGATACATCTTTCCTGTTTAATATAGCACATTTGAATTAGTGGCTACAATTCCACTGTTTTGCATTCCTAGTGCTCTTTAGTGCAACTTAGCATTGAGACTGTATTAAAAGTAGTTGGAAGATGATCATGCAAAGTTGATACAGCGAAAAGTCTACAATGTTCTTTTATTTTCCCTTCATCTGTAATTGTACATCATTTCCCAGACTACTGAGGAGGTGTTGTTTTTTGGTTTTTTTTACTATATTGATGACTCCAGAAGGTTTTGTGTTACATTTGACTGGGATTGTATTGGTAATAGGATCCTTGTTCTTCTATTAGAGGTGTGCCCACCTGAGACAGACCCTTAGACTGGGCTGATCACCATTCTGTGTTCCCACTGAACTCCTCTCACTTCCAGTCTCTTTAAATAGTTCATGATGCTTGGCTCTTTTGAAGCATAACAGGATGACACTAATTCATAAAGGCAGAGTTCATTGGATAATATTTCTATGATTTATTTGATTATTTGTTTGGGTTTGTGCCTTAAAGTATTTGACAAATCATTCATGACAAGATTTGACAAACTCTGTAAAGCTCACCCAACAGTTTTTGCGTTGCAAATCATTGTTTTAGATATTAATTTAGTAACTGTATTTAAATGCATAACCAGGGATTTCCATGGACCAAGCAGTGCACATCAAAACATTCCTGTTAGTACTTCTGACCCATGATACAGAAACAGGAAAAACTTGACTGAAATACCAGTGGTAGTTTATAAAACTAAGAAGAGGAGTTTTGTTGAACTTTCCAGTACTTCTGGTTACAGCTGCACAGTAAAGGATCAGTCTTTTTAACCTATTCAGGTGATTCTAATTCAGTTTTTAAAAAACAAGGTATATTACTCAAATCCGCATGCTGTTCTAACGACATGACTGTACATATTCTGGTGCTATGTCACCAAAGCCTCTGAACTTCCAAGTCGCATTTGTCCTCTCTTGATGCAAAAAGACATTTTTTTAAACAGACAGCTCTGCAAACTTAGCAAACAGGTTCTGACTGTCAGGTGTGTCTTTTGGGACTCTTGACTCATAGTCTGCTCTAAGAGTTTGCAGCCAAATGTTAGTGTCTTACACCTGTGCAAGGCTATTGCCTTCCTTGGCAGAGACAAAAGCCAAAATAAATCCATGCTATCTATTCTGTCCATAGGCTTAACAGGAAAAGGTTGGGTCTCTCAGTAACAGTTGCATTGGCTCTGCGAGGCTAGAGAGAGGAGATAGAGATATAGATTTATTTCTGTGCCACTCATGTGAATAAATAGAATGGACTAAACTCAAGGCTCAAACAGGTTGAATAAGAAAATACCATTTAAATTGTAAAATAGCTCTTGAAATTCTCCAGAAAGGAATGTTCCCATGATTCTTAACCAAAAATACAGAAGTAATGAGGGTGATAATAATATGGTTTCCCACTTCTATCTTTCTGCAGTGATGACTTTCACATCACTGATAGTGATGCTAGTAAAGGAGTTGCATGACGGAAGCCTGCAATTACATTGTTTAATCAGTGTTAACTTTTATAATATTTTCCTCCCATAATCTTTAATGGAATATAGATTATAGTTAACTCGTGCAAATCTATGACTATCAATAGGTAGAGTCTGGCACAGCAGATATCTATTTCAGTTATGCTTTAGACTGCATTGCTTTAACAGTATCCACAGTCTTTTGTTACTTGTATCATCCTTGCTGTTATGTGACATCTTTAACACTATTCATATTCACATTTTGTACAATCTGAAATGCATCAGAGTCCTGTATATCTTCCACAGCCAACATGCAGCTTAGCATTATTAAACTGATTTGCCAGGGTGTTTGATTTATGCATATAGAAAGCATTCTGTGAGCTCTCTGAAGATGGGGATTTCCAGTCCTTAATGAATTTTGAATTTGTTTTCAATGAATTCAGAAAATTTGCTGGGATTATCTAAATATTCTGTACATTTCAGACAAATCAGAACTTAAACTATTGAAAATAAAATAAACACAGATTTAATTTGATCATTTCAACTTGGTTTAATAATACATATAATGTACATGTAAAGTATTTAAAAGTGAAGACATTGGACTTAATTTTAACACTATTAAAAACAAGACAGTTCTTGTCTGCAAATAGAGACGGGTATCTCTTGATGGTATCATAATGGTCTAGTTTGCTTAAAGTATTGAGTAAGAGCTGCTGCAGTTCATGAATTTACTTTTTTTAAGTTTTGTGTTAAGCACTTGAAGTCGTATTTTGAAAACTCAATAGGTAAGCAGGGACCTCCTGAGACAGTACTCATCCAGCCCCTCTTCTCAAGCAGGGTCACTTAGAGCAGGTTGTCTAGGACTGTCCAGGCGAATTTTGAGTATCTCCACAGATGGAGACTCCACAGCCTCTCTGGACAACCTGTTCCTATGTTTGATCACCTTCACGGTAAAAGCATGTTCTGTTGCGTTCAGATGGAATTCCGTGTTTTAATTTGTGCATGTTGCCTCTTGCCATGAGCATTGCTGGAAAGGGCCCGGCTCCCTCATCTTCAGTCCTTCCCATGAGGTGTTTATACACATTGGTGAGACGCCCTCCAGCCTTCTCCTGAGAGAAGGGGCTGAACAGTCCCAGCTCTCTCAGACACTCTTCATAGAACAGATGCTCCAGCCCTCAGTCATCTCTGTGGGCCTTCACTGCATCTACAACAGGTGAAACAACTGCACTTTTGTTTTACAAATTGGTGCTACAGCACCTAGTTAAGTTTTGACTGCCTGAGTTATGTTCTAACTTAACTAATGTATTATAAGTACTTTTTTTAATGACTTCCTGGAAGAAAATTACTAGCTAAAGCTAATCTGTGGGCAAAGCACTCTGCTGACTCATGTCACTTTGGTTCATTTAAGTGCCTAATAGGTCTGCAATTGTGAATGTAGTACCTGTAGAACATTTCAAGGATTTTCACTGGGGTCTTGTTGACTTCAAACTACAATTACTCATCAATCAAGTGAAAGGCTGTGTGGTGGCATATGTTATTTGAAGGTGAGAATGATCCACATTATTCCTAGGGGCTTTTAGTGCTTTTTGTGTTTGCTTGTTTTGCTTTTATTATTATTATTACCCAGCGTTATCCGAGAATCAGTAGATTCATTCCCTGAATTTTTTTTCTTTTGTACCCTATCACCATGTAACATTCTTAAAAATTAAGTAAACAACAGACTAGGTCAGTGACCAAAGTATTTGAAGTTACCACTAGCAACAGCATGTTAGATCAGATTTGTACTAACATATACATTGGTTAAGCCCACCCTAAACTGACCATTGAAGTAGTGTTGAGTGTTGGTGGCATCTTTCAAAAAAGAAATACATACAGAACACTTCTCAGAGCAAAAAAATCTCTCCCTGAAGATGAACAATCTTTGGTAAACAACCAGCCTGTATTTACATTATTCACCATTTTTACCCAAGCATTTTTTCATGTAAGATATACAAGATCTGACACTGGATAAATAACTGTGGGGAACAGAAACCCCATTTACAGTGAGTTTTGGAGCCATTTTATTATCACAGTAAAAGATAATTTTTGAACATGTCTTGCATAGGAAACTAGCACTACTGTTTCCATGGCTTGATACATATTCTGCCTGCATTTCATTTAGGAAATAAACATGTGTTTCTTTATCACCCAAACTTTAATACATTTCAGGGGAGAATGGCTCTTTTTTTAACTGTGACTCATTCTTTGCTAATTCAATCAAGCTGGAGCTGACAAAATAATGAAGATTTTGGAGGTATTTCTACCATGTTTGTCACTCCACCAAATGACAGTGCAAAGTTCCCTTGTCTGAATTTTGATCAAATACTTACCAGGAATGCTAAGCCTTTCAGAATCCCATAGTACCTGTTTCATGGCATGTGAGTTATTTGCTTTCATCTCCCTTTTACTGTATAAAAGAGGATCTAAGGCTGTAAAAACTTCAATCCAGAGATTCATGCAGCTGTACACAACAGATCCTTCCTCTCTCATTGCTGCACAACATCAAACTAAACAAAATGTCTCAGAAAGTTACAGTATTTGCAATGAGGCTGTCACAGATCTCCTTTTCTGCTTTTGAAAAAAGTGGATGAATGCCCAGCACCTGCCTCCATACTGACATTTTCTGAAACACCAAGGTAAAAGAATCAACCTTTGTCAATATCATCACAGTGAGTTTTTAGAAACAATGAAATGAAAAGCCTCAGTCTCTATGCTTGCTTCTTGAGTACAGGATTAAAATAAAGGACACATGATTTTATTGATTTAATGAGGGATGGAGGCTTCAGTGGAGCATTCCTTATGATTAGAGAACAAGCCGTGTTTGCAGGTCTCACAACCAGTTCTTCCCCATTTGCTTGACTTTCCCCATTTCTTGAGAACTTGTTTATGTATTTGGCTGTTAAAATGACCCACAGAGTTCACTCCTGTGCTGCATGAAGCATTCAAATGCCTGCAGTGATTTCAGTCTGTCTCTCTCAACAGGGAAAGAAAGAAATACTGAAAGGATTGCAGCACAGTTCTGTAAACTAAAGAGATGAAGAAGAGAAGATAGGGAGAGAGAGAGGAAAAAACTTTTAAAATGTTAGATAAAACACAGCAACAGCAACAGGAATAACACCTCCTACCTATGAAGTAGGCTGTGTGCAGAATGCATTAATCTTTGAGTATATTTTATCAGATAGGAATCCCTCCCCCCAGCTATGAACTGAGATGTAAGCTAAAGGAGTTCGCTCATAGTGTTTTGTGGTAGATTGATTCACGAACAGCGAGTTAATCTCCTCCCTTAGACTTTTTACCTTTGGGTTGTTTTTTTTTTTTTTTAATTTCAGTATTCATATGATACAAAATGACATTTTCATATGGTAATCTCTCCTCCTTATAGCATTGCTCTTCAAGATTAGCCAGAGGGATGAAACAAAGAACAGTGACTTCCCAGGAGAACAAAAAAAAGCCAACAAAAAGTAAAACCAAACTGAAAACTAAAATTCATTCCTTATTGTCAATTTGGCTGTGTGATAACAATAACAGAGTTATTAAGGCTTGGCATATGTAAATATAACACAATGGATGTAGGTTTATGTCATAAACACCTACAGTAATATTTCTATGTACATAGATACATATAAATAAACCAGATGTATAGCATTTACTTTGCCCACAGGTTAAAGTTTCTCCATCCCCTTTAGTGCTACTAACTCCGGGCTTGAAAAGTTAGAAGGAGCCAGTGCCTGGACATACAGTTTCCAAACCCAGCCTTCCCCTCTCCCCATTTTGTTTTCCCCAAACTGAGCTACTGTCCTTCCCCCCATCTCCAGTTCTCTCAGTAGGCAAGTGAGTCTGAAACCAGGGGGCAAAATAATTTCTTTCCAATTATCTTAAGCCATGCAAGATAACCTCTCTCTCAAGGGCTAGTGCTAAAATATGCACAGAGTTCTGATGTCTAGACAGTTATGAAATATAGGTGTAGGGCTCTGAACATGCAGAAGAGAAATGCATCCCAAATGAAGTGCTTTTATTAAAGAAGTATAATCACTGGGATAACTAATTACGTCAATACCACATAGTTAATTAAACCCATTATAGTTACTATTCCCATGGAGAGGAGGTCAGACAAAGCAGCCATCCCCCTGACTCTGCTGTGCTAACAAAAGAGAGAGAAATTAAATATATTAAACAATGCTTCTCATTCAGGAGTTAGCAAGGCTCATTGAAAGAGCTTGAAACTAGATTTGAAGGGGGAAAAGGATAAAACTATTACTAGAGATAAGTCTGGGGTCAGCATGCCAGTGTTTGAGTGATGGTATGCTAGCAAGGTCCTTCGGTCTGACCTCAGTGGAGGTAAGGGATGGAGACACCTGCAACCTCAAAGACACAAGGGTTATTGATGTGTTAAGAATAAGAGAAGTGCCTGACAATGGTCGTGAAGAAATTAGGGTTTCTCCCTCCAAAAAGGTACTGGAAGCAATAGCCCAACTGGGAGGCATCTACAAAAAAAGCACACAGCATGGGCAACGAACAGGAGCTAGAAGTCATTGCACACCAGCACAACTGTGACATAGTTGCCATCATGGAAACATGGTGGGGTTGCTTTCATGACCACAGTGCTGCAGTGGATGGCTAAACTCTTCAGAAGAGTAGACAAGGAGGGGAAAATTTGAATTTCTTATTTTTTATCCGTACCTAAAATATCAAGATGCACCTGGAGTAACATAGTCCAAAAATACCATAGGGATCCTGCAATTTTTGAGAAGGAAAAGTACGAATTCACAAGTCTCAGAAATACACTTATACATACATGCACACAGACAAATCTTCACAACATTTGAGAGGTGTTTTCACCAAAAAATACAGACATTCCAATCATCAGTGTTTCTGATAATTGTATAAGTGAATGTTTTTCAGCTTTTGATCCATGGACTCCTAGGGATCCAAATCAGACTCCAAAGAGGTCCATGAGTGGTGCTCAAGAAGTATATTTTCACATATACCTTGCAGCAACCTATATACAAGAAGCTTCCTCTGGAGTCCTCACCTCCCTGGAGATTTTGGAAATCCACAAGTCAAAAAAAGCTAGTCTGATCCCACCCTGGAGGGAAAGAGGAAAGGATGAGAAAGGGAGGCAAGAGGGGAGGGAGAAAGGAAGGAATTAGGGAAGGAAAGGTGAGGGACACTAAGCACTTAAAACTTTAATTTTTGCCTGAAAGAAAAATAGAATAACCTAATATTTGCAGGGAGTGAAATTTTGCTGCAAAATCATTTACCTATCTGAGGCAACTCACAGCTTCCTAATAATGAGCCACCATCTCTTAAAACCAGTCAGAGTCATCATAATGGTATTAATAATTGTATTATATTATTGGCTTATGTAGTCCTAGAAACTGAATTTCTATAGAGATACAAAAAAAAGGCCAGGTTCTCCTGAAAAGTTTAATATCTGAATAGATAATAAAATCAATTAATAAAAGAAATTAAGTATTATAAGTCTTGTTTTCAAACAGACAAATGAGACACATAGCAATCAAGGATATGCTAATATTGTACATTACAATGTACAATAAAAATTCCAGACTAGTTCTAGATGACCTGGTTTGCCCAGAAAGCCCACAAAGCACTCCCTGAGGAGACAGCAACTCACCTCAGAAATGACATGACTGTCATTATGACACAGCACCCAAGTCAGGATGAGTGCAGATGTACCACATGTGACAAACTCAGCCTCACACAGGAAACCTGTGGTAGACACATTTACACATGAGCTGGAAACGTGCTGGAAGGGAGGCTAACCTGTCTCATGATGTTTGCCAAGGAAAACAGAGAGGGAGTGCATTGTGTTGGTGGGGTACAGGACACCATGGGCACCTGGTCATTCTCCAGTACTGAAGCCTTCATCATGGTCTTTGGCTTGTTGTGTTTGCTCCGTCAGCCTCAGTCACGATGTTCATCCTGAGACCAACTCAAGTCACGATTCATTAGGGACTGGACACACTTCTAAAACTAGAAAGACCATTGAAAGGAAAAACTGTCCTGTTTATCTTTGTGGGCACTACTTTATAGATAGTGTGATTATTGTGAGTTCAAAATGAGAAGAGAGAGAGCATTGCTTCTCACTGTCTGTGCAACCCAGTCTCAGCAAGAGCTCTTCACAGCACTACTGTTACGCTGTAGTAGGGAAGACATGGAGGAAACATGAGTTCAAAAACTATTCTGACACCTCTGAAACATTTTGGCAATACCTTATCTTCGACAAAACCTCTCCTCCACCTTAGCACACCCATTGCACTCCAGCATACCACTCTAGCAAGTAACCACATCAAATACCAAGTCTGCTAGGGAAAGTGAAGCCCAGAAGGACCCACAGTCAAGCTGTAGTGAGAATAACCAGAACATGAAGAGCCTTGAAGTAGGCTGGAGTGAATAATTCATTCAGGCGGCTGGAACCACTTTTCCCTACTGTTTCCCCACTGAACTTAGCTTAGACCAACCAAAGTCTCAAGATCTCCCTCTATCAGGAAATATTTTGCAAAACTCAGGTTAGCAATCTCAGAGCTCATTCCCTATGCCAAGTGGTGAAAACAGTCCCTGGAATGCTTTTTGCTCCGATCACCCAAAACTCTCCCAATCAATTCACAGGTGTGAATCAGAAATTAACTCAGAAGCTTTTCCAGTTACACAGTTAGACATACCCAAATTATTTCCTTCTTTGTAAATCAGCAAAATTAAATCATATGGGGACAGCGAGACCATGGCAACAGGACACAAGTCAAAGAAATGGTAATGATACCATTTATTTTACTGTACAGAGGTAATTCAATTTGGATATGACCATTGGTCCTTAGACAATCAGACATCATGTCTTGCTACTTTACTAATTTAGCACTTAATTTCCTGAACTTCCACTATTAATACTTGAAAACAAACCATTTCTAAGCTGTCAAAATGTTTCAGACATATCAGAACAGTTTTTGAATTAATGTTTCCTCCAATTTCTTCATGATTTTGCTTAAGGTTTGCTACCATAAATTCATACCTGTCAGCAAGAAAAGTGTGTGATCAAGGAAATAATAGGCAAGTCCTATATGGTTTGCTTAAGTTTTTAATTGGCAGACGGTCAGAATGGACATTTAAGAAATAAGCTCTTCACTGAAGTGAACAGACTAATGTTCATGATAATGTTTTTATTCTTCTAAGAAATCTAAGCATACACTGTCAGGAAAAAAAATGTGACTCTCTGCATTATATTTTTACTGTTGTCACATAGCAGTTTTCTAATCCCAAGTATGGCAGCTGTACTTGTCAAATGTTTTCACTGATACAAGTGTTCAGTTCCAATTCAAATCAAAGGCAGACCTGTGTGCTCTCCCTGTCAGAGTGCTAAGACCAATTAGAGAGAGCTCCAGAGACCTACCAGAATGAGAACTCACTCTGGAATTAGTGGTATTTAGGGTGGTGTTTTTAAAATGTTCTTTTGAGAACCCAAGTACACTAAAATTAAGAAATCTGAAATAAAGACCTTTATTGAGAGTAGCTTTTGCTAAAAAAATATTGATCCTACTGTGTACACTCACAATGCTAAGTATCTTCTTCTAGCTTCCTGCCTTGAGGCACCAAGACTTGCCAAGTTTGTCTCTTTGGAAAAAGCTGATTATCTGACTCATTTGCCCCAGAAGGACTTTACTTGTCACTTAGAAGGCTTTCAGCATATGAAGCAGGAAGGCACTATCACTGAATCCTGCCTGCCTGTTGCAGAAGCTAGTAGAGTCAAATTACATTTATACAAAGTCTATGTTAATTATTATAGATCCTGGGATTTTTGCTGTTTAGGAATGATCACTCACCCCTCCACTTGATCATCCTTCATGAATAAGAGGAAATTATGTGCTGTTATTCTCTCTGGAATGTTCACCTATACATGTCAAGGAAAAGTGTGGATCGGTGCTTTTCAGTTGCTGGGAATTACTTATGTGAAGAAAGCACTGCTAATTTTATAAGCAATTGATTGAAATCATTGTCATCACCACTGAGCACAAAGATAGTCAGAAACTCCAGGTTTTCCTACAGCTCCGTCCAGTTAACAAGACAAAAGAATGCCTGCAGAGTAGAAGGCATCTTCACACCTTGCTCTAAAGAAACACTAAATGGGGTCTGTCTATAGCAGTAGCACAAATAGCCAAGCCCTCTTCTTTCAGCTGTTGTGGTTTTATTCGGGCTGCATTTTCTCACTGCTGGAAACACTACTGAGGAAACCCAAATGCTACAAATACAAAACAACTTACATTGCTAAAGGTGGACTTGGAGACAACCTGCCCAGATTCTTCCATGTGCACCATCCTTCCTCCTTCAGATACAGACGTTAGCTCTGACAGCTTAAGTGGTGAATGTGCTGGATCTTGGCAACTGAAGATGAGGGGCTCAGACAGAAGGAGAAATCACTGAGACTGATCAAGGCCTGTGATGCTGGCTTTACTAAAACCTTCTCACAGGCATGTTTTGTAGCACTCTGATCATTCTGTTTGCCCTCTTCCAGGCTCTCTGGCTAGCCCATGCCTTTCTTAAAGTCCAAGTGTGGAAACTGCTCTGTTTTAAGCCTCACCAATGCCAAGGAGGATCATTTCATACCTGCTGCACACCATAGATCTGTTTAATGAGAACAATGCAATGATTGCCTTGTTTGGTAACAGTGTGGCATGTAAGCTCATATTTAGATATGATATTGCTCATAGCCTTTCATAGGAAACTGCCACCCAACCAGTTATTCCCACTTTGTGTTTGGGCTGCTGATTATTCCTAACTAGAACTTTTCCCCTCTGGAAAATATCCATTTCTTTCTGGAGAGCATATCAGTGCCAAAGACTGTCAGTTTGCCATCAGCTGTGCACTAGGGATCTGCACAAAGACAACAATATCAGGTGGAATCAAGTATAAGATTTTCACTTTCTTTGTGAACTTTTCGTTGGGACCTACTGCCAATATCATCAAGAATGAGAAGTCATAAACTACCACAGACGTATCAGGGATTAGACAGGCCCATAATGGGGTAGGATTTGGCCTAAAAGCCTAAATTAAAACTCAGGCTTGTTTGTCAAAAATTAAGAAACCTAGTCTTTCCACATTTCATGAGTTAACCCTAGACTATTTATGGATCATTTATAAAAACCATATTTGCCTTGGTTAATTAATACTTCTTGAGGATTGCATGCACAACTTGAAGTCAAGACTTACACATTGGGTAATGACAAAGTAGTTCCTTCATATGAACTTCTCATGTTAATGATTTGCCACAGAAAAATTAAAATATACCTATAAACCAAGATACGTTTACTGAAAGATGTTTCATAAACGTGGTTGTCTAATAACATTTTCAAATGTATCCATATCACAAGAAAAAAAAAGGAAGAAAACAGTGTGTTATTTTTAAAAGATCAAACAATATCAGCATCAGTTTAATTAGACATAAACTATGATAATTTCTGTCAAGAAATGCAAAAGCTAAGAGTTCTGAACCATAAAACCATTTATTCTGTATTTCATTCTCTAAGAATGGACCTAGTATAATCTGGCTAAACCTCTACTGGTGAGCCATGGGATAGTTTGCTCACAAAAATAGTTTCTTCCTCACCATCACAGTGACACAGCAGTCTTGCTCCCACAGGGTGAAAGGACTTGCACAGACATTGTAACAAGTTGTTTTCTTTTTTCTTGATGTCACTGGGAATAAGCTCATTAAACATAACCGTGTCTAAAGCTTTTCTGAAACCTACTGAACTTTTGGCTTCTCCTGATGCCTCAAGACTGGAATCACCAAGATGTGGGCACCACAATGTGCACAATTTTTTCCATGCAATTGCCACAGATTTGTGAGGAAATAACTGCATGAAGAAGTGATCAGTTAGGTCACTAATAGACTGTTTGCACCTGCAAAAACCCAATTTGTTTTCATAACCATGGTAACCACATATTCATGGAATCACTTTTATTTTTTTAACGAGGCTTTTATGTGTATTTTGGTGGGAAAGCCCTCCATACGTAGTGATACATCTAACCAGACAGGCAAACTGGAGATTATTTGAAAACTGCACTATTCATAATGAGTTAGACATTGCCACTCAAGGGCAGTGGAGACCAAGCTTTATACATTCCACCCAATAAGCTTATTTTTATGGAGTATTTCTGTGTGCAAGAAAACTTAGTAAAAGGTGCCAAAGCAGAAGTGCACAAAACCAATGTTCCCTCTTTAAAGGGGTGGTACTGCAGCTGTGGAAACTTTCCTTACACTCCATGCCAATTTGTCTCATCTCCAAGATTGTTGCTAAGCTCAACCATGTTGCTTGTCTAACCAAAGCAATGCATGTCCAAGTGACAATCTGCGTGTGCAACTAAGGGATGAGTACACAATCTGCATGGAGTTTCATGTTCATTCATGCACAAATTTAATTTGGAAAAAAACAACATTTAAAAATTAAACTTTTTATTGTAGTCAGTGACCATCAAGCTTTTAAGTAGCAATTCATTGAGTTCCTATTTAGTTTTATGGGCCTTCCTACATTTCCTTTTCATTTGGTTGTACTAGGGTTCTGAGCACCATGGCAAACACTTGATATCTTTCTCAGCAAGCTCTGTGCTCTGCAAAGATTACACAGTACTACCTATTATTGACTGCTTTCAAAATGCAGTCTCCTGTAACCCAAACTAAAGTGTGACTATTATACCCGTCATCTCAAAGTACACAGAAATAAAATATTTGCAATTAGTTCATGAATCTCTGTAAGTCTGATTGGTTAAGGCTTCCAAGTTGTGAACTGTATAAAAATACTTATCTGTGTAAAACTGGCTGTCCCAAGGCACCTGCCTGTTATATTTACTTCATTTGGTTAATACACATACAATAGTCTGGAGACTTCTGGAGCACAATGACGGAACATTTAGTAGAAAAAACACTTTACATCTATGCAATTTCAAAGAACTCTTTTAACCCATTAATTACAAGGCATTTCACAAGTACATGCTAAACTTCACAGCTCTCCTAACAAGAAGAAGCTCAAAGGAAGAAGAAAATCAATTCTTACTAGCAACACGGATGGACAAGTATTTCTGATGAGTGTCTGAAATGATTGATGGCAATTACTGATGCTGTTAAGTCATTGATCTCATAATGAGGAAATTCACAGAAGTTGCTTCTGGAAAGGAAATGACAGCTCTTGTCAAAAGTGTGCATCCAAGATTTGCCCATACAAAAGAACTGGAAGAGGTACAGCTGCTACTAAACAGGGAAGGAAATCCATGCAAGAAGAGACTCCAGCAAGCTTTCTCCCCATGTTTACCCAAAATTTGCTGCTATACTGTATAGTCACTGGTAGTAGCCAGCCTTATATCTGTTATTGAAGAGGTCTTTGTAGAAGATCTGTTTCCAGATTAGAAAATAAAACATTCATCATGCTTTCACTTTATTGGTTATTTAAATGTTCATCTAAAGCTTCAAGTTATAACCTATTTTTGAAGTAACTAAAATCTGAGCTTCTTTATGCAAAGGTATTTTAGAAAATGAATGTCCAACATGTATGTTCAACTGATGGAATTAATCTTTTACTACTCAGATGCACCTTCTTTGGCAATTCCAAATAATTGTTTTTAGAACACTTTAAAACTCTAAAAAACTGATGTAAATAACTTCTCTGCTGTTCATTTAATTATAAAAGACAAATGTCTTGACATTTTTCCTTTAAAGAGTTTTATAAAACAGATATTCTTAAAAGAAAAAAAATAGTAATATCATTCAACAAATCTCTTCTTGTTTATAAATAGAACCATATGTATGGTCACCTTTTAAAATTTTGCCAGCTGCCTTAGATAACTAACTTAATCATAGTATTTATAAATTGTAAATAGTCCCTATAGTAAGTTTGGAGCTATTTAAGAAACACTGCAGCTAGGCAGGGATCCAAAGCATACTGAATTGTGTGGGATCCTTTCAACTGACTTTAAGAGAGTTTGCATTGGGCCCTTATTAAATTAACTCTTTTCCCAAGACAAAGTTTGTAAGTTTCAAACACAGCTCGAAAAGTTTCTTTCTCTGACCTTGATTTAAAACCTGACCTTGATTTAAAACCTGACCTCTACTGAAAATCATAGAGTGCCCCATATCAAAATCAGTGGATATTTCAGCGCGTTAATCAGTCAAGCTTCCTGAAGGTTTGTGAATGGACAGGACAAGACATCTGGTAACACCAGATACTGCACAGCAGATACTGCAGGAGCTTCACCATTACTGAAGGTGCTCCCATCAAACGTTACAGCGAGGTTCTCATGTGATAGCGTGTTCTGATAGGCAACCCCAGTGGGAGCCAAGCTCTGTGGCTTTGTGTCACAGTGACCCAATTTATTACTTAATACAGAGAAGGAAAGTGAAAGACGGAACAGATGAACTGAGTATTTACCATTTCTCATTTTCAGGGCCGGAGAAGACACAGCCAGTAGCACTTGATGGCAAAGGGTAATATTCTGCCCCTGGATATTCATAGCAAAACCTACTCTGCTCACAGCTCACTGCAAAGTGAACTGTTGCAGTTCCCACAAAGTATATTTAATTTGGTCATGCAGCCCACTGACCTTGCTACCAGTGAGAAAAACAACAGTGCTGTCAGTCATGCTTCAGGCAAGTAAAACAACTAACACATTCCCAGTTCCTCAATATGTCCCAGTATGGGCACATATACACATACCCGCACACACTTCAACATAGCTTGAACCAATACTATTAAAAGTTCACAAGTCAGTATGTAGTAAACATGGGTATATAAATATATTTATATTAATGCATGCATATGCACATAAAAATTTTTGGACAGTTAACTATACTACTGTAAATATGGAAATACATATTCATTCTCCCTTTTCACCATTTACAGCAACAACAAAAAAAAGCCTTTAAAGAACAAAAATCTGAAAAAGTAAGTACTGTTTATTTTTACTGCCATATTCCTCCAGCCAATCACACTGTCTCAGCTTTTGCCTGTTCTTTTAAGTATCTGGATGCAAAAAGAAAAAAAAAAAAGAAAAGAAAAAAAAAAGATCATAAATATTGGAGTTATTTGGCCAGAAAAATAAAATGGAAAAAAGCTCCTCAAAACATAAAAATTGAAATAAATGTGATATTTAAGTTTAACCCTCACTATATTGGTTCTTTGCAGACTATTAATCTAATGACTGCTTGTGAGAACCACCAGAGAGAGGGAAATCAATAATGAGATTTTGCAGGGGTATTACTGACTAAACTGCAGCTGCAGGGGACACATCAGAAACCAATATGGAGAAAATCCCCCACGGATGTCCTTTCTCACCAAAAAGTGAAGTCATGGCTATAGAAACCTCCAGCTTCTGTAGAAGTCATGGTGAGCACAAGCTTGGCTTTGTCTGTGTGCACCACCCAGAAATGGCCTGTGTGGACCATATTTGAAGCCAGGTCAATACCTACATTCCTTTAGATGCACCTATACAAGGTCAGAGGAAAATCTCCTCTGGCCACAGGAAACACAAGCAATACCTAAGATTTCAGCAATTGCAGCAGACCAGGAGGAAGGCAGACAAATTCTGATCTTTGTTAGATTTCTGCATCAAATCTAACTTTTTTTTTGTGAGGCTAGGTATGTGTTGATTATGGTCTTCAGCTTCTCCATAAATCACCAAATTAATACCTGAATTTGGGGCTTCAGATATTGCCTGATCATTTTATTTGTCCACAGTCAACCTCATTTTCTCCTAATCCCAGAAAAGAGATTATCATATTCCCTGAGACTCTCAAGTATCTCTGAGTCAGAGAAAACAGAATTTCAATCCAACAGTCCTAAAACCTAGGACCTGTGAAGTTTTATATGAATTCAAAGTTTATTCCACACAGAAATCCCAAATAGCACTGAAGCTGGAAATTGCTTCTGTTGGGAAAATGTGGGCAAAGAGTCTTGCCGACATGCTTTGCATACTTCATCCCCAGGCATACCAGTTTCACACAATTTTAATTCACGGTCACCTGGGGAAGGGGAACAAATTGGGATTTACTGCTGGCTGTGGGCTGTGCTTAATTTGTTGGAGGTGGTGGTGGTGGCCAGACATACAGTTTAGTAAGTTATCAGGTCTCTGCACTTTATGACCCCAAGAAAACCTCAATTAAAGAAAACTATTGATTTTTTTCTGTTGCCAGTCATTCAGAACCAGACTCCCACACACAGGTAGGAGCAGTTGCCCATGCCCAGCTCCTTCCTAACAGTCTGCTCTCTCAAGAGGCTTCCTAAAATTTATGGATCTCATATTCCAGATGAGAACATTTAAATCCTGCAAATTGCCTCTTACTGATGAAAAAGGGTGCAGATTGAAAAAAAAAGAAGAGAAAGTCTGTTGTTCCAAAGCTCATGTACTGAGAAACTTACAGTGCTTATCTGACATCCTATTTTGCACTGTGGTGGCATAACAAATGCTGACACAACATCTGAGAATGCGGGCAGCACAATAAGACGCACACAAAGCTGGATTTAGGGAAGGCAATATACTTCATGTCAGATTAGGTACCTGATGGCAAATCTCCTGTTGTGTAGCCAGTCAAGCTGCTTCAGATGGCTTACACTACTGATACAAAGCTATTTATTTATATTTGTATCAATGGATAATTCATGGTCGGTCTCTTGAATAATTTATTTTAAGGGCTCTTTAATATTCTTTAGCATTTTATTTGCCTCCTATACTGGTGTTTGGACATATTAATCTTTCAGAATAAGATGAGGGTAAATTCTAAAAATTCTTTATCTCCCACAACTTCAAAGTAGCAGTCTGTTTAAGAAATAAAGGTATATGAATGCCGAAAAATGCTTTCCCCTTAAAATATTCACTTTCAGTATGACTTCCATGTCATTTGTACTCAGCACACAAGACTGGAAATATTTTGGACTGCTTTCAACTCTGCTGAGGCCAATCCAGATGTTGAACACAATATTTTTGTTTTTTACTTTCTATTCACTCAACACTAGGCACTGCCAAAATCTGCCTCTCTCCTTGTGCAATCTTTTTCATTAGTACAGAGAAATATGTAAAATGTTTTCAGCTGAAACATGCAGGAAGAAAAGTTAGCCAGTTTATGTGAGAATAACTGATGAAACTATTTATTAAATATTGCCAGCAAGGCACCAGGAGTAATTACACCCAGTTGTCTTCCATTCCTCTTTGGAAAGATGACATTTTTTCATTGCTCTTTTCATTTCTCATGCTTTTGTCCTAGTCACTAACAGTAAAAGAGGCCAAGCTCCTATTCGTTCCAAATTTAAAAATAAAAAAGAGTAAACCTGCATTTTAAGGATTTAGTAATCTGGAGTGAAGTTTAATTGATGACTTCTAGAGTGAACAAAATATCTGTTATGGAGTTTCCAATTCAAATAGACTTTCTGCCTCAAATCACTTCATTTCTTTCCCTAGATATCATTCTAAACATGAGGGAGAAATAAAGGAACAGAGTAGTAGAAGGGGGGAAGAAGTATTTTGGCTTAGTACAATGTATTTACATGTAAGGAGCTGCAAAAAATAGCACCAGTTGAGACCAAAGGACTTGAACTATGCCACTCCAGTGCACAGACAGAAGCAGCCTGAAAAATAAAGGAAAAGGAAATTTTATTTTCTGAGAAAAAATATTTCAAGTAAGAAAAGCACACACTATAGTGGGGAATGTTTTTAAAGCCTTCTTTCAAATCTTCTTGGCAAATAAAGTTTTGTTTGGTTTGGTTAAAAGCAGTGTGGCTTATGCCTTTGGCATTCAAATTTACATTCTAATAAAAGTGTGCTTATAAACTTGAATAACCACACTGCATAGTCCCAAACACTGCATCCCTGAATCTAAAAGCTGCTACTGCCAACATATGTATTTTGGCCAGATCTCTCCATCTGCAATCAATTACTTTCCTTACTAGGACCAAAATTCACAGCCTTTTACAGCATACTCACAATTAATAAACTGTAGTTCTGTTATCCAAAAATTGAAATTTTGTTTTAATCATCTTTCCAATTCCATATCAAATGCATTCACTCTAATTATGGCTTTTCCATCAATTTGCAAAGCTTTGCAAGCCCATGCTGGATTCTGAGAATGAAGCTAAACTTTCTTCATTTTACCAAACATCCTCAACAAAGGGAGCTGCAGACCAAGGTAACTCCTCATTTATACACGTGCAACCCCATTGGCTTCACATTATTCTTTCTAATACTCATGTACAACTCAAATTCCAGTGTCTTATTATTGGTGCAGTTGATTGGAATGTATTAGACTGTTGACAATGCCATGAAGAAACAGATTAACTTCCTCTTTCTCCCTTACATCACACCAAAGGAAAAGGTTTGTTGAATAAAAAAGCTGCCACTTTCCAGATGAATTTTCACACTCTGCATGCAATTTAAAGAGCTACCTGATGTGACTTATGATTTTGTTGGTCCTGTTGAAAGCAAAAAACAAGTGCTGTTTTCACTACTGCTGCATCCTACTTCATCTGGAAAGCCCTAAGGGGTCCTGGAAAAAGTTGTCTTTACTTAGCCAAATCAGACAGAGAATAGAGATTGATCAGGTCATTGTTAACTAATTCCTCTGGATTCAGTCCAAGTTCTTCAGAGTGATAGAAGGTTTCTACAGTGTCAGAGCATAATACAGTGCCTTTCAAAACTCATATAGAGAATGGAGAGAGAAAGAGAAGAAAATTCTGATAACCTTCAAATAACTCCCTTTGCATCACTGAGAACTTTTTTCAGGCTTAGACTTCATCATGAGAACTTACAAATACCTTTCTATGTGAAGTTCCAGCTGAAGAGACTGAACATCTGAAAGCTTTATTTTCTGGCAGACACGTGGATAGCAGAAAGCCTGCTGGTACTCAAAACTGATTTAATCAATTTTCAGACAACAAAGAAAACCAGACCTAAAAAATCACCCTGAAGAGATACCAGAACTTGTAAGCAAAATAACACATCTGACAAGAATCAGTGGGCAGTGACATGAGCTATACTTGCCTAAGACTTCCTTCAGACTTTGACAAATCCCAGGATGCCAGGCATATAAAGAATGTCAATGAATTAACACTGGCATAAGAAAACAAGGAATCAGGCCCAATACATAGGAAGGCCCTGGCATTTTTACAACATTTACTACTAATCCTGTAGTATGTCTGATTCTAAGTGACAGCATGTGGCATTATCATAAATGTCAGTTGCATTATTGTTGCCACTTTCACCCCCTAATCTTAGGAAAAGCAGAGCTGTTAAGATGTTGGAAAAGAGATGAGATATTTTATCCTGATGTTATGGACATATGATCATTTGTAGCACTCTGTTATCATAAAGGGGAAAAGAAGTGCTAAAGCTTCTGAGCTGCTCACATACGGTTTAGCAAATTACCGGGTCAACAAGTATAAGTGGCAGGATGGGGGAAGAAGTGCTGTTAGCCAAACTTTTCCTAGTACACTTGCTTCAGCAGAGGTGGGGTATGTGTACACACACGGTAAATGGGGTAGTTGAAGGGGCTTACAAGATATTACACAATGTTGTACCGGGATAGCAAGGATTTATCTGCATGTGCTGAATGAGTTATACGACTCCTAAAAACTCCTGACAAAACCAGACTACCTTGCCATCTTGGACTACAGAGAGAGAGAGAGAGAGAGAGATATCTGCACACTTTTTTAGAAAAAAAATAATTTCTGATGAACCCCCAAGACACTGACATCATAATTGAGTTTCTCTGAGAAATAAAAAATTAATACTATCTCTGTAAAAACTTCAGAGAAAGACAGAAAACAATTGTCGTTGCAGAACAGTGTTACCAACATCAGAAAGGGATGAAGATGCCTGACAGTGTTAATGAAACCTTTTAGCCAGACCAGCCATACTGAGGGCAGAACACACTAAATTAGTAACACTTCCACCATTATATCCAATTACATTGTTCATTGCAGTATTGCAGCTCCAAGTTTTTTCTGGGACCAGCATTAAGGATAACATACCCATCACTCCTTAACAGATTAAATGGGAAAAAATATGTGAGAGTGAAAGACTGGTAACCTTTTATTTCTTTTACTCAGAGAGGCCTTTTCTCATTCTCATGTGCTTACATTCCAGGTAAAAGAGCTTTAACATTAAAAGTATAATGCCAGTAGCACACAGTCTTTAGAGAGAATAACATTAGCCAGCTTCAGGAATTTTAAACTTCAGCTGATCTTAAAATTAATCTAAGCAAATATAGGATGTGTAAAGCTAGTAAGAATATGCCCTTGACTGAGATTCTTTGGGATATCACAGGCATTGGTTGTAAATTAACATTTTTTACATTTACCAAACATCCTGTTAAGGCTTCTTAAGATTAGGCAGTTCATATTACAATCAACTTTGTTTTAAAAAAATAAAATCTTTGTTTGAACACCAACCTTTGCCCTGAGGCACATCTGCTGAGGAAGAGACAAAAACAGGTTACATCATCTTGTTAGTTTAAGATGAGGCCCTCAAAATATATATTAAAAACAGAATCTTAAGAAATCACATATTTTATTTTTATTATTCCAGGAATACTGAGTTGGCAAACTTGTCCTTGAACTTGCAGTGCCAAAATTAATACAATTATGCACAAAAGTCTTGTGTTATACAAAATACAGTTTATATTTTCAAAATATTATCACTTGGCAGAAGTTCTTTCACTGTGGAAGAATTTCAGCTTGCCTTACAAACAACTAAACTTACTGAATAACCCCACAAACAAAATAGGAATGGTCCCTATCTGAAGTAATTACTAAGTGAACATGAAAAAAAATGGGAGGTTGCTCTCTCACTTTCACCCAAGAGGAAACAGAATTGGACAGGCAGACCCAGCTTTCAGGGACAGTCCAGTAATGGGTACACTGTTAGCACACTCTCAAATGCTTGGGCTCAGATAAATGTCTCAGCACGTTGCAGGAGTGACGTCCTGGTCGCCATGTCCATGCTCTCACTTCTGCCCTTCCAGCTCACCACAGTCCTGGCAGAGGTGTCCCCACACAAAAGGTGTGGGGGAGGCTGTAGAACACCTTTGACCAACACGCTTACACCTTCCAGAAGCAGCTACAGCCGAACTGCTAGTGATCCAGGGCTGATGTGACCCAGCTTTGGTGAAAGTGCTTGCTAGCCATGACAAGGGACACAAAGGTGCATCTCTCTAGCTTTTTGCCCTGCTGAATCCTCTTCCTTGCCCCCCCAGCTGGGAATGCATGGATGGACTGCTTCATCTGTCACCTGAGCTTGGGAAGCGTGAGCCTAAGGAAATCAGTGAGCAAGATGAAAGGGAAAGCATGGTCACTCATCTTGAAAGAACTCATTTCCCTTCCCAAATGCATCTTCCCCAGTTCATCCATCTTCCTGCCACATCCCATTTTGAAGTGAGGTGCCTTTCTTTCTTTTCTCCCTGTCACAGTCAAATTGTCTGGCTCTTTCATTCCCCCTCTTCAAGCATAACATAGCGCTATGGACAGGCAATATTTCTTCAAGGGTGTAAAACACACTTCATTCTGCTGCAGGGATAGAAACACCCTTGCCAGTGCACCTCCAGACAGGTGGGACACTTACCTCTTGTATGGATTTTAGCTTAGGAGGAAGCTTACAGGAGATAGTAAAATAATTGTAGGTAACATTTCCAATATCAAAGACTTCTTTAGACCTGACTGGCTGATGCAAATTATTGTATGACATTCTGATGACCCTGGCAGTGTCTTGAAAAGAGAAGCAGCCCATTATTTTTTATTCACAACTTCTTAGGATTTAGTGCAGAAAATAGCCCAGGAAGTGTATCTCTGCATCCTCAGGCACCCACAGACAACTGTCAGCACCCACTTGCTCCAGTTTTCAAAAATTCAGAATTTTAATGCCGTTTTTATTTCCATGAAATCTTCACTATTTTCAGCTGTCCAAATATCATTGTTTCAATAAAATACTGGCACTGCAATGTTCCACAAGAGCCTTTTAAAACAACTGAATTATAAAGTGTTACCCAAAGGGCATTTTGTCTCATTCAAATGGAATAATAACAAAATTAATCCCAGGAGAAAAAATACATCTCAGACAAGAGTTTTTACAGTGCATTTAATTTTTATATGTCCAGTTGACACCCAGTCTTTAGTGAATTGAGTGAAAGCTGGTTCCTCAGAATACTTTTCTTGTGATTATGATGGAGAACTTTCTGTGTCGTGTTAAATCATTGCCAAGTAATAATAGTTAAACATGTAGTCATGATCACTGCACATGCCATGGAGGTTAAGATCTGAAAAATTCACACATTAAAAGCTTCAGAATTAAAGGGAATAAGTTAATCAGATAAATCCAAAATACTGGAAAAGAAGACAGCGAAAATTATTTGGCTTCTAACTGTAGTATTGGTCGAGTTGGCTCCTTCATGTTTATCCAGAGAAGCAGGGAGTGGGCTAGCTTCACAGCCCAGATCCTTTGGCTGTCTGGTTGGTGTCAGTCTAGAGCTCCATCGAACAGTGCAGCTTGCACTCAGGGTGAAGGGCTTTTTAAAGCTTATGGTGCTACCGTATAAACTAATAATCCTGATGGAAAATTAAATATTTCTCTGAGTGTGTTGCTGGGAGAGCAATCCAAAGGGCATGAAGATCTTAAAGACACCCTTATTTTTTCCAAGAATCTTCAGATTGAGGTTTTCCATGAGAGTTAAGTGCTTGAAAATACACATTTTCAAACCCTGGCCGAACCTCCAAAATACCTTCCTTCAACTTTAGGGTCATATGCCCTGTGAAACTCTGGCCCTCAATCACAGAAGTCAAACAGTGAAGCATCAAGTAGCTTGTCCAGATTACTTAGCTACTTCTTCTGGAATAAGCACTTTATGATAACATCATTCTGCAAGATTGCCAGAAGGTTGCATTCTCTTATTCTCAGAATGTTTTGTCCAGGACTTCACTCAAACCAGCTGCTCCTTCAATCTCATTTATTTTTATTTTGCGCTATACCACATGTTTTAAAACAGAAATTAGAAGCCTGAAAACTCGGGGGAAAAGGCTGCTAAATAAGGTGGTATTAAAATACGGAATTCCCTCCCTGCAAAAGTGCTCCAAATTAACCAAGGGATAGATTAAGTAAAGTTGAGAACAGTATTCAGCATTATCTAACTTCTGGTCCTCCTTGATACTGATGGAAGCTTGCTGTTATGCGATGCCTGTTTAATGACCCATGAGAAGTGAATATATTGCCTAAGTCCATTTCTTACAGTGTATTTGTAGGCGTCATGCAGCATGGCTAAGACAATAGCCACAACTTAATACCCTGGTTAGCAGCACATCTACACAGCCAGCTGACTGAATTATTGTTCAGAAATACTCTAACTAGCCTTAATTAAGAAGCAGAATAAATCAGGCTTTGTGGAAGTCAATTCCATAATGGCTAGGTTCTTTCCAGCATTAAGTGAGGTTATATTAAGCTGCAACCTGCAATACAGAGTAATGAAAATGCTGGCAAACTGAAGCCACAAAAACTGAACCACCTGCATATCCTCAGAGTCAATCCTCTCCAAGTAGGGCTTGGACAACTGTAGGAAAGTAAGTATAAAAGTTGCTGGAGCTTTCCCTCTGGCAGATTTCCGGGGCCGTTTTACCCACACACAGAGACCCTGTGCAAGGGTTTCATTTAACTCTAGACCCTTTTGCCCTAAATGAGAATATATCAGTGTCCTGCACTCTCAGTCAGGCACTTTTCTCTTACAGCAAGCCTCTTGTAAGTCAGTAAGTCTCTCAGCCTGATTCTTCAAATCTATCATAGAGTTTCTTATAAGACTCAGCTCATGCTGCTTCACCACTAGACAAACATGCCATCTAAATTAGATTATTGTACCAGTCATCTCACTCTCAGCAAGGTACTAGAGTTCCAGATACTCCTTTGGCTCCCTGCATGACAGAGCAGCTTGGCACTACTTGGAGTTTCAGCAAGTGGTGCAATTTTCAACTCATTTCGTCCGGAGCTTACATTGTGATGGACAGTCAGGCTGTAAGCCTGGGAAGCAGGAAGGGAGCTTGTTTGCTTAGCCTGAATCTCTGGGGTACACTCACTGCTGTTCTAATGTAAATGTTTATGAGGGATGCAATAAAATATTAAACTAAATGAATAATTGATATTTACTTTATAGTAATTCAGAACCTTGCTTGTTTGAATAAAATCCATTATTTACAATATTCTACTTAACTAGGAGTGATTTCTCTTTGTTCATGCCACTTACTAATTACTTGTTCCATCTAACACATTTTCCAGAGCTGTATTGAGATGGTTATTGGATGTCAGTGTTTAAGGGCTTAGTATCCATTTTCCAGATCCCTCTAACATGAAAAGAAGAGCTTCACAAACATATTTCTTGCACAGTAGATGATCTTTTTCTTTAATAGATCTTTGACATACACAATCATTATCAAGATGTAGGTATATTAATTAAAGCTGAATGATGGGAAAAGATCCTCAAAGTGCTTTATCTAGCACACAGCTTGAATTCAATACACTAGATTTTTGCTTATAATATGCCTTATATACAAATATTGAAATGACAATTTCATTTTAAAAGTCTCCGAGTCTTAGAAACTGCATACTTGAAGTTCATCCTCCAGAAAAAATAATTCATTTGTTAAAAGGCTTCAGTCATCCAATTAAAGAACAGAAACTGAGCCTCATTATTAATGCAAGCCCTGAAAAATGAGTAGTTAAAATTGACAGTCTTCAAACAGCACATAACTTGAAAATTATCCATCCAAGATACCCACAGCAAATTTACAAATTCCAAATACAGGTAATGCAAACAATTCTCCTTCGTTCCAGTTAACCATGCAATCAGTTCAATTAGTACAGTCCAATCTCACGCATCAGTTCATGTTACATATCAACAGCCCTCTAACATGCCACTAAGCCCAGTGCCCACTCATGTTTTGTGCATACTTAGGTAATTATGGAATGTACAGTGAAGGAATATCTTTTCCCTGCTGAAAGCAGGTGTGCTCCACACAGCAACCTTCACAACCTTTCTTTTGTCACTGCAGTGTGAGAAACACCCAGAAAAGGAGGAACACTGTATGTGGGCTGCTGCCAGAAGTTCCACCATCCAATTACACCGGGAATCTGCAAGACTAAAAAATGTTATAATACTGTTATTATAAATATGACATAACTCAGACAAAATGCTTTTCACAAATTAACTGCCAAGTGTCTCCTCCTTGAGACATAATCAATGCAATTGTGGAGTGGTTGAAAGGCAGACTGCATGCATTTAGCCCCTTGAAGAAAGTTTTGAAGAAGGGTTCCCAATAATCATGTGGGTATCCTGATTGCTAATTCTTACTGATAGGTTAAAAACTAACTGAATATTTATGCTGGCAAAATATCAGTCACTTTCACTGGCTGATGCTTTACAGGTAAGCAAGAGAGACTTCTATGATTTTGTAGTGTCATGCCAGTAAAATCAGTCTGGAAGTATAAAATGCCAGGTTGCAATTTATAAAGTTACTTCACCTCTGAATGAACTCTGAAATTTTTCACGGAGTTAGTGGAGAGTTGGCATGCACAAGAAACAGAGGACTGAACTTCTGGGGAAAAAAATCACTGATTATTTCAGAGATCACCTAGAGGAGGGACCTAAGACTAGAATCCAGCTTCCCTTTAAGCTGATCTGAATGCAAAAATCATTACAAACTTATCACCATTGAAGAAATTTTTGACTCCACTACTGACTTTTCAATTATCAAATGGCTATTTTTGGGGGTTATCCTAGGCTACACCTGCATCTATGTGGTTTATTCCCTCTGTTCTTTTTATGCATGGGATTTTAATAGATATATTAGATGCAATTACATTTAGGTTTTGTCTACAATTTTGCAAAAGGAAATTTCTGTTACTAAGAGCTACACCCTTTTTACCTGCAGATGACTTAACACACAATGCACACTAACTAAACACACACTTGTTATCATATTATCCTTAACACACACGGGAAAAAATTAATCAAATTCAGCAAAATAATACTGTAACTAAAAAAAACCAACTTAATTCCAGTCCTTTACTCCAATCCTGTGCTGTTTTCTGGGCATATAGAGGAACTTCAGGGTTAGATTGATAAAACTTTGGACATCTATTACTTAGAAGCATGAAGTACTGGTCTAAGTTAATCATATAGAGTCTTTTACAATCCATTGAAAAAAAATGAACTTTTAAAGGATGAAACACCTCCCAGAGTAAACACCCACACCAGCCAAGTGAATTGCCTTCTGGGAATATCTATTTTTCTCCACAAACTTCAAGAGAGTCAGGGTGTCTGCATTGCAAAAATCTGCAATGAATACTACTGATTGGATTTCATTTTTAATTTAAAAGAAAACAAAAGTCTTCAAGAAAAATGTGTATCCACATATTATGAGCTGCTGTCCAGCAGTTTAACCTAAACAGGAAATGAAGATGGACAATCTAAGACATGGTGAGAAATAATGCAAAAAAACAGATAGAAAGAATCACAATGCCATGAATATTTTAATCTGCGCAATAATGTGGCTTCTTCAGGAGACCACAGCATCTTAACCAGGCAGCATCACACATTTTGTTCATACCTGCATTTGAACTACAGCAACGTAAGAAGAATGCATTTCAGATTGAGCACAACCCTACCACAGCCTTTCACACAGGAAGGACTTTTCTCCCTGAGCAGGGGCATGAACTGACCTAACCCTCAATCCCTGTCTCCCTGCACTGCTAAGGGGAAGGAGGTAGAGCTGGGAANGTCAGGGTCAACACCCCCCAAGTAGCTGAACAACTGTTGAAACTGGAGTAATTACTTGAAGTACTCCAGCCATTAGGGTTCCCATATCAATGCAGGCCCAGAAGTGAGGAAAGAGATAATTCATCACTCTTTTTCAAGTAGTATGTATGTCCTTCCAGGCAGCAATAGAAAGGGAGGCCAGGAGCCTGAGAACACATACGAACATTTTTTTCTAGAAACATTAAAAAGCTTTCCACCTGCCAAACATAAAAGACACCAGCCACACTATACAATGTACTTTTCAAGTCAAAGTGCCTGAAGCTTCTCTGTGTCTGTATTCAGACCCATTAGATCAAGGTCCAATTGATTTTGGTTGCTTCTTTAAATCCTTGACTTCTTAAATGTCCAAGTATTGTCTTTTTACTGCTGCATTTTGTAGTTCATTATCCTTCAGGGAGGCTTGACATGGATTGCTCCAGCCTGCAGTTAAAAGGGGCAGCAGTACCATGGATTGTGTGACCCTGCTATCTTCAAAAACCACCTTTCATTCAAACTGTAAACAAGAGCTTGCTGAGGATTTATTAGTGCATGTGCAGAGTAAACAAAAGCCTACAAGGATCGTGTCAGATTACACTACCTGTGAGTGGTGGTTTGCAAGGCTCTCTGAAGGAACCTACTGCACTTGTGAATTATTGCAAGCCCAGCAAAATCATGCAATGATGAGAGCTGAAAAGGATACTGGGTAATAACTTGACAAATCATTCTCCATCCTCCACAGATATAACGTGCTTAGTGATATCTGAATTTTCACATTGCATCACTTTAAAATGGCTAGTTGTAAACATGACTAAAACTAAAAGGATTAACATTCCTTAGATATTTCACCTAAATCAGCTACTCCAAAGGAGGCATTTACCCCAAGCATTTCTCATGTCTTCAATTTCCTCTGAGACACAACATTCAGAAAAAATGAAAGGTACTTCTCAAAATTTGTAAGTGAGTTTAGTGCTTGTGAAAATGAAGGATTTATAACCCTAACTAGAGCCTAATACATTGCAGAAATTTATATACACAGAAACCAGCACAAGTTCTTCAGCTCTAATTTAAAATACCCTAACTTCCTGGTCCTCCCTCAAATTAACATTATCAGCTTAAAAATCATAAAAATAGTGCTTACAGCACATTCATGCCTTGCTTATACTTGGTGAATGCTTAATGAAGAAGGAACTATCTTTCTTTTTAAACACACCTTCTGAATTAAGGTGTGCTCCGTTGATCACCTTTCACACAGACATGTATATTTGTTCATTTGCTTTCTCAAGGAAGAGGTTCCAAAAATGAAATTCATGTTAGGGAACATGTAAAGAGCTTGCCCTAAAAATACCAAACAATCCCCTCTCATGCCTCCCCAGAACTGGAGCTGACCTGAATAGAATAACTTCAGAATATTTTCTGGGAAATGCCTTAAACCCTGCCCCATAGTGTGATATTGACATAACCTATGTCTGCTCTGTGGACTCCAGAAGCATTTCCCAGTTTTGGTAACCCTCATTCCCCTCCCCACACAGACTCACATAGCCTGGTTCCCATGTAGAAATACCTCCCCAAAAAAGAACATGTCAAAGTGAATGGCATTGATTTCCACTGGGAAATGAAGATAGATATTGGTGGACTGGGAAATCAGGACTAGAGAATCAAATGTTATTTATTTATGGATCAAATATGAAAAGACCAGCACAAAAAAAATTCCATGTATTCATACTATGTTTCCTTGAGCTCCAGATAGCCATAAATCTAAGGAAAAAGTTAAAAATTTGGTCCATTTCTACTGCTGCTGACAGAGAATCCACTCAGAAACCCTTCTTAATTTTAGAAAGAATCTATATGCAATAAAGGAACACAATCAGACAGAGAAAAAAGGTGCAAAAAAGAAATTCTAAGAGCAATTTTTTCCCACAATTCTTTTACCTTTGGATAATGAGCATGCTATCCAAAGAGCTGACTATACAAAACTGCCAGTGCTGTGATCCAGACATAATAGTGATGAGCAGCTAATCAGAAACCGCCCTAAAATAAATCCTGCACAATATTCTTTATCCTTAAAAGCCTGTCTTGGCACTAGTTTGACTTTGTGAAATGTCCATCCTCATACTTTACTAGGAACTTTTCTCATGCAGGGTATGAACATGTCTGAAATAAAGAAAACATAAGAGGAGGTAATAATCTTTATTCTTCAGGGAGCTGCTGCAACCTTCCCTAGAGCTGTCCGTCTCAGAAAACTGGGGGGACCAGAAAACTTCCCATTGGCATAGACAGTTGCTATGGTGTGAAGGACTCCAGGAGCCTGGTCAGCTGCCCCACTGGAAGCACAAAGTGACAGGATCCTGGGTACAGGAAAAGTTAATGAAAAAGAGGAGGAAGAAAAACTGGGGAAGGGAAAGGAAGGTGCCCCTGTATAGAGCTGTCTAGTGAGATCTTAAAGCCTCTCTGTCAATATTTGCCATGGCCTGAGGGAGAAACAGGCTGCTCTGCTTCATGGTATCTGTAGTGCCTTGCCCTTCTCTCCTCCTACTTAGTCCAAGGTCTCGGAGAAGGGAGCAGGCAGGACACTCCTGCCAAAATTCATCACTGAAAGAGAGACCCCATGATATTATCTTACTTGTGCCTGTGGTCTCAGCCATGGCATTGGCCCCTGTGCTCACCTTGACTCAGATCCACAGCTCTCCCCAAGATGAGGTGTCCATCAAAAGTCAGGTCGGTCTCCAGCCACAGGTCTGACACATCTCCCAGACTCCCTGCAGCCAAGTTTGCCCCTCACTATGAATTTGGCTATATTGTCTACTAAGCTGATGCTTTTGGACTGTAATAGATCACTGACTCACCTCCTGAGGATCTCTTGGATGACCAGTATTTTTTGGAGGCATGTATAAATGGGAGACTGCTCCACATGCCTGCTCCAGAACAATTGGAGGAGACTAATGTGTTTTTGTTGGTGAGAGAGCCAGGCAAGTGTCTATGTATCAGCTGTAAAATGATATTGAAATAACAAAGCATTTACTTAAATTCACATTGTTCAAACAAAAGGCAACCTCACCTATTTTCCTTTTTCAGATAGGATATTGACAGGTCCAGTTTTTTATTCAGTTCACTTGAGACTTTAACATAACAACTAAACCTTATGCTGTTAAATTCCCAGAAATCATTTTTATATGGCCAAAGAAAGGCATGGACACTAGAGATTTTAAGAAAACACAGCGGTGTTTATTTGATTTTCTTGTTACATAAATGGATTTTATGTACTGGAAAAGTAACTAATCTTGATAGATGTGCATGTGGTAATACAGCTGATGGTTACTGAAGCCAGACAATGTGAGCTTTCTCTTTCCAAGCTTCTTATTGAGGAACTGTGCTGATACTTAAGTAAATAAAATGACAAAAAGAAAGGGGAAAAAAACACAGAGCTGATTAAGATCAAATTAAAAATAAATCAACAGCAAGTCCTACTGAAATACAACTCCAGAAGCTGCAGCAGTGTCAGAGCATAAAGCAAATGAAGAAAAATGCATTGATCTCTAGATACAAACGTAACAGTTGTTTCTTCATATACATCATTTGGGCATTTTAAAAGACATTTGTTTGGAATGTCTAAATTGATTCAGCTCATGAGATCATTTCACAGCAACCTTCAAAAAAATGGTAAAGCTTATCAAAGTAGTTGATGGATTACACTTCCCCACATACAATAGGGCAGTGTGAAATATCTTTCTCTACTTTGTCATCCTAAGCTTCAAACATAATAATTCTCTATGCGTGTCATTTGGATGTCTATCCAGAGCAAATCAGTTCTTTCCCCACATTTTTTTATCTGCTTTTTACTCCAACACTGAAAAACAGTGATTTATTTTAAGTCTAGAAGTAGGCAGGGTGCTACATTTACAAAACAAGACAAAACACAATGTGGAGCCAAATGTCCAGCACAACTCAAAAATATAAATAAAATAAAAAAATTTAAAAACAAAAAGCTTACAAACTTCTAGTTATGCATTTTTCTTAAAGCATCTCAATAGTTCCATGAAAGTCACATGGAAAGTTGTTCTTTTAAATCTGTTCTCTTAAACACCAACCTTCTGAGCATTAAGTTAACTTGCTTAGGTAGGGACAGCTGCCACACAGACATTAGTGTTGGCTCCTCTACAGTCCTAATGTTGTGACTAACATTACTTAAGACACTTGGGTTATCTCCTATTCCTTTTGGAAAATGCATTGGAAACTTGAAGTTCCATCTCAGTGTTACCAGAGATGTTCATTTAATGATAGAAATTAGAGACTGAAATAGAATCTTAAGTCATTTTATTGTGCAGAAACATATTGCAACAGCTCAGACCACTTAAAGAGCACTGAAAATGTCAGCAACAAGCATAAGTGCAAGCGCTTTCCTTGAATATCTGACCATTTTCCACACCTCTTAATATATTTATTTTAAGCTATGAATACAGCTACAGCAGCTAAATTAAATTTCATTGAAAGAACACACTTAATAGGATGGGCAGCAATGTATATGGGCATAAAAATCAATGACAGGTTTGTTTCTCCTTCTGTGTTTATTATGAAAGAGATTAAAAGCAAAGATGGAAGCAGAAGAAAGATGGGAAGCGTCAATGGAGATCAACAAAGGGTAACTATTTGAAGAGTGGAGAAAGTAGCAAAACAGTCACAACAACGGGAAGAGTGGCAGCAATGCCAATAACACAAGTGGTTTGACAAGGATGGGCCACACAATGAGATCACCCTCCTGTTAGCACTGCTGCAGCACAGCCTGTGCTCACATTCGTGCGGTTGCAGGACTGGTTTCACAGATTACCACAGTTCTGGATACAGGTAATGCAGTCAGCCAGCTGAGGAGTGAGAGCCGTGGGCAGGCTGCAGGAAGACTCTGCATCCTCAACTCCCGTGGGGATGTGCTCAGGTCATGGACTCTGAGGCATCTGAAGGCTGTTGAGATGGTGTGTCAGCCCACCCTCCCTCACACTTGCAACCCTCCCTGCTACAGAAACAAAGGTTTCTACGGCCTTCCTGACCATAGAAACCACTTTCATGCACTGTGTTTTCTTACTTCTGCATGACGGTAGATCTATGTCAATCATGCATGATATTTACTTTCAGTGTAGAATAAGGCAGAAGAAATTTACACTGTATTCAGCTGTGATACAGTTTTCCTTCTCAGTGATTTCATGTAACACAATGCTTTGGCTTTTTAGTATTTACACTGCAGTGCAGTACCATCGGCTTGGAAGGTAGATCCAGTACTTGTTCTGCACATAAAACCACAGAAAAATGACTGTATCAGAGACACTCAAATCTATATATACCTGCCAAATAGGGCTTCCCCAGATGCTTTTAAAACCGTAAGCACAAGATCTATAAAACCAAAAATGAAAAGTTAAAAGTTTCAACCTTCATAAGCAGCAGAATGCTTTGATCAGATCTTGTTTGTGATTGTGATAATTATATAGGAAAATATGTCAGTGCAAATGTTTGAAAAACAAAGGACATCAAAACACCTAAGAAGTCCTGTTTGGTTATTTGCTTCAGAGGTGTCCTTGACAATATTCCTCTTGGTAACAGCCTATCTCTCAAATGGCTAACTGAATATCTGAAATAATTATAACAGTGCCTTAGCCAAGCTACAGCACAAATATTAAAGACATAGCATTCAAAGAAAACAGCATTATAGGAAGCAAACAAAAAGCCCAGAGATTTCATTACATACAATTTGATTAACTACTAGTTCAAATCATGGTATGGATAGTCATTACATCAAAACTTGCCAAAAAATGCAACCTTTGAAGGAAATGGAGCAGCTATAGAAAGAGAAGTTAGTCTGAAGCATGTTACCTGCAAATCACAAATCATTTTTAAAGACTTAGTGATCCAGATCTTTCCACTATTTCACAACTGCTGCATGCTATATTCATAGCATTCAGAAAAAGTCAATTTAAGTAACATCAATTTGCCATAGGGGAGGAAGGTGTATTATATCCAATAAGGGCACAAACCAGTTAAGAGTGAGAAAAGACGATAAAACTGATAGGTGGGTGGTTTGAAATAGCTTTTGCCTACAAGAGGGTGAGAATCATTGCTGGTTGGGTACTTTCAAGGGAGAGCACAGAAGAATGAGACCGATTATACAATTACACTAATATTATGCATCTCAGAAAAGGTCAAAATGTAATCATAACAAGAGGGATGCCTTATCTGGCTTTCCATTTAAATATTGCATTTGCCATTTAAATATTGCATGTTTGTCATGCAGCAGTGTGGGCAAGTGACCTGAGAAGCTGTTCCTTATGCTGGATGACCTGTATGCAACCTAGACTCCCTGCTTTGCCATTATATGACTGAGAAGGCAGTGTTAACTTTGGCTTTCAGTCTGTGACACTTTGGGAAACACAGTTGGCAGAAGAGTGATGTTTTTCTTGAAGGGATTATTTCTTTGGGTTGTTTTTTTTTTTTTTTCCCTGTGGTTGGTCAAATTAAATTAAGTTGTTTTGCTGAAGGAAAGGGAATTATTTATTATTATTCCCTGCTCTTAAAGTTGGTTAGCTCTGCAGCCTATGCAAATATAATAGGGAAAATAGAAAAGAATTACTTTAATTCTTTAGGGTGGATGATGATGAGCAATTTCTGTCTTTCAAGACGCCTCAGTGAACCACCCATGGGTGGCTCCTTCTGGTATATGTAAGGTATGACAGAAAACATGAAAAAAGCAAAAAGCTGAATTTTACATAACAATTTAGAGCAGAAATTCTGTTTGTGATTTTGGCTAGCAAATAAATTTGTACATACATAGAGTCATGGAATCATAAATAGTTAAGGGGCTGGAATGGACCTTAAAGACAACCTAATCTCAACTTGCCTGTCATGGGAAGGAATACCTCACACTTGACCAGGTTGCTTAAGGCCTTATCCAACCTGGCTTTGAACATGGCCACAACATCCCTGGGCAACCTATTCCAGTGTCTCACCACCCTCATAGTAAAAACATTTTCCCTAATATCCAACCTAAATTTCCCCTCTTTGTACACATTCCTCCTTGTCCTATCACTACAGTTCTTAATGAAGAGCCCCTCTCCAGCTTCCCTGTAGCCCCCTTCATATCCTGAAAGGTTTCTGTGAGGTCTACACACAACCTTCTTTTCTCCATGCAGAACAGCCCCAACTTTCTCAGCCTGTCTTCATAGGGAAGGTGGTCCAGTCCTCTTATCACCTTCATGGCCCTCCTCTAGACTTGCTCCAACAGTTGTCCTTCTTATGTTGGGGACACCAGTACTGGATGCAGCACTCAGTCTTACAAGAGCAGAATAGAAGGGCAGAATCACCTCCTTTGACCTGCTGGCCATGCTGCTTTTGCTGTAGCCCAGGATTCCATTCCATTGGCTTTCTGGGTTCCACTCTCCATGTTGACAACAAAGCTGTTGAACAGCATCGGGCCAGGTATCGACCCCTGAGGGACATCAGTCATCACTGGTCTCCACACAGACAATGAGCCATTGACCACAACTTTTTGTGTGCAGCCATTCAGCCAGGTCTTTATCCACCAAGTGGTCCATCCATCAAACCCATGTCTCTCCAATGCGAAGACAAGGATGCAGGTGTGGGACAGTCTCAAGCACCTTGCATAAACCCAAGTAGGCAACGTTAGTTGCTCTTCCCCTATTCACCAATGTTATAGCCTCATCACAAAAGGTGACCAAATTGGTCAGGCATGATATCCCCTTTCTGAAGCCATGTTTGGCTGTTACCAATCAGCTCTTGGTTTTCTATGTGCCTGACTGGTCTGTAGTTCCCTAGGTCTTCTGTTTTCCACTTTGTAAAAGTGGGGGTTATATTTCCCTTTTTCCAGTCATCAGGGACTTCACCTGACTGCCACAATTTTTCAAAAATCATGGATAGTGGCTTAGCAGCTTGATCTGCCGTTTCCCTCAAGACCCACAGATGAATCTCATTGGGTCCTGCAGACTTTTACACATTCATGTTCCTTAGATGGTCTTGAACCTGATTGTCTCCTACAGAAGGCTTAGGGTCTTCATTCCCTGCATTTGCCTTTCTCAACTTGGGCAGCATGGCTGGAGCATGTGTTTTTGAAGACTGAAGTATAGAAGTAATTAAGAAGCTCAGCCTTCTCTTTGTCCAGGGTAGCCAGGTCTCCCATTTCCTTACAGAGAGGGCCCATGTTATCCTTAGTCTTTTCCTTGCTGGCAACATATCTGCAGAAGCCTTTCCTGATATCCTTTATATCTCTGGCCAGACTCAATTCTATCTGGGCCTTGGCTTCCCTAACTTTGTCCCTCACTTCCCATACAATTCCCCTGTATTCTTCCCAGGCCAACTGTCCTTGTTTCCACTTCTTGAAAGCTTCTGTTTTCACTCTGAGTGTGTTCAGCAGCTAGTTTTCTATCCATGGAGGCCTCCTGGTATTTTTTCCCAGCTTCCCCCTTGTTGGGATGCATTGTTCGTGATCTTGGAGGAGGTGATCCTCGGGCCCCTCTGCCCTCCAGGGTTCTATCCCATGGTCCTCTACCAAGTAGGTATTTGAAGAGGCCAAACTCTACTCTTCTGAATTCCAGAGCAGAGAGCTTGTTGCCTGCCCTCCTCACTGCCCTGAGGGCCTCAAACTCCTCCATCTCATGGTCACTGCAGCCAAGGCTGCCTTGGACCATTACATTCCCTACCAGCTCTTCCCTGTTGGTGAGCACAAGGTCCAGTGTGGCACCTTTTCCTGTTGGTTCCTCAGTCACTTGTGTAAGGAAGTTGTCTTTGACACATTCCAAGAACGTCCAGGATTGTTTGTGCTCTGCCATGTTGTCCCTCCAAGAGATATAGGGGTGGTTGGAATGCCCCATAAGGACCTGTTTTACTAATATTTATCCTATTTGAGAAGAGTAATGATGTTACCTTTCCTTGTATCCATTTATATCTAAGGTGCTGCTTCATGTGACACCATAGCAACAGAGAAATCCACCAAATCTAATACAGATCAGGCAAAGTGAAGCAATGGGGTCTTTGTAGGAACTTTTACAGAAAACGTTTAAAAGGAAGGGACCTACTAGTTAAGCACTAGCCCTTCCTCCCTGGCCACAGACTTGGAGCATTCTCCAATAAGTGCAGAGCCAGGGTTATGCTCCCAGGTGTCTGCCCTGCTCTCCTGTCTTGAGTAGCAGCCTCCCGAAGAAATCACGGATTTTTGCAACTCCCCATTGCAAGACCCAGGACCCAGTCCTTTCTTTTTCCCTTCTTCCTCTTCCATGTTAACTCTTTTTCCTAGTACTTTTGGTACCTTTAAAAAAGCCCAGAAACCAAACAGAGAGATTATCTGAGGTTAATTCATAACATATTTAGTAGAAATTACCTTTGGTTGGGCTGTACATATTGCTGGGTCAGGAGGCACCTCTCCTTTTTTTCTGGATAGAGGCCATCTCTGCACACCCAGACTGCAGTAATTCCTCAGACCTAAAAAAAAAGATACACAGATCCACAGAGAAAGATGGGATTTATGTAGCAAAAAAAGTAGCAAGATTTGAGGTGATTAATGTTTTCACTTTTAAAGTGGGGCAGACAAAGAGGTATTGAGGAGGGATAGAATAAATTCTGGGGGATACTATCAAATGGTGAAATTATATGTATTATCTATGTGATATCATAATTTACATCTGGAGGAGAAGGATAGTAAAACCACTGGCAGGTATTTGAGAAAGCCCCTGACACCCCATAAACACTGCTTAGAGTTCCTTTAAGCAGATGTATATCTGATTGCAGCATCAGAGTCTACTCTGTTTGTGTAACCGTGGAGATCTTCAATGACTTTCTAAGGGACTTCAGTTTATTATGATTGAACTCATAAGTTTAAATGTTTTTTCAACAAATGGCTTTAGCATAAGTATGTTTTTGTCCAAGCAGAGGCTTGCTTTTAGCTTTGGGTCTGTCAGTGTTTTCTTACATATAATGACATTGGGTCAGATTTATCAGATAAGAATAAAATTAACAAAACCAATACTTGAGGTGCCAAGTACAAAGCTTTCAGGCAATGGGATTGCTAGTTAATAATTAATCACCCATTTGTTAGCCATACTTAAACAAAAGTATTACAGTTTAAGTCAGGAATATGAAGATTAGGCCCTCAGCCATAAAATAGAATAGAAAAAGAAAAATCAAAAATTTATATCTACTGTTACTACAAACCCTTTCTTTCCATCTGAGGCTGAAATTTGTTCTCACAGAACACCTTAGGTAAGAAAAATATATTATAAAATATCTCTGTTCATGGACAATGTGTGAACGAAGTGCCTTATGAATACATCTAAATGTGTGATATTACTGAGAGACAAAAATGGACAAATTGTACTGTAATTGGAGGAAAATATATATGGTAAAAATGGGGTGCTAACCAAGTGCTTTAATATTTTAATGAATTATAATTATCCCAACCTAGAGGTAAGTAAGAAAAGCAAAATTCTTATATACATAAATAGAAATTATGAACTAAGAAACTGGAAGAAATCTTAATAAGCCACAATGTCCATCCTACTGTTCAAAGATATTAAAGTATGTACAATTCCTATAATACAAAGTAATTTCACAGCAAAAAAATATTGTTTCTATAATAGCATGATGATGCACTGTTAAGAATTATTACTGAGAATCAGCTTACAAAACATGGCTTCAGTTTATAAGGAAAACATTGACTTTAACCTACTAGCTCACACATAATGAGTTTGCTGGCCCTGATAGAGATTATTAGGTATTCCCTTTGAAATTAACATGGAGGGGTGAAGATGGGAGAGAAGCTGCTGCTGGACTAGTACCAGTGCCACCAGTGTAACTGCAACAATCACAGAGACTTTGCTAGAGAGACAGATGGAATTCAAAAGTGACTTTGGATGAGATGGCATGAGTGTAGTTTCTCCAACTTTCTAGTAATCCTTTTAACAATCTCCACATCTAAATTAAAATCTTAATGACATCAGCTTCTGTTGAAGACATGGTTTAGGCCAATTCTATTTTGTCAGCTCTTCTTCTGAATCCATTACCTAAAACCTGCAATCAGTGCTACCCAACATCTACATATGAAACAAACCCCATTGCTGTTCCTTGTATGAAAAGCTGGACATGTTTTTACCTTATGTACACAGAATCATACAATCATTTCAGTTGGAAAAGTCCTTTAAGATCAGACTGAGTGCCTTGGCATCCAAGTCCAACCATTAACCCAGCATTGCCAAGTCCACCACTAAACCACGTCCCCCAGCACCACCTTCACATGTCTTTTAATGGTGACTCAACCATCTCCTGGGCAGCCTGTTCCCGACAGCCCTGTCAGGAAATAAGCTTTTCCTAATGTCTAATTTAAGCGTCCCCTGGTGCAAGCTGAGGCCATTTTCTCATCACTTGTTACCTGGGAGAAGAGGCCAACTTCCACCTGGCTGCTACCTCCTTCAGGGAGCTGTAGAGAAAGATAAGGTCACCCCTGAGTTTCCTGTTCTCCAGGCTAAACACCCCAACTCCCTCAGCTGCTCCTCATGAGACTTGTGCTCCAGACACTTCACTAGCTTCATTTATCTGTGACTCATCTGAAGTCTTTCCCATTGAAGGAGCTGTGTGTGAACTATGAATGTTTTAATCACTGCTCAACATCACAGGTCCCACCTCCCTTCTCCTTGCCTTCCCTGCCTCAGGCAAGCAGTCAGTTTTAAAGAAAGCCATTCAAGTACCAGAGACAACTTCATTTAGTTAAGGTTCTCCTCCATTTGCTGTTCACATTCAAAGCGAGATATAATCTGTGGTGAGATATAAACTCTGGACAATTGATAAAATATGATTAAATGCTTAACAAATAGCCTCACTTGTGTTGTCTGGTTTGTATGATAAAATCTTAAATCCGTGAAAATAATTGCTTCTGACATCTTCAAGTAGGCAATAGGCTGCCCAAACAGTGCTGTTTAGTCACAAATTCTGAGGCTGTAGAAGTGAGAAGCACACAGTGTAGACAGAAATTGAAGCCTACTTAAGATGAACAGTCTGGGTTCTTTTTTTTAAACTCCAGGGGTTTTTTGTGGCAAGGGGAGAAATCTGTTCATAACAGTTACCCTTTTGTGGGCTTGTATTTTTAAAAGTTGTTGTGGTCTTGTGATTAAAAGCAAGGAATGGCCACAGGGTAATTCTAATATGTTAATGAAACCCCACACTCTGCACAACTTCCTTGAAGATTCTTTTTATAGATTTCACATTGGGGAGGAAATGAACCATAAAAAAATGTGCTACCTAGAAAATGATAAATCATTTACCACTTACTTACTTTTTTTTCCTTGCCATATCACTCTCCAGCTTATTAAAAGATTTAATTTATTCTCTTGTCCTCCCTCCATGTATCTTTTATGGATTTTGCTTTTCCAAGTAAAATCTGCAGTCATTTCCATACTTAAGCAACCACATTCTGTCATCTAAATGACTTAATAAAATTATTTTCAAAATTGCTTCACTTGTGCAACACTCCTTAATTTATCTTATTTGTTGTCAGGAATTGGAACTATGTGTGAACAATTTAGGAACCTTTTCTCTGGGTATCTAGTTTTAGTTACTTGAGCTTGAAAATTTTGGCAAGAGTTCATCACCTGGAATAATGAATCAGCGAGTAAAGGACAATTTGTCACTGTGGGAAGAATGCCAAAAAATATATAAATCCTCGAGGCTTTCCACCAGCAGTAAATGCTTATACTTCTAGAATTGGTGATTCTATTTAAATATATATAAATATGATCAAGTAATTCTTTGTTTTTAGACATCTTGGAGAAAAAATTTAAGATAGACTCAGTAATCCTCCCAGGGAGGGATGGATGCTGATGCAAACACATTACATTATAGCACAGAAGCATCATTTGACTGATGCCTTTTCTATATTCATGGCCTTTATTTCATGGTTATTCATTGATGGGTTTTGATTGCATATATCATGCACCAAGCTTATATCATCAATAAACTTCTTTCAGTGAATGGACACTGATGAAATACCATAATCAAAGCAAAGTGGAAGTCCTCTTAAACTGAACAAAAGCTATTGAATGTAGTCTCCCAGAAAAGGAAATATTCAGTCACCTCTTGCATTGTGGTACTCCTTCAGAAGCAAGTGATCTTGCAGTGCCTCCACTGTAGGGTTATGCATTCAATTAATTGTTTCTATACTACTGTGGACTCTGATATCTCTCTTATGAAGCACAATGAACTTTTCTTCAGGCAAGCCCTGTCCTGGACTTTTCTTGAAATGTAAATGGAAGTGCAGAGCACATAAATAGTCTAGTAAGGGCCTGAGATTGTCCTTTTAAATTAATTCAAATTAGCAGCTTGTGTTACTTAAGCAGCCTAATATTTTACTTTACTAATGCTTTATTAAAATATACTTTGAGACACTGAAGTGTCGGTGACAGTGATGTAAGTAATGTATGGACATGAAGTTGAACTTGTTTGAACTTTCATGTCTTCCCCTGCTTTCCCAGGATCTCTTGCGCCTCCTTTGGTGTGCCCCATAAATCACAAAGGGGTGATTGGTATGAGAACCAACACCTCATTTTGAACATACTAACATCTGCTGGAAAACAATGATGCAAAATCCAGTTTTGAAACCTACTGACTTCTGAGTTAGGTTCCTAGATGACTTACATGCCCATGTAAATTTAATTTTCTATTTTTTGTTACCTCCCTCGCTAGCTCGCTTAGCCTGCTCACTCATATTCTGTACCTTCTTTCTTTCATCAGCTTGCTCAGTGTGCTAGGCAGTAAGCTGTTTGTCATAGGGTACCTGTCATTTCTTATATATCTGTAGAATGTCTCAGCTCTGCCAGGGATTACAGATGGTACTGCAATGTAAGTGTCATAACTCAGAGGAATGTAAAAATAAAATCTGGTACATCTGTGTTACATATAATGATGTTTTATTTTCTTTACATGCTCATTATAGTCTAACTAAACATGTCAAAAATTAAGTGAACAGTGCTCAAATCTGCAAGGACTATATCAAGGGATGTGACAAAACCCTTAGCTGGCAGAGAATTCACTTAATGGAAGTCAAAATACTTAAGTTTTGGTGGATATTTCAACTGTACTGTGAATTATTCTACGGAAATAAATATTTATACACATAAATTGCTTCTACCACTATTAACTAACTACCACATTACCCCCCCACTCCATCCCTGACTCTTGATTATACATTCCAGTCTCTGTTTATCACCCCTTCTCTGTGTCTTTTTGCCATACTCCACTAGAACCTCTTCCTTCTTTCCAGCTCAGTAGACCTTGTTTAAACTTTGTTGAAGGAGCTTCCTTTCTGTCTGTGGACACAGGGGTGTGCACCGACTGAGCACCACAGCACCTCTGTGCAAGCTCTGTCCAGGCACTCTCCCTCTCCTGCTCCTCTCCTTACCTGTATTAGCTCATTACTGTGGGACTACCCATACAGAGTGTTTAAGCATATCAATACCAAAAATCTGGAGCTAGCTCATTTTGGGGACTTCTTATAATACAATGCAATCTTTTACATGGTTTATTAGATTACAGGCAGGACACTTGTCTCTCTAGTATATGATATTTAAGCAAGCCATTTTATCTCTGCTTTACTTTCATCATTTTGACAAAATACTTTTAGTTCTCAGGGTGATAAACATTATGAGATAGTAATTTCCTTTGGGATGCTTACCAGTTTGTAGCTTAGTATGTAAAAAATAATCAAGCCAGCCCCTGTCATTATATTCTGCTTTTCTCCTGTCCCTTGCTTCCAATACTGACATTAGCCTGGAAATGCTTTTATTTTTTTTCTCATTTAAAAGCATAATAGAGTAAATATTGATCTCTTAGGTGTTGAAATTCCTTTTCTCCTTTACTATGTACAGCAAGGCCTCTTTCCACCTTACAAACCTGAGTTGTCTAAAGGGGGATAAAATTAATTTTGGCCTCAGTGGATAGCCAATCCCATTGTGACAAGTGTAATCTTTGTAACATGTCCCAGCTCAGCACAAGCGACAGTCACTTAAGAATGGTTTAGGTCCTAGCTTGTTTCACTGCCTTATGCCCTGATCAAGGAACAGGTAAGCAAAGTGCAGTGGTCTGTCACCCCAGACCATCCCAGCTTTTGCTGGGTTTTATGATATTAGCATGAAATATCTACTATCCTATTGAAGCCTTGTTTGGGTTTTCTAGGGAGAGTTTTAGTTATTCCAACAACCAAGGGAAAAAAAGTAAAGGTTATACAAGTCATGATTTGACACTTGAAGCAGATGTACTCCAGAGGAGGACTAGAACACATTAAGCGCTCTCCTATAATTTCTGATATCCATGGTGGCTGTCACCCACTAGCTGAAGCTCATAAAAATTTATCAGCACTTGACAATGCACTTGGAAAGACTGAATTCTCTAGAAATATGCTTCACTGAGGAAACACAGGAAAGTTGGATTGCTTACAATGAAGTGATTGAAATGACTGCCAAGAAAAATGCATGCAGGTTTCATTATAACTATTAATCTAATAGGTTCACATTGTACTCTCTATTTAAATCAGAAATATATCTACAATTTCCCACATTTACACTACTATTAGCTTTAGTAGAAGAAAGGAAAAAACAGATGAGGCATCAGGCTTGGGACTGCAAGCACTGTGTGTAACCTAGAAGCAACTGAGGCCATTTTCCTCAACGTGAAACAGGAATGGAAACAAACAAAACCTTCTGTACCTCTCCAGCCAATTTGCTTTCCACACAACAAGCTGCAGTCGGTGTCTCTTCCAAACACTGCTGTACACAGGCAGTCAGCCACTGCATTCCTATCCCCATTACCCCTGTCTTACCATTCTTTGCCTGATTTTCTCTCTACAAAACTGAAAAATTGGAGATGAAAACCTGGTGCCAGACATCAAAATCACTTCCAGCCCATCTCTGATGTGACTGTTCGAAACACGAGAAAATAGCAATTGAAGGGTATACATGCAGCAGTGTGTCCAGAACTGCTGTCATAGGCCACTCTATTAGAAATGTCTTTTTGCCTATCATATAGACTACTCCATAAAATATCTATACTATCTATACAAGCCACACCTATGGCACATACAGCAAGCTACCAAAACTGTGCTACACCCTGCAACAGACTTGAGTTCTTTCATAAAAATGTAAGGAGCACAAATATATTGTGCCACAAAGTAGAGGTTTTTTGCCAGTACCTGGCAGAAAGGAATTTTTCAAATAAAATTTCTACAAAATGCTGGGAAGCAAGTGATGTTCCATGGTACATGAAAAGGTTTAAAAAATACCATTTAGGTAGTCAATCTTAGCCTCAGGAAAAACACTTCCTGACCCCAAATCTGGTCACTGGTTTAATCCTGAGTGTGTGAGCAATATAGACCAATCAGACATGTATGAATTTAATGCGACTAAAAATACTTTCTACATCTCTACCTCCATTGCCCAGAGGCAGGTGAAAAAAAGAACTCCCATTATGGATCAAAGAAGGAAAATTCTTTCTAGCCCCCAAAAAGTAATCACTGGAAGCCCTGAAGCATGGGATTAGTATAATATAAATACAGTATATACAATATATATTACACCACCTTTTAAATTCAAACCTCTATTAACTATCTTGTCACAGATATTAGGCAAATTAAAGATTTAGCAAGTGTATTCAGTCACAGAATATTATCAATGCATTCCTGGAAAGAACTTCAGAAATTCTACTCTACAAAATAGCACTGCATCTTATGCTTTTAACCTAACGCACTGGAGTATAGACGATTACTTCATAAACCTATCATCTAGTCCAAGTTATTCATTAAGTTCCTACTTTCAAGGAGGTGTTAAAGCACAGAAAAATCTGGCTTATGGAAAGTTACTATTTTTCAGAAATATGACAATTATTTTACTTTCAGAGATTTTGACTGAGATCCTGACAGGTCCCTGGTATGCAGTACTGATTCTTCAGCACCAGATGCATCTTTGAAAATCAGATTATCTAAATTTCAGTGGTTTTGGCAATCTATGTTTTAATAAAGCCATGAGTCAAAACTCTTTCAGCATCCAGAAAATTCAGTATCCAGAATTACCCAGTGCCAATATTTCTATGATGTCCCGGTTTCTGACAATTGCAGGGACAGGGACAGCAGCAAGTAGAGTCAGCCTAGATAAGATAATGTCAGCAGAAATCCAACTGGAGCTTTTCAAACATGTTTGCAATGGCCATGAAAGTATAACATTTCTGCCTGCTTGAGCAAGTACAGCCACTTATGGCAAAACAGCTTAAGGTTTTGATTATGAGTTATTAAGGTAGGACTGAGACCCATTTACCAGTCAGATCATCTTGTGCTGTCATTTCTTGGCTTATGGTCAGCCTGGTCCAATAGTTAAGGATTTCCAGTAGGGAACCAGACTCTGGCAGTGTGCAAGACTCTACTAGATCTATTAATCACTCTGATTTTCAGTTGACCTCTAGGCCATTTTAAGTAACAGAGGCAGAGGTCTAGTTAGTGAGACTTTTATTCCCAAAGGAGTCATATTTTCTTATACACTGTTTTAATTTATGTAAGTTGCCCAGTTGCCAACATGATGATCGGTATAGCAGATCTGAAAGAAACAATTAAGCAACCATGAGTAATTGAATGGCTTTGCTTAAATCTTTATTGAAAAGTACCTAGCACAATAACAGACAATTTTATAGCAGCAAGCAACACAGAATCTCTTTTATCAGACTTCCTTATCACACACAGTTCAGCATCTAGTTTGAAAGGCTTTATATACAAAACTAACTAAAAGCAATATTTAACAGAGAGTTATTTTCTATGTCGCTGTAAATCATTGTTTAGCTTTATACACTGAAACGGTGGAGCTGTTCTGAGTCTGTTATTTTCTCCTGTTTGGATTTCTACAGTAAAGAATAGATAGAAGAGAACAAAGAGGGCATCTGACAAATATGACAACCCAAATATTATAGCCAGGAAGGAAAGATGCAAGGAAAACAGAAGGGGAAAGAAATGGCAGGGCTATGCCAATAGTCGAGGGGTCTTTTGTAGGCTGTATCACAAGATAATTGGCTGTGATGTGAATTATGCTTCCCAAGCCAAATGTGAGAGTGCTTAACAGACACAGAGGTCAATTATCTCTTAGTAGAGCCTGCTCAGAGAAAGAGGCTATTGCAATTAGAATACACTATTAAAAATGGTTAGCCATTTTAGTATTTTAAATCACTACCCTTCTCAAAATCTGTGCATAGTAATTCCTGTCATTGTATGCCTCATGGAATACTCTGTCCTTGGAAGAAAAAAAATCACTAAAAATATTATTCCTCTGAATTTCTTCTGCTATGAGTCTTGGAACTCCGAGGTTATTCAAATAAAGAAACCAGAAATTTATTTCTAAGTACTGTGTATTGCTCACTTCTAAGTACTGTATATGTTTACCTTGTCAATAAAGGGAAATTTAGAGATAAACAGCACCTAGGGAATAAAAGGTTGTAATTTGCAAATGTGATTCCAATTCTCAGTGTTGACAGTCTGAAAAGGTGTTGTAGATTACAGGGCAGTCAAACTCAAATTAGGACCCTGTTTCACTTCTTTTCACCTAAAATATGACTGGGCTTTGAAATCATATTTGCTCTTGTATCTCTTTGAGGAACTCTATCATTTTTGTGGCCTTTATTAACAGAGTCAAATCTTTTTGTTATAAACTTTGAAATATAAACTCTCTTCAGGGTCATATCAGGTTTCATTCTGGACAGAAGTAGAGTAAGCACTGTTCAAAAATACTGGCAAAAACCTGTTTCAAAAGATATCTGATGCAAAAACAGATACACTTTTCTTATAATTGTGCATTTACTTAAAGCAAAATATATATTTCAAGATGTTTGATCCCAGCCGCTCTTCAAAAGACCTTTGAACAGAAAAGTTCATGCCATACTGTGGTGAGTGAAAAACAAGGTGGGGCTCTGCCACCAAAAGAAAAAAAATTATATCAAACACTGAAAGTATTTTGTCACAAAAACAAAATGTAACCTCTCGTCGAGTAATTAGCACAATAAAACCAAGAGCTGTGGTAAACAATAGAAATACAATGAGCAACACAACAAGCAAAGAGCCCCTTTCCCAACTGGCACCAATAAACCATAAAGTTTTGTTTACTATGAACATTCTCAGCAAGGCTGAATATGACATTTCTTTAGCTACTACTCAAGAAATCTCTTTGTTTGAGAGTTGCTAGTAGAAACAGGAAGTGATAATTCAAAATCATTAACACAAACCTGAAAATACATTCTCTTCAATTAAAAGAAATCTACCCAGCAAATAAACCCTTCTTCATTTTCTAAGTAAAATCAGTTGAGAGGCATAATTTCTCTGAAAAGGGCTCTCTTTTCCTTCCTTCAAAATACAAAAGTTGCTTAAGCTGTACTTCCATTTCAACACTCTATTATCTCGTGTACATTTTTGTTTATTTTCGTTGCTATGTTCTTCTCCTGAGAGATTAGTTTCACTGATCTTTAATGAATTTCATAACCGCAAAATCCATTATTTTACACACAATTTCAAAAACGGTAGCTTTGAGCTTAAATTTTCCGCAGCCCATCCCCACTTAGGATATTGAATACACACTTGTCAGTGTTGCAGCATGCACAGAGATTCTTACAAGCACAATTACCTCTGATGCATGTATGACTGTACAAATACTTCATTCCTTAGCAAAACTGTTATTCTTACAGGGGTTTAAAAATTTACTTTGAAAGATATTAGTTGTCTTCATTTAGTTTGGGGTGATTTTTTTGTGTTTTTGGAAAGATAATACAATTTTTAAGATTATTTGGTTTTATTCTAAGGTAAAGTTAGAATCATGCTACTAGAAAAAACTACCTAAATCTAAACTTGTGGCGGAATTTCAGATGCTGAACGTGTTCCTTAAAATCCTCTTATTCAGACATTTACACTTGGAATACATGTACTAGTTGCTTGCTTGCTAAACTAGCTAGGTCTTTGTCATAATTTAAGAATTTTATGTAGTTTCCTGTAAGTGTTCAACCAGGTCTTATAAACAGAGAAAAACATATAAAGAAACTAGAAAACATTACATGTGGGTCCAGCTTCCTTTATCAACATCCCAGCCACTCTCTGGAACATCAGCTAACCAACTAGTGCAGAATCTTTTAAAACTTCTGAGAAGTTTCAGCAGACTGGGGTATTTTTCTGGTTCAGACATCTGTAGAACCATTTTCTACTTTAATGGTTGATGTCATCAGCTTCTTTACACACAACCACTTCTTCTGAACACTAGCAGAGAGGTCAAAAGGGTCACAAGTTCTTTTTTTCCAGGACAGCTTAATGGCTGTTCAGGACTAACATTTTAATAATGGTTATCTCTGAGAACAATACAAAACACTATATATTTTTTCTTTATCTTCTGCATTTTTAATTTGCTTTGCCGAATAAGTCTGTAAATGACCCAGGCAGGACTCAAGGGTATTATCCTGACCTACAGAGGCCATGTTTATCCCAGTAGCAAAGTATATGCAAACAATCTCAGTTACAGTTTTCTCCTCCAGTTTCAAAAAGAGGTTACATTTGTCAGTGCATTCCACGGCTCACAACAGTCTTGTTAGACACCAATAGCACTGACTGCAAGGGTTTGGAAGAAAACAGCAAATGGATAAAGATATCTCCTGGAGGGGTAAGTGATTCTGTTGAAGAGACAGAAGGACCCTTAAAATCCTTGATGTCTCTATATCATCCTCTTGCGAGAATACATTGGATACACGTGGGTCCATGGCAGATGCGAGGCTATACATAAGGTTAAGACATACACAACTTAATCTGTCCTTTCTATCCACAGCTGCTGCACAACCCAAACTTTCATAATTCCTTGGCTTATTGCAATCCTTTCCAGCATGACACAATATGAAAGAGTTTTCTACCAAAAGGCTACACATGGTTGAGAAGGAGCAGTCCACTTGTTCAGCATCACAGATCACAAAGAATACACAGCTCTTGTTCTCACTCTCTGATGAGCACAGTCAAATCCAAGGTTTCAGAAACCTTTGCAGAATAGCCTGGCTCACCTATATGAGTATCCCTGTTCACAGCTTTGTCCTTATTACCCAGAGCAAAGAAACTGCTAGCCTTGAGAGAGAAACACATTTCTTGCACCCAGGGAACTAGTACATTAAGCTGAAGTTCATGTCTGGAAGAGATCAAGATACAATACAACTTCAGCTGTTCCAGCACAAACAGCTAAACTCACTTTTTTAATTACTTTCCCACCTACGTATTCCAAGGTCTATGTTCACTAGTTTGGTAAAGAATCATGGAACAAGACAAAGAGAAAATACTTCTTAAAACATATTCTTCCTAATCTAGGAATTCATTAGGGTACTCTGGAAAACTCCCTAAGAGCCTCAGGGAAAGCAGGTGGAAATTTAGCAACACTGAATATGCTCAGTCTAATAATTGTCCTCAAGGGGTATTTCTCACAACTGAAGTTGTAACATCTTATTAGTTTTTCAGTTTGTCTGTTTTGGGAGGATACAGGAGTTACTATCTTTGAAGTGCCAGTTGACCACATAGTGTACAATGAAAGTAGTTGAGTTTGCTAATTTGAAATGAGTCCTAAAGACTTTAATATTCCTTGCACTATAGCAATGCAGAAAGTCATTCCTATTTAATTAGTTAGGCCAAAGTATTTGCAAAACAATTAAGAATGTAATTTAATTTTGGTGTTTGGTAAACATCCAGGGATTCATTCATTCTGAACTTATGACCTATATGTTGAGTTTACTTTGCAAAGTATCGTTAAACCAGTCAGTTAGAACTCACAATTAAAATGCATGACATGGCAAACCTAATAAGTATATATTACAAATTAGAAATATGTGTTAGAAATTTACTTTTAAAAATGTCTTCATAGCATAGAAAATGAACCGTGGGGTCAAACCAAAATAGTATCAGTGGGGAAGGCCCTTTGGAACATCTCCATGAAGCCTGAGACATTTAGCCCTTTAAGAAATTATTTTCCAATTAGTTGCCTCCTCATTCCCATGTAAAGACTAATTTAGTGTACAGGTTCCAGCAGGGCATTGTACCTACCTGGAAGGAAGCTCCTACCAGGGCAGATACAGGCAGTGATAGCACTACTGTGTGCTACAGTCAGCCTGTTTCTGTGGGGAGGTAATGAGAAAATTCAGATGACAATTGGCAATCCAGCCTAGACACAGAGCAGCAGCAGTTCACCAGACAGGTCTGAACTATCATGCATCATGCCTACATTATTATACAAAAAAAGCTATGTAAAAGGACGCCACGTTTACTCTTACAGGGATTAGGGAATGCCAGAATTGTCTATCCAGCCTTCATTATCCTCTTTTGTATATGTAGCATGATTGTCTCCACTCATGTTCACATACTTTCCTCCTCATGAGACTTCTGCTGGCACAGTCTTTAAATGGGTGATTATTCAAATTTTCATTTCATCTTCCTTATTGGTTATTTGAACTTATTTAATGCCTATCAAAACCTGCAGTGATTATAAAATTATTCATCCCTTCCAATTCCTCATTAGGTTACTCATAGTCATGTCTAAATCCTTCTCAAGCTCCAGTCTTTACAATGTCCTGAAGGGAAGAATGAGTATTAAAGAGTTCATCTGACAGGAGAAAAAAAAGAGAGTAAGACCAAAATTTTCAAAATTGTCCATTAGTTTTCTGTGCCAAATATGAAACATCAATACATCATGTATTTTACAGTTCTTTATATACTCAAATTATAGTTCTACTCAATTCTAAATGTAACTGTGAGTGCTGAACAAGAGGTCTCTTCTCTGCCTACAGTTCCTAACTCTGCTCACTCTTCCTGTCCCACCTTCTGCAGTTCAATGGGACAGGTAACTAAAAGAAGGGGAGCACTCTGAGCACAGTAAAAATAGCACAGAATCTTTCTCAACTCCCCTTCTGCACCCTCAATGAAGTCAGACATTTCACTGACAGACCAAGCATGAGCATTAAAAATCCAAATTATACTAAAGGCTGCAGTCAAAGTTACACTTTAAAAACAAAATAAAGTTTCAGCAGGCTATCAAGGTTAAAGCAGTGCTGATACTAATAATCATATAAGAATTTATATCACATAAGATGCCCAGGGTATCCTCCTGCAAAATGTACTTTCAAAGCATAAAGGATCTGGAGCTGCTGGGCAAAGGCATGTAATAATTTTTACAAAATGGCTGAAACAATATTATTTTCCCGATTTATAAATAGATAAGATATTTTTACTCACAAAACTCTCATAATGAACTTTTCTGAAGCACAGACTGAAAGCAGCTTCCTGGATGGGTAATTTTGAGAAAAAGGCAACTGAGAGCATGGTTTTGTAAAGGCATGTCCTGAAAGGCATTCCCTGCAAGACTCCAGCACTTCAGGGAGAAAGAGAAGCTCATGTCTTTGCAAGTCTGCACACACCTGGCTGCAGTGGGAGTCATGCCCCAAACTCTGCTGGAAGGCCAGTTCCCCTGCATCTGACTGCGACGCGGGGCTGCATTTCCTCTTGCAGATGTCAGCGAGTGCCCGTCCTGCCCACATCTGCATCCCCACAGCTTGAGCCTGGAGATTTCCCTAAGCAGGAACTGCCAGGCATCTAACACATATCAAATTCAAGCTTGTTTTCTGTGATATAGCCAGACATCCACCAGGGACAAGGCTCAAACCACCAAACCCATTTTACAAGTGACCTAAGCCAGAATCCAGCACTCCAGAGGCAAAAGGCTAGTAAATTAACCTACTGTGTCACCTAACCCTTCACTATTGATTAGTAATTATTCTTTTCAAATGAAACAAGGACATAGGACATAAGGTCATCTAGAGTATATCCTGAGAAAAGCCAATGTTTCCCTACATCCTTCCATCAATCATTGTGGAGCACTGACTTGAAAGAAAAAAGTTCTCATTGAAATACAATTAAAAAAGCAATTTAACTCAGCCTGCATAAACCAAGAAGAGCTTATGGATGTGAGCTAGTTCTGAGACAGGCGACAGGCACAACTATGGTCAATTCTTCTTCAATCTGAAGAAGCCATTGGAAAATTTCATAAAATAAGTGGTCAGTGAGTAGATTAAACAACTAGGGACTAGTGATGCTAGTTTAGCGATGCTCAAAATTCATACTGGCTCCCTTTGGCTATACTGACCTTCCTCCTCCCTTTGATCATTTCTTTCTTTTGTATCTTTTCCTACATCTAATTAACTGTTAATTAATTGATTGAAAAACATGCTGCTCATACAAATGCCCCCACTGAATTATTTTATTACCTAAAAAACCCCACTCTACCTTTTTTTGAGCTATAATTGTTTCAGGTAAAGGAACTATTGAGAAAAGAAATACATTTATATCTTTAAGGATATAGCACTTATAAACTTTGAGGGAACCAGTGACCCTATATTGTCCTCTGTGTTAACTGATGCTGTATTCTCCCAAAGTCTGACTTAGAGCGTGGTCCCATCTGTTCCATTTGCTAGTTCTATAGGCCAAGATCTGAATTTCCAGAAATCCCTCCTAAATCTAAATCTAAGATATGTTCCATGTTTTGAAGCTGAGACTTGCAATGGGCTTTATTTAAGCCAGGATCCCAGGTCACAGCTGCACTTTCAGACATCAGAAATTTGGGGTTTTTTTCAACCTATCATAAACACAAAATTTTCTGCAGTAGTATAAATTCTGTGGTGCAAATTCAGAGCAGAAAAAAAATCATAATCTTTAGGACATTCTTTCTGCAACATACTTGATTCCTAGCTTCCTTAAAGAATTATTGTTATTGCTTTATTTCAACAAAATAAGAATGGGAGTCAGTTATAAGTCATCACATCATTTTCCCAAGATTTTGAAGGGTGCTGCTTCAGTTAAAGCTAAAATATATAGCTAGTTTACAATTTCTTCCATGATTTCAGAAGACATATGAGAATCTCTTACCTAAGTGACAAGACTGCATATGCAGCATGGGAAATGCAGTGCACAGTATTCTCAACACATTAATGCCATAAGTAGCAATTAGAGCACACAGAGTAAAATGTGTATTTGGATTATATCCTGTCAGACAGTATATTTCTAAGGTAGTGAAACTTGTTCACTCTTTCATGGTGAGTTGATGATTCTAATATCTTAAATATGTATGAAATGTATTTTTTCTGAATTCATGTTTGACATATAAAAACAGAGGAATTTAAATTTCAGCATTTTGCCTAAGGTCACAATATAAAGCTATTTTAGAATTAAGGTTATCATACTCTCACTTTGGGTTTTATTACTCACATTTGGGTTTTATTACTATTATTGTTATTACTATTACTTTTTTCTACAGTAGAAATCTCAAAACAGGTATTACCCCTACACACTATATATGCACTGGATCCAGTTCTCAGATCCACCTTGGCCTGTTGCTAGCAAAGCATTTACCTAAAAAGCAAGCTTAGAAGTGACCTGAATGGAAAGACTGGTCTGAAGTGCAGCCAGGCTCTGATCTAACGTGCAAGAATAGAGGAGTGTATCAGTCCTGAGGTTGAAAACAGAGAACAAAGCCTCCCACTGTAGCAGTCTGCTTGACTCAAGGCAGAACAACCTCCCTTTTCTATCTTTTAATGTGCTTCTCGTTTAGTTTTATATCATCTTCAATATGTATTCTTTTTTCTTCCCAGTGTACTCTAAGAAAGATCCATGTCATGCACCTTTCTCTAGATATCCCAGCTCTGTGTTCCACAGGTCCAGTGTAGCATTTCCTATGTAGATCTCTTCTCTATACACATCATCTTTTGTCTATGCACATGGACCATCCTAATCAACTGATTCAGCAAAATACTAATTTCTTTTTTATATCTTTTCATCAGCATCTTCTCTGTTGCTGCAATAGAAGGTATTTCTTTATTCTTCTCAAGGCTCTTCATTGCCATCCTTGGCTCTGAATATTCCACCCAAGGTTCTACTCAAGTTTGGAAGGAGTTTTCACAAACATCCAGAAAGTCTGCTTTCATACCAGCTCATCTTAAAAAAATTTTTCACCCTACAAATAGATTTTGAGTAACTAGTTTGCTGGTATGATGAAACTATAATTCACAGCATTATAGTATCATCCTTCTTTTCCTTCATCTTTCTGAATAAGTCCTAGTTTTTAGTTAGACTGTGCACTGCCTTACATGCAGCTTCTCTGGTATACATTAACACATACAACATAAAATGATGTTGGCAACTTTTCCACCCCATTTCTGAGACTGATTCAAATGTAGGACAAAGCATACTTCTCTTCAGTTTTGCCTATTTCCACAATCAGAAGTTAATGTATTGCATATTTCAGATTCTGACAGATAATATAAAATTAAAGCATTCTTCTTTCACAGTTTACCCATCTTTAAGGTTTAATAGTTTGTCTTATGTCCTTCAATACTGTAATTCTGAGCAATGCAAATTTTAACGCAATTTCTTACAGAAAATACTTAGGCCAAAAATTTTGATGTCTTGAAGATAAATATTTGAGTGCTTTCTCAGCTTGGTGTGGGACCTCTTTCCACTGGCATTTGTTCAATGTATGTTGGAAAGATGCTTTCAGTTTCTCTGCTCATTGAAGCTGGAGCAATACTAACAGTTTTCTCAGTTCAAAACCTCTGGATACCATGACACCACATTCACATTTAAAGTGTTGATTTGTGCTTCCCCTGTAAAGTGTTACATTTTCTGTTTTTCTTGGTGCTAGCATTTGCAGTGAGCTATACCTGTTCAAGTTTCTAACAGGAGAGCAAAAGATTAGGCTCTATGATATCAGGAAGATGGACACTAGAAAAGACAGAGGATCAATTTCTTCAAATATTATTCCTAACATTTTTAATAGTCCTTCTAATATTTTCACATTACTTGAAAATTTATGTTAGATATTTATATTTCTTCATAGTGCTAAGAAAGCTTTGAGAATAAACAGATGATGCTGTGCAAAAAGGAATTGATAATGAAATAGGGTTAACAGACAGGAAATGCTTTGGCTGCAGATGAAACTGGATTGCTGTTCTTTGTTGCTCTAAAAGAATGACTGAACAACATAAATTTGATTGTGACTCCCTACAGCTCCTAATGAACAGGTATAAAGATCATAAATAATAAAAAGAACAATTAATTTCATCGGACAGTTTAGGCAGACAGTGGACATGAGCAAATTGAAACCAGACAGTTACTTCAAACTGAGGCCAAAATACTAGCACAGCAATATGGAGACCTCTTTATTGTTTACACTAACACTTTCTTTGAGCAAACAGATGTTCTAGAATTGTAAATCCAATCCATTTCATGAACGCTAGCATCCTCTGGAAAATAACTAGTTTGCTAGAGTTGGATTAACAAAGTTTACTTCTTTAAAAAGGAATTTTGTAGATGATTTACTAAATCCAAAAGGTCCCACAGTAACATATTTCTAAATTTTTTAGAAATCAAACCGAACATTATTAACATAAAAATGTCAGTGCCTGAGTATGCAAAATGACCTTTTTTATCACTCTTTTTTAAAATATGCACATCTGAACTAGAATTATAATGGCTTCAACACTATGGATTAACATCGTACAGGAGGCCACAGTTATGTCTAAGCAGCCATTTTACTCTGCTAAGGACAAATTAGAAATTTTTGAATGTGCAAGTTAAATGAACAATCTGTCATTCATATCTTCATGCTTTTCAATGGCAGGTTTTTTTCCCCTCTGGCACTTGTGGTTTCGATGTATCACCCTCCAGGAAAGGACACTGTTCTGGAAGGTTTAGCAAAAAAGCATTAAAATGTAACCACAAAAAAAAAGTCAAGTAGCATTAAGGATATGATTTAAACCCACAAAAGCAATGAAAGCTAAGTGTAAGACAATTATGATTGACATGTGTCCCTTAACATATGCTAGATACTACTTGCTGCACATGCAGGAAGTTTTTTAAACCATTTAACAATACATTTTGCATGATGACAGCCAGATCAAGAAGCACTGTCAATTAAAACAAGAGATAGATAAATTCAAAAATTAGGGGAGTTAATTCAGTACAGGGATGTAATTAAAAGTTTGAGCGATCATGTGAACCTCTGTGGTTCATTTGTTGGACTGTCAGCCACATGCTAACAAGCTGAAGGGACCCTGCAAAGAACCATAACTTTCCTCCTGGCTGCCTACAGTGGGTTCTGTAAACCCACAGACCTCTGCAGAGAGGTGATTTTCTGTATAGAAATGGCAGTCTCTGCTAATCCTACTAAAGTTACTGCTAAAGGAGCTGCGGGTGGTTAAAACCTCTGTCTGTAAGACCCTGACTTCTGAAAATTTTGTTGGCAAATATTTGCATTTGGTCATCGTGCAAACTGATTCTTAGTATAAAGATGCTCATATTGCTTTAAAGATAGAAACAGGTGAAGAGAGCCCTGAAATTTGGAGCCTATGTTTTAGAAAACCCTCCAATAACAAGATGAGGGTCTCTTCAAAGATTTCCAGAAGAGAGAGAGAGAAAAGGGAGGGAAGAAAGGAAGGAGAGAACTGGAAGCAATATGTTTCTGGTACTTTGCTTGTTTTGCAGTAGGTGCAGCTCATTAAAACACACTCAGAATGGTGCTGCTAGGCAAGCAGATTTTGAGTGAATGTTAGTGAGGTCTGCAAATCAGCTGAATTCTGCATCGCAAGCACATTCACTGCCTCCCACTGTCAGAGGGGCTGTGGTTTAGCAAACTTTTTTTTTTGCTGTGGGACCCAGAGTTGTTCACACAGAGAGACCAAAGCTCCTCTGATAGCTCCTGTCTAAAAGCCTTCCAGCCACCTTCACATAGCACCAGGCTCCAACTAACGCAATGATCTAACATCTCCGGCAGGGTGGAGCTTAAGTGGGATTAGGACAGCTCTATTTCCACCCATGTAGAGGTAACAATCAAGGCATGAAATACAGATTCTTTTCCATATTTTGTTATAAAAAAATTATATTACTTTGATAAAAGATTGTCCCCTCTCAACACCACTGTCTTCTCTGTCCCTTTTTATCTTGATTTTTACTACTTAAATTGCAATTTTTTTCAGTACCTCTTCTATTATGGCACCTAAAGCAGTGATGGACAGATGTTCATCTCTGCATTTAGGCTCAATAGGAAGATAAGTACGACTTGTGGTATAAATGGCAAGAACATGCTCTAATCCTCTCCTGGCACATTCCATCCAACAGTATGGAATATCTTGCCATGAACTAACACTGAGCCTCACACAAGCATTGTCTCACTTCACACTGCAGTAGGACACAGAACAGTTACAAAACTTCCCCAAGGTCATTGTGAAGTCTCTGTCAAAACAAGAATAGAACACACATGATTGCCAGTTTCTACTTTAGCTACATAATGATTATTTCCCTGACACACATCTCTTTATGCATATGTCCTTAGTAATAAAAAATTGGGAAAAAAAATACATCAGATACATACAATGCAGTCTGTAAGCAGAACTCTCTCTAAACAATATGTCTTTCAAATTTTTCCATGAGGCATCAACATCTCTTTAAGGACTTTATCATCATTACTGACACATAATCATTCCTTGCAGGTGGAAAACATTGTGCTGAGAGATAATTGGGATAGTTATTGGATATGACTCCTCACTGGTTTTAAGGCAGTATGAAGGCATGATTGCATTCTGCTCAAAGAAAAGAATGAATATTCTCTGCATTTATGTCAGATTGAGTGATTTATGGGTATTGTAAGTACTGCATTAGATTATAAGGTCTAGCATTATCTGATAGGATGCAATGCAAACTTAAAATATGGATGCTTTCCCCTATGAAAGAGGAAAACCTCTTTTGGCTGTTGGAGTCACATTTGCTATTGGTTTATCTGGGTGGGGTAATTTGATCTCAACTTATGTGGAGGAAACTGCCATCTCACTGTACCACACATATTGTAGAGGGAACAAATATTTTGAAAACCCTTCCCAAATAAGTGAGCCTATTAATGAAAAAATTCTGGTGTCTGTAAATGAGCACTTTGCTGACACATTTCTGAGCAATACATCACTCTTAGGAATCCTGTTTGTCATGGACAGCTTAAATGGCTAAGCAAACTCTGTTTCCTTAAATAATGGTTTGGGCTTGAGAGTATGTGGGAGAAAAAGGGGGCAGTTGGAGGGAGACACTTCTTCATCCTACAAGATCTCTCAGAGGGAAATCCCTGCCCAGCACTTGCAAGAGAAGAAAACCCTGTACCCAGAGCAAGAAAAATAATAGTTTTATATAGAAAAAAAAACCTCTAAGGAAGCATTAAATTTGTTATCCTTTGCTCTCCAGGAGAGTACTCACACACTCTATGTGTGGAGGTTCAGGTGTTTCTTTTATTCTAATTGTGTCACACCTGAAGATTAAACAGGTAAAAATATGTGCATTATGTGAACAGCAGGTGTGTGATACCAAGCAAATGAGGGCAAGCACACTTCTGTAACAAAGCTAATGTTTTCTCTTAAATTCAAAATTAGTCTAACCCAAAGACCACTGGAATCAGTGTAAGCTTCTGCAATAACTTCAGAGGGTTTTGGATCAAGGCTGGTATCATTTGTGTTTTTAGGGCTCATTGTTTAATTTTAGTAAAAGAAAACTGTTGAATTTCCTTTTTTAGAATAAAAAAATTTACAAGACAAATGTCAGTTGTGTTCTTTTTTTAAGAAAAGCTTCTTCACTGGATACTTTGTCAGTAGAGTGGTTAAGTCACAGCATATTTTTGAGATATCATTCAATGAAAGAGGATGTCAGAAATTAACAGACCCAAAATTTACATCTCATGCCGTGGAAGCTTCCCAGGATGGGGGGAGGAGAAAAAGTAAAGAAACCAGACATCATTTTATTGCCTAGGAAGAACTTTGACTATTGTTCTATGCTGCTTTCAGGGGATATAATGTCACTATATGCAACTCTACAGGCATTTCCAGTCATTGTTTCATATACGGAATTCCCATTGAAGTCAATAGCCTGCAACTCCATGGCAGGATACGGCTGTGAATTTTATCTTAATGTAACAAGTCAGATGACTGCAAAGTCATCACTAAACGAGGTGATGACACCACTGGAGCTAAATTTCCTCTGAAAAAATAAGAAAAACGTGACGTTATAAGACACCAAGTCCAGATCCCCCCTGCTGTTAATCCACAGCCAGAGAAACTCGGGTGGAGTGTTTGTAGCCTTCTCACTCTTCAGTCAAAAAGCTGAAGAGGAGAAAGCAAGCTCTTCCACTATATAGGCAAAGCTTCTCTGACACCAGAATTCCAGTTCCATGTTTCCCTAGACCAAACCAAAGCTTGCTGGCAAGATATCATGCCATATCTGCTCTATTTCTGACAAAGCAAACCCCATTTACCTTTGAAAGATGTAACAGTCATAGAGCTTTTTACTTGTTTGAGGGGTTTTTTTTTATTACAGTCAGCACTTTAATGCTGGATTGTCATTATCTCCAAAAGTCTGGTTTAATGGTAGCAGTTACCATCTTAGCTGAATTCTCAAGGGATCTGCCATCTGCCTCACTGAAATTGAAGTTGTGTCCACCTATATATTTTCAGTTCTTAATTCATGTGAATCCTTAACCATGAGATGCAAGGCAGCTATCAAGAAATAAGTCCAGAAGAAACATTCTGTTATTGGGGGAAAAACTCAGCCACCCATACCTCAGAATATTGGCTGTTGAGAATATTGCAGGGCGTCCCAGACACTGCTCATAGCCATGAATATGACTGCCTTCTTAAGTGGACTCCAAAACCAACCATGCCGAGGTATGTTGCATTTAAGACACCAGTGTCGTGGATATGATTTCTCCAAACATTCAGTCTTATGGTTATTTTCAATTTTTCATTATTATATTGTGCCTGAGGCAATACTTAAAAAGAAATTCTGATGGAAATGTTTTTGTCAGTTTTATGAGGAATGGAAGAACAAAGGATATAGTCCCATAGTAAAAAGACAAAAAGGTGGTAACACAGCTCCTGCAAAAATGTCTGATTCTGAGATGTGAAATTTAGCATGGGTCTCTTGTGCTTAGTTTCAGGGGGGAAAATAGATTGAGTGATTATAAACAAGAAAAAATCATTCTTCTGCATGCTTGGTAGACAACTAGCCTGAGGAAGAGCATTTATGATATCATCCCATGACAAAGAAGAATGCTTTTTAGTCTCTGGAAAGTGAATACCATGTCATATTGGTTCTCAGCAAATCTGGATTTTCCCTATTTCTGCCACTGGCCTCATGAGTGACACTGAGAAAATCACTTTCCTCTACTTTGTCTCTGCTTCCCAGCTTTAAAATAAGAAAAACATATGCTTAGCCTTTATTTTTCCTTCTCTTTTTCCTTCTTTCCTTCCTTTTTATGATCTCTCAGACCCCTCAGTTAAGGATTCAGAAAAGAGTTAGATAGTGTTGATATTATTGTTATAAATAGCTTAAATTAACCTGGGTATAAACCAGAAACTATGACTCTAGAATTTCTTTCTAACACGAATTATCCAGTGTTCAGTCTGGCACAAAACTGTTCTGTATAAGAGGACAGAGAAACAACAAGATAATAAGGCTACTTTTCTTAGGATTGATGTAGGTTACTTCATAATTATGAAGTCCAGTTTGTATATCTTTTATGTTTTCTCTAGTGAGAATACACAACTCCACTCCAGGAAACACAGAGAGTTGGAAACACCAAAAAAATGAAACACAATGTTTGAAGTCAAGTTTTTCAAATAGTAGGTGGTTTCATTTCATATATATTGAAAAAAATTACTTAGTCAACATTTTAGGAGATAAAATGCTGCTCCATTTAGGACTACATCTGCATATGTGTGTGTGTGTGTGTGTGTGTGTGTATGTTGGCACACATATGTATCTATATACTTTAATTAATGTTTGGTTCTGTAAAGCATTTAGAAGAAATAAAAAAGAATAAAATCTGGTCTCTCAACTTCTTTAACTGACAATATCTCATTAAGCTGAAGGATTCATTTTATTCCAAGTGCATGGCAAAAGACAAGTCAAAAAGTTTACTCAGAGCCAAGGGCAACAGAGGAGTTGCCTTTTTCAAGAAACATGGCTGTACAAAACTTGCAAAGTTTATGGAATCTCTCTGGTTTGTATTGCTTTACAAGATTTGACAGAGGACTATTGTTTCCAGAAGTGTAACTTCTTAATGTGTTTCCCAGAATTCTGAAAATATTGAATGTAGGCAGCAGCGGTCTAAGGGTCACCTGCATCCTGCTGGAATAAACTTACCTATACATGGATAGAAATGGGTAATGATATATAAAGATTTACTTTTTTTTTTTCCCCCAAGAGATTCTTAAGAATTATACAAAGCTGTTGAGATACTAAGGATGTTTTTAGCACAGGGGAAGTATACTTTAAAATCTTTTAAGTGTTGAGCAAAACTTCCTGCTTTGTTGTTTATTAATACTTAGCAGATAGCACAACACTCTTCTTCCCCTGCCTCTTGATTTTAGTAAATGCATCACAGGTAGCATTCAAAGGAGGTCTGAAAATCTAATACAAACTAACTAACCTGATCCAGAAGTCTCTTCTCAACTAAATTATCCTGATCATTAGTACCATGGATGTAACGCACACACGACAAATATTTTAAACCACTGTTCTCCTGTACTGGCCATGTGCAACCAATTGATTGCTTTTTTTCTTTTTTTTAATAATTAGTTTTTTATTTTTAATAATTTGTGAGCTGTAAAGCATTTCTCATGGCTGCCACCCAGACTTTTCAATAACATTAAAACAAAGCAAAACAAAAGAGCCCTCAAATATTGACCCAGTAATCTATCTCACTCCCTCAAGGAAAGCTCGCCTGCCATAAAATTCCAATCAGTTGCACACACACAATTATGAAAATATGGGCCTCAAAACTTCATTCAAAAGCCTGATTACACTAAATATAGATCAACACGTAATTTCTCCTTCCTTTCTATTTTTAAACCATGTTTTTGAAAAACGTTAAAATTATAATGAATGGTTTAGATTGTTTTTCTTTCTTTTTTGCATCAGAGCATTTGTGGAGGGTTTCATGGGTTTAATAGCTGTGTATTCTTTATTGCTCATTTAAAATACTAATAAAAGTGATGAAAAGGCATGAAAAATCATCACTGATTGCATAGGAATTCACTTAAAATATGATCTTTCCTTTGCTCAGTTATCATCTGTGGTGGTGTTTCCTTACAGAAATGGTAAAGGGCTAAAAGTTCTTAATAAAAAACACATGCTTTTCTTTACCCCACCACCACACTTGAATGTATTCCCCTGAGGAAAACTACACCAGGCTAACCACTGCAAGGCAGCCTTATGGTAAATCGGATCCTTTTCTAAAAATGCATTCCCAGAAGATTCAGTTTAATACACTGTTTCTGAAAATACCTCTCTGAGATTGTCTATTCCCTTTGATAGTCTTGCTCTTCATATTTTGAAGCAATCTCAGCTGGTGAAATGCAGGAACAGAAAACACCATTTTGAGACAATTAAGCACTGATGACCAGAATAACTGAGAAATTTTTTAAAAAGAAACATGTATATGTTGCATTCAGTATCTTTGTTTCTATCTCTGGACATGTAAAACATGTAAAATGGAAATTGGATTATTTCCCTTGAAGTGTGTAAGAGGCACTGTTAGCAGTGTTACTATCCAAACCTTAAAATACAGCGACACTGAGAAGCTCCTATCCACACTTATGGCCAGGTCTCAAATATAATGGACCTTTCTAGTTAAAAAGTGAAAAATGGGTTGTTAAGGTTTTTTTTTTTTTATGTTTTGAAAGTTGATGTTAATTTGAGAAAATATCCCCCCACATAAAATGGAAATTACAGTGGACTCAGCAGCAGGACTTGCCTTGGAAGAAAAAATCTTAAGCCAGTTCTTCCCATTTGAAAACGGTGTGTTGGGATCTGCCTGTGATAATTGATTCCACATAAAACTGCTTCACTTCCTTGTTCAAGAGCAGTGACATAGCCTTGCACATTCAGGGAGGCAGAGGGGGAGAAAAATATCTTAATTCAAAGACAGAAAGAGAGCCTAGAACAAGCATTTGACCTTGCTCTGAAGGAAAAAATAATAAGTGCTAAATGAATTTTTTTTAAAAATCAAATTGATATTGGAGAAATAAGAGTATCAGATCAGATGGGTTTCTGGCAAAGCTGCTTTCCAGAACATTTAGAGGGACAAAATGCCTTACAATACACTCCCCCATTGTCCACCATGCAAGCATCTTCAAAAGCACACCAGGAAGGGCCTTCTTCATGAAGGTGGTAGGTACAAGGAGGGTTATCGGGTTAGGAAGAGGCTCCTTTTCTTTGTAATTTCTCTCTCAGACTGTGAGAGGTTAAAATGGTTAAGCAGTTTTCCTTCACTCTGTATTATGGCTCATTCCTACAAGCAATAAAATGAAGGAATTACTTGTAAGGGCAGAAATGTCATTATTTTTGCACTCATCCTGACCCCAGCATCTAAAAATACAAAATGCTGGAATTTGTGGAGCAGGTGACATTTTAAAAAAGGGCCCAGGGAAGTCTAATAGTGTAAAGGCTAAATGTACTTAGGAGGTGGAGGAACAGAAATAGAGAGATATCTCTGCTTCTGACCTAGGCCTAACAAGATTGGCCACATAATTCATTTCAATGACTCCTTGTCTGTGCAGTTTACCTCTGGGTTTAGACAGAAACATTTCTCTTTAGCATAATGGATCACAGTGTCAAGTTGCCTACCTTCAGCCTCAGAATGGGGTTAATTTTAGCCTGATCCTCATGTTGAACACACAAGGAATATATATGACTCATCAACCTTTGCCAAAAGCATAAGATACATTTATGAAATTCAAAGACTATCTGCTATTTGAAAATATTTGGCTGCCTTGTATTAATTGAACTGAGCTTCCTTTAGGTCTCCAGCAGCCTACAGAAGCTACACAAGAAGGTACACAAAATTTCTAAAACACTGCATCACAGTTCTGCAACCCCTTTTTTTTTTTCTTCTTTTTCTCTTCCTAACAGCCTCACTACACACCCAGCCAAAACCAAGTATTTAATTCTGCTTCCACAGGGATACTGCATTATTTCTAGTGTATTAGCTAGTATTTATCCTGCAGGCTCTCATCTCTGAGCATGCAGGATAAATGCAGCCTGGAGAATCATGCATTTGAGCAGGTGTTAAAGAATTAATGCAATGGAATGCAAAACATATTTTTACTCTTCTTGACTGGAAGGCAGACATGGCTAAATACTAAATCACATGAGTAAAATTTCAAGGAGTTTATGAGAAGTCCAGTAAGGATAGGCCTGTAGTTTGAGAAAAATTAAGACTTTTTCTGTATTTCCCTTAGTTTATTTTGTTATAGTCAACAAATACCTGCTAATACTGTCTGCTCTCCACTCAAATTTCCAACTCTCATGTGTAGTCAGGCCACCTACAAAGGTGTAAGCAAAGTATTCAAAGGGCAGAATAGCGTAATCTTAGTAAGGGAATTTTAGGCACTTCCTGTCTCAGAGGACCAAGACTTTCTTTTTTACATTACTTTTTCAGAGCTGATTTGACCTAAGGCTAAAATCCTTGCTACACTGCAGATCGTAACAAAAAAGTCATGGGCTTCACCAGGGTCAGGCTTTCACTCAAGGAGCCTGTAGCTCACTTTGCCACTGCAAACCAGAACTGAGTCCAAAGAGCAGATTTGATGAGCAACCTGGCATCATTTCTTTCTTGAGCATCTACCTGCCTCAGTAGCAGCCTGTTTTGCAGAAGGAAAGACACTTGCAGTTCCCTCTGGACATGATCCTGTATTTCACACGGCCCGTTCTGCTTCCCCAAAGCAGAATGATTAATCAGATTTAGCCAGGAGCCCTACCAAAAAGCTTCAGTCACACATCACTTTGCCATTTACTGCTATATTTACCTTCCCCTCACACCAGTGTTTCTTCCCTGTGCCCATCTTCCCCGCAGAGAAACCAGGCAGACCAATGCTGGGGTGCTGCAGCTTTGGCAACATGCTTATCTCACAGTGTCTTCCTTGCCTTTCCTACTTCAGAGAATATCAAACCCTATCTCTCCTTCTCTAGTCCCACAGAGAAACATGGCCTTTAGTCAAAGCACAGCCATTGCTTGCTGTCAGAGCCAGCTCCCAACCAGGGCAACATCAGCTTTTTGCCACCTAGTCACTCAGTGCCAGCTGAAGTGGGAGACACTGCCAGTGCATTGATACATTTTTTCAGAAGCAAAAGTCAACCCCTCTGAGATGCAGAGAGCCTCCTGTTATAAACTGGCACAGTTGCATTAAATTTATGCTGAGTTACACATTTGCAACACTAAGTCTATCCTCTTGTGTATATGAATTATGAAACAGATTTTATTTACAGTATCCCAGGTTGCTCCTCAAGTAATAAACCATACAGTATTCTCAATCTCCTCAGATGCATGCTTAGTAATACCTTATAATGTTTTTTATAGTTTTCCTATCTTCACTAATTTCATTAACTTAATGGTCAATGTCTTTATGCTTTTTGAAAAACCTCAGGTTTTAAATGGTTGTTTCATAAGAACAGAACTAAAAAAGAAAATCATAGTATTTGACTAGAACACAACTGGCAAAAATAAAGAGGTTCTTGTTCATTCTTTAGTTATAGTATTTAACTGGAGCACATAATCAAGCTCCAGATTTTGGATGCATATGAAATATGAACCCTAATCTAAATGAAAAGTAACCTCCAGTATAATGGGATGAAACAAAAACCATAGCTCCAAACATTCCTAAAATTTGGGGGTTTCTAAATCTGGATTTGAAATTTATGGCTTGTGCCTACTCAAATAAACTTCTATTTAAAACCATATTTCAATAAACTTCTATTTTGTGGTTTGAGCCTATTTAAGTAAGCCCTTTAAAATTGAGTTCTATTTATAGGCCCCAAATTTATTTACAGTATCATTTTTTATTATTTTAGGATTAGCTATATCTTTATGTAAATAAGAACCTTTGTTCAGAAGATATTTCTCCCATCTTCATCCATGACCATAATCTTGGGGATGCAACAGAAATGGTTGCATCATGTGTTTATTATTATAAATAAATCACTTATTGGCAGTGCTTCATAATAAGAACATACAAGAAAGATGAGCGTGAGAGGGTGAGAAGATTTTGGTTCCTCTCATTCCCATAATTTCTTTCTTTTCTTCTTGTCTTTGACTATTGGTAAAATTTATGATCTTTTTATACAGTGTTAAAAAACATCACCCAAAATGAAATTATCACAATTGTTTTTGTAAATTTGCTTTCTGCCAGACCATTCTTTTTAGGTGCCATTCTTTATTATCCACTGCCTCCAATGTATACCTTTTCTTTTTTCTTCTTTCTTCATCTCTTTCCTTTCATTTTACCCAAATCTCTGCCAGTCTTTTTCCTTATGTTAGTATCCCTTTCCTCCTGTTTGGGGCCAAAAAATGGTGCTGAACTCGGGTGATCCTCAGAGATCAAAAGTATAGGTGACTGTGCTAGAGTCACCTTGCAGTATTAGGGCTTTTACAGCTTCTTTTTTTCTCCCCATTAGCACTTGAACTATACCTTTTTCATAAGGCTCTAGGCTCTCTCTCAGGAGAGATGAGCAAAGAAAGAGATGACAGTTGCCACTTCTAGGTTTTCCAAAAGTTGGCAATCAAAGTGAGAAGTCATGAATCTACAGTACTGCTGCAGTATCATTTTCTGTAGACCTAAGACATAAATTGTCATATGATTCCTTTAGGCTCCCTTACCTCATATGCTATGTTTTTGTTTTAACAAAGAAAAAGGCCCATCCTTTTTTCCATTTCAGCTGAGGAGATATGACAAAAGGCAGAGTTTTCATTAACTAATTACAGTCCTTTGGAAATTACCTTTTGTGCTAGGAAAATATTTTTTTCCTGCTGATGAGAAAGTAAGCAGTATGAATAAAAAGTACTATTTAAAGAAAGAGTACAGTTACATAACCTTTCCACAGAATTCTGACAATTTTTTAGCTCTACTTTGCAAGAAGTATGCTACTTCCTCAGAATTATACACACAATAATCTATAAAAAGATTTCTATACAGAAAAAAATAATGGGTTTTTTTCCTTTGGAAAAGAGTATTGCCTCATGTCAGTGCACATTCACCATTCAACAAAGCCTTCTCATTTTGCCATATTCTAGCAGCAGAACCTGCCAGCATACACTATTGTCTTCCTAGCTTGAAAATCAAGGAGAAATGTGTGCACATACTTAATGACATACTCCAGCCCCTTAGGGTGCAGCTTCACAATCATCATAAGTTGATATAGGGCCCCACTGTCACCAAAACAGAGCTCCAGATGAGAAGGCAGTTGCCTACACTGGAAAACTGAGACCATTATTTAATTTTTTTGTTGCTGGTGTGGTCTAGACGGACCATGTGAGTAGTCCTCCCAGCTCAGCAAAGCGTTTACCAGCACTGCTGCTAGAAGTCAGAACAGGGGTAATCCTTGAAATGCAACCACATTTGGTAGCATTTAAAGAAGAGATATGTATGTACCAAGAGGGGTTATGGAAGTTAAAGTGTAAGTTAAATTATTTCACAGGCAAGATCTATGCAAGAAAATATTTACTACAAAGAGTAGTAAATGTATTTACTGCAATGTATTGCCCACTTAGGGTTTGTGCCAAGAAAGCAAAGGCATGAACCAGTACTCAGACAGGATAAGAACAGGGCTGAGGGTTTTTCTACAGCAAAAACTGTATGCAAAGGTGTTATCTATCCTTCAGGGTTTGGCCAGTGTGGAGAGGACCTCAATGTAGTTTGTAAGCATAGAGGTGTAGCTCAGGCTTTCAGGTTCCCTCAGCAAATTCCACTAGCATGGGAAACAGACCAAGATGTGTATGGTACCCTAAAGGCATGAATTATTCACATCATTCATTTTACTTGCTATCTCCTAGAACCCCTAAGTGAGCATTTCCTTTTCAAGCTGTATGTAATATGCATTGAGAAAGACCCAGTTGTTTGGATGGAGGTACCAGATTTGCATCTGTGTTAGAAATATTCTTCCCCCCTCTCTCTCTATCTCCCCCACAGAAGTGCAACTGAGTCATTATTTCTCATCTTAATAGACAACATCAGAGTAATTTTTATATAACAAAAACCAAACATCATGTGAGTCACGCATAAAATCTTTTATTTTTCCAGGAAGGGTAGAATCATGAGAATAATTGTTAACAAAATGTGGCATACTACATTTGGTGCTTTCCTGCCAGCCAGAAAAAAAAGCAGCAACAACAGATAAAAGAAGTCACAAAGAAGCTCCATGGTTTATCAGCTATACAACTGAGCCTTTTGGCCATCCCGTAAATCTCTTCAAATTCTTGCTCCTGTTTTGATGGAAAACATTCAGTTCTATAATAATAGTACTTAGATAACCTGTACTTGACCTGTCTTTGGATAGTGATGATTTTCCATACAAGATGTTTTACTGTGATAACACAGTGATTCAGACACTCTATCTTAAGGCAGCTGGTGTACAAGTGCTTGGCTCTGGGAATTTTTTTCTCCACTGCTATTTGAATGTAAGCTGCGTGCTGAAGGCCTTTCATGCCAGGCACATTTTCAAAGTATTCTCCTAGTTAATGCATTTCCATTAGAATTCCACTGTTTTTTATTTCAAGAACACAGCACTGCACCCATGGGAACTGAGCTTTTCAGGTGTTAAAGAGGATTTGTTATAAAGAAAGTGATTATAATAGGTTTTAATGTAATTGAAAGTCAAGGTACAGTAGCCATACACTGTATCAGAGACAGCATTAAACTTGTTTTGTGAGGGAAGGAGTTTTGCTAAGTAAAACCTGGGGCCACAATGAATAAACCAGGGTGGAAGACCTCCTGCTGTTGTGCTCCGTTCATTAGCCAGTGCTGTCCTGACTGCTTTGCTCCCCAGAGAGGCAGGGCGAGCAGCAGAGCTGAACTCCCAGAGGCTTGTAACAGCATGAAAAAAGGCCTCGGAAATAGCAGAGGCAGCTCCCACGGATTCAGCCCAGCCATGCAAGCCCTCATCCTGCAGGTTGTCACCAGCTCTGGAAGAAGAGTTTCCAGCCACAGCCCCAGGTAGGTTGCCTGGCATTGCTGTGCAAAGGCAATGCTTTTGTGCACTGTTGCACAGGACCAGTATGAAACTAATTTGACTCTTCCACAAATTCACTGAATTCCTCTGTACCATCTACCCTGCTGGAAATCAAAGGAGTTGTCAAAACTCTCTGGAAGAACCCTGTTCCCCTTAATTGCTTTCCTTGCATCCTTGAAATCCCGTGGACGGACAGGCTTACAGTATCTCACATATTTAAATAACCCTTATTATCAAGTAATTGCCATTCTTCAGAATTTTCATCTTCTTTTTCCTTATCATAGCTTGCACTCTCTACTTTTGGCTTCATTCCTGCTCTCTCTCCATTTTCCAGGTCCAAAATGCTACCTCAAACAGCATTTTGAACTTCGTCATTTAATCATAATTTGTTTTCTCTTTCTTCCTGCTTTCTTTTTAGCTGCTTCTGTGAGTGTTACAATGTCCTTAGATAACTTCTTTCTTGATTGTACGTGGGTAGTAGAAGTCACTGCTATTATCTTTTATTACACTTCTTCCCTTTTTGCTGTTCTTCAACATTATGCATTCAGTAACTTCTCCAGATCAGAGGTCAGGAATTTAGACTCACTAGTATTTGGGAACTTTTATGTTCCTAGCTGACTTGGTCAAAATGTTTTTCATTTAAAAGACAAAAAGGTCTCTTTCAATAAAAATGTACTTTCAAGGAAAGAAAAATATATACTTTACAATGTTTTCCATGGCAAAGAGAATTGTTCCAGAAAGAAATCAGTTCAGATCAGACCAACGCAAAGTAGACTGAGGCTCAAACCAAGCTATTGCTTTGGTTTTCACTTTTCACAGGAAATCTCAAACAAAAAGCCTGACATTTTTCTTTCAGATTTCCTAGAGATAAAATTGGCACTTGGAGGTCATGATGAACGTAGGTGACTGCATACATCTGCCCCTTAAAAAAACAGTGACAGCTCTGTATTTTGGGTCTTCATGAATTTGGTTCTTCACATTGAACAAAAATATTTAGAAAAATGAAGCATTTTCATGTACTACAGTGAGAGTAAATTTCTCACAAGCTGTTCTTTCCTATCTGATGTAGAATATATATGCTCAATCTTGAGTCAAACACAAATCAAACAACTTGGGGTTTGCTGCACGTATGCATATATGAACCAACATCACAATCATCATTCTGCCCCACTCCTTCTCTTGTTGCCACCCCTGAAACACAGCCCCTCAGTGGTGTTGCGCGGCAGCAATTGCAACAGCATGAGCAGCAACCAGACTGCTCCAGTTTTAAGTAACATGTTCCTGCAGGGTTTGCTTTTGCTTTTCATGCCTCTCCCCTTCCACAGTTCTGGAGTTGCATGAGTGTAAAGAGAGGACATTCTGCTGGGAGCAGGCATCAACCAAGAAAAGCAGGCTCTCATTTCAGAAAGGAAACAAATGATGAACCATCACCCGAGGAGGTGGAGGGTGTTGGGTCAGAGGAGAAAGGGATGGCTGTTTATTTTTAGGGTTTCCTTGCTTCTTGTCTTGCAAATCGACTTTAACATTCTCCTACATGCAGCATGAAACTGGAAATCCCAGGTTCACTGTTCCCATCCTTCTCTTATTCTGATTACAGCCTGGGCAACATCTGCAACTCTGAACCATCTCTTTAATTCCATTTCCCAAATGTGCAGTGGCCATGCACTCCTAGCATTCCTTGTACACAGGAGAGAGAAAGCTGTTTGCTCTATTATTTCCTTTATTTCTGCCACTTCACCTCTTTTATTTGAGACAGGATTTGCAATCTTTCTTTCTGAGGAAGAAAGGAGAAAAAAAACAATTGAGGAAGTTCATGACCAAAAAAAACACCAACCTGAGGAACCAGTTTAGAACACACAGACATGCACGCACACACAAAACAATTAGTGTTTTAAGCTTAAAATTCAGGACCTTTGATGAAAATGTGCAGTGGTGAGAGGATCAATTTCTGATGATGTTCTTGAAGGGCAGAAAGAGAGATAATAACTTTGATGCCAGCTCTTTGTTTAAATGACTATTGTTTGTAGTTAGCTGCTATTTAATCTCCACTACAGAGAGGAACCACTACACAGCTAAACTCTCTTCTAATGAGATCATTATTTTCTTACCTCTCTTCAGAATGAATGTCATTTTACATAGCAAAACTACAGAGGCAGCATTTTAGAACACTGCTACCTTTTATCTAACCAACATAAGAGGCACTTGAGAAAAGGACAAGGAGGGTCAAGAAGAAAATGTAAGCGGCAGAGCTTCTTTGCCTGGCAGGCAAGGCAAGGACAAAGGAAGAGGTCCATGATAACAAGACTGACCGTCATCCTCAATGGAGAGGGGTCCAAGCTGCAAAGTTTCAGAAATACTTACAGCAGGTCTGGCCCAGTATATTAAAGGGATTTGCCTGGATTTAATGCCAACCTTCAGGGTTTAGGCACATTTTTTAATTACCGCTAAATATTGTTTAAGACTTTGACATTTGCCAATTATTATCCAGCCTGGAAAAGAAACCAGCACGCTTAGCAGCGCCAGAAACCTCGCTGCTTTTGCGTCCTGCCCCTTTAAAGAGCGAAGTCTCTCCCTCCCAGACAAAGGGGACGTGCATGCGATATGTGCCATTTTGCATTTCATTTTAGCTGCAGACTGAGGGATGGGAGTCGGTGCATTCTGCTGCAGCCGTCTCAAACCCTCCTGCCCGCCCTGCCCCTGGGCCAGATGTTACCTGCCTTGCCCTGGAGCTCCGGCAGCACAACCCCGACACATGCCCTTGCCTCAGCCCACGGCTTAAATAAAGGGCAGCTCTGCACTAACACACCAGATTGCTGCTGTGCCGGGCAGGGGATCCTCGAAGCAGTGAGGGAGGGACGCAGTCACATTTTAAATTGCTGTAAGTCGCTGCTTTGGTGCCTGCCACTCGGATCAGTCAAGCAGGGCATTCATATTCATGCGGCTGACACTCTACCTGTGCCCCTCTGCCTTGTTAATAAATGAATGGAGGATTCTGAACAGGAATTTGCAGGCCAAGTAGCTGCCTAGAGCCAGCTAATCAGAAAAAGTAGTCCCAAGCAGCAGGTAGAATTTATACTGCCAGCCTTGAGCATTCGGAATCGTGAAACTGGCCCAAGGAATCATGAGAGCTACTTAAACATCATGTGATTTTAATAAACAATTCTCATGGGAATGCTTTTATTTGCTTTTGGATTTTACAGATTCCCAGGATCATGTTTATAAACTTTTAGCCAGAATTTAAGGCCCTGAAGGCTCTTGTTAAAAAGGGAAAGAGAGAAAGATCTGCATTCCCCCCACACACACACACCCCCTGCAATCCTAGGAATGAGCCACACGACAACAAAAGATGTGATCAGAAATCCTACCACTTGTCAGATTTTTAAAGCCACCAGAGCAAACAATCATTTAAGCTCTTTCTCCCCCTCTCTCCCTCTCCCCATATTCCCCTTTAAAAGCAGGGAAGTTTTTGCATTTTCTCCTTCTGTTGTTTCATTTGTTCCCCCTGTGTTTCTCTAAATCTGAAACAAGTCATCTCTTCTGCCCTTTGTTTATGGGAGAGCGTGTTCGAGAAGCAAAAGAATCAATGCTCCACTCATCAAATGGAGGAGTGTTCGGCATTCATAACATGAATGGATGAAAATAAATGCCTCTGGCTGCAGTTTTCGTCCTGCTGTTCCACGCTCCGGCTGCACCAGGCCTGAATCCGAGCGCTGGAGTGGGGAAAGGGGCCTCTTTGGAGTTTTCAGTGCAACGGTCAGAGCATTCAGGCATGTGCAGACATGCCAGTCCTGGCCTGTGCTTTTTGTTTTTGTTTGTTGTTTGTTTTAACAGCTGCTAATAATTATATTATCCTGCTACAGAAGTACTTCTGGGAAATGGGGATCTTTGAAAGCACCGAAATGATAGGAGGAAGATGCTGCTTCCCTCCCCCCAGCTCCCCTTCACCATGTTAGTGTTCAGATACAAACAGCATTCCTGCCTCATTCCCCTCTGAAGTTAAAAAGACTTAAATTCTTTACAAGGAAGGTCATCCTTTTGTAGCCAAAACCCTGTTTGCTTTTGCCTTTCCACTTGCTTTCAAATGAAACAAAAAACAACCCTGAGAGTACACACCAGCCCACTCACCAACTCAGAAATTAAGCATAACAAACCGGGGGGGGGGGGGGGGGGGGAGGGAAAAAGGTTTTTGCGTGTTGATTGAGGTAG
>VZTX01001578.1:463681-527251 GCA_013400915.1 Pardalotus punctatus
AAATTGTATTTCAGTTTATTGATGTGTGTGTGTGTGTGTGTGTTCCCCCGTACACTGCACTTCCCAGCAGCTCTTCCACAAATGCTGTGCAGAGTGTTCCCAACGTGACCCGATGGTGAGTTAGCAGGCTCTGGGCACTCTGGGCACTCAGGCAGCAGTCACACGGTGTTCGGTACCTCAGTGTGCTCACTCAAAGGAACACTGTCAACTGCCTTTAATAGTGTTAAATATAATTTATCGATTCTCCATTGTTTGTAATAATAACCTCCCTGAAGCTTGAGAATAATGTTTTCTTTTCCCCTGCAGATTTTGTCCTGTCAAACATTTATTTTTTTTCGTGGTGTTGCTAATAGACCTTGAAATTAACATCACATTTATGTTTAGGATCTATACCACGATTGTTTGTGCTGGTGCACTGCACTCATCCATCAGCAAAGCAAAATAGGAGAAGGAAGATGCATCTGATCCCCTTACCACCCTGGGAAAAAATGGGTCGAATTCTGCCCTTAAACGTAGGCACAGAACTCTCATTAAGGTCAGGGGGAGGCTGGCTGCATACGTGTCACTGAGGCAGAATTTGGCTCAGTGCTTACTAGCCAAGTGGTGAAGCTAGAGGGGGCATAAAATGTTGGGGGATGTTTTAATATGTCCTATTTAAACATTGGTTGTTGGGAATTTTGTTATCATTCTGTGAGATCAGGTATGTTTAACATGAAGAAAAGTATCTCTAATTACCTATGAAATTAAAATAAGCCTTAAAGTGAATTAAATTGGGGTCTAAACCAAGTGACAGTATCCCTTTGAACAGTCACCTAAGAAAAATTACCAAGCTTCAAGTAAAATTGGAATACTGGGTTTGTCAGCCTTGCTTGTATTTAATAAAATGGCAGTTTTTCCACTTTACATTAGCAATTAGCATTAAAAGATAATTGATAATTGATAATTGATCTTTAACTTTTTTCCCCACTTTAACAAAACTTCAGTAAAAGTTATGCTGCTATTAAAAGTACATTGTGTGAGAACCTCTGTAAAACAAAGTTTCAGGGTCCCATTAGCAAGCAGGAATCAGGAAATATTTAAAGGGCCCCTTGTTATACCTGCTAGTATCTCTTTCTTTCCCATGGAAAATGAGAAATGAGCTGGAATGTAAACAGGGGGGAGGAGGAGAATAAGAAATGCAGCAGAGTGCATTTGGGATAGCCAAATCCTATGGCTTTGCACAAGCCCTCTGACTTCTAGGGAGGGGGTTTCCATCGCTTGTAGAGAGCTGATGATGCATGGAAGGCTGACACTGCAAAACAGCCGGCACAGGGGGAAGGGAGCAGAGAGAGGGTGAAAGAGTAGTATATATAGCTTTTCACCTTTCGGTCTCTCTCCAATTCACTCTCTGCACATGTTATAAAATCACTCAGTGCAACGCAACCTGAAGAAATAATCACACTTGCAAAATCTGTGTGTATCCAGAAATTGCCAGAAAGTCATCTTTATGTAGGGCTCCCATACAGGAAATAAAACCTGGGTGATTTATGGCATTTTATTGCACTTCTTGGCCATTGCTAATGTTTTCTTCATTGAGAAATGGCAAAAGCTGCAATTTGGATTTTTATTGTGCAGTTCGCCAGCCTTCACCCCAGCCCCCTTCCCTCTTTTTCCTTTCCTGGGTGAACTTGCTTTGAGTTTAGGAGATGAAAGTTTATGGAGGCAGATGAGAGTCAAGGGGACTGAATCCAAACACAGAGCCAATGAGCATGTTGCCAGATTTTATCTACCCTCACTGAAAATATAGTATCCAGAAAAAGATGAGTGATTATAAAGGAGAGTGAGTTAGCCTCTAACTTACACAAAAATTCTTGGAAGGGTTTCTGGTTTTCTTTTTTAAACAAACAAAACAATGTTTCCTGGTTGGCAGTTCCCAAAGTCTTTCCCTTTTTTTCCCATTTTTTGGCACATTGCTGAAAGGTCATGCTGATGTATTTCCAAAACATGCTCATTGAGTACAGCTTTGCAAAAAAATAAGAGCCCCTTTCTTTAAAGCCTGATCCTCCTCTCATTTAAAGCAGAGACAATATTTCAGCTGCTAGCAGGGATACAGGAGTAGAGCCTAATCAGAGTGTCAAACTCACTACAGAATTAAATATAGACTGAGGAGCACCAGCTAACTCCTAAAGCTGCTGACACCATTATACAATCCTGTTTACCACTGCTTGTGTCTGCCAGACTATAATGGTTCAGGCTAACAATGCTGGTGGTACTTTTCAGCCTCAAGTAAAGATTTCTGACAATGAGGCAAGGGCTAAATCAGCTGTTTCTCATGTTCAAATACTCCAGTAATGATTCAAAAGCCCTTGTTCCCCATGCACTTGGGGGAAGGAACTTAATACCCAGTGTGCTTTATATCTGGGATGAACTGTATTCCACCAAGATGTTGGCAGATGAAAATCCTTTTGAAGATTGCACTGTCCATATGCTCAGTGTGCTGCAGTTTTAAACTGTTGGGTTTGTTTAAGCACCATGCATTAGAATGCACACAGACAGGGCTGCTTAAACTAAAGGTGCACAAGCACGCTTTACCTGCTGCTTCCAAACGTTTGAGTTTGCTTGCAGGAATACAGTCTTGTGATGTGTGCACATGTGCGTAGGTGCACGTGTGCATGTGTGTGTGTGGCTGTCATTGTTTATTTGGCTTAGGCAAGCAGGCAGGAGGATGGGTAAATGGACAAAGAGCTTAACTAGAACTCAAGGAACTTACACTCTGTTCTTGGCGCAGCATCAGGTTTCCTGCATGACCTTGTATAAGTCACTTATTCTGTTGTGCGCCTCCATCGTCCTTGCCTGTAAGAAATTTCCTTCCTTCCAGTACTGCTATGTAGTTAAAATCCATTAATGAGCCATGCAAGAATTGGCCAGGGGGCAGAGAGGAGGGGTGGGTGTTAAAGGAAAACTTTCTTGATACTTGACCTGAAGGATCTCACTCCTTCCAGGTAACTTTAACTGAAGAATAAATAACATTATCAGTATCCACTGTTGTGTTGTAGTAGTGCTCAGAGGCAATAGTTATAAATTTGGAAGCCATTGTGCTGGGTTATGTGCAAGCAAAGGACCAAAGTATGATATATTTGGCCTCAAAGTTACCATCAGAAGGATTTTCATAATCGAAGTTAGCACTGCAGACTGATTCTCTTTGTGCCCAGAATTTGGTTTTTTAGAATTTTCATATTTCAGGGAACATGGTGTGAATTCACTGAACTCACAAACACTGAAAGTTTCAAGTACTGCTCTGATACGAAGCCTGCTGCTCTCTCCTTTCGTTGCTTTCAGTAAGAAGTGAAATCTTGCTGGCTTCTGGATCGGGCTTTTGTGTAAGGAGTTAAAGCAAACACCAGTGTGTTGCCTTTAAACTCCTGTCCTTATCCCAGTCAGTTTGCAGAGGGCTGAGGGGCTTTGAAAAGAGGCAGGTTTTTTGTCACCTTTGACACGCAAACATCCCAGCAAGTTACCTTGTTGTTTATTTCCACTGTACAACCCCGAACACGCTGCTTTCAGGGTGCTTACCTTCCATAGCATGACCTTTCAAGCAAATATATCCCTTCAAACTTTGGAATTCAGTGAGGTAGAATTAAAATCATTGACCTTTCATTCTCCTTTCCTTTTAGTCCACCTCCCTCTCATACGCTTTCCCTTTAATAACTAAGAAGCACATCTGCAGTTCTTGCTGTAAACACTGCAAAAAGCATTAAGGTTTTTAAGGTAACCTTGGCAAAATCCAAATAAGAAAACATACTGCAGTGATTCACATTTAACCTCCAAGTTATTTCATAGCATAGCTGACAGCTTGCATTCTTCAGAACTTTGTATTGTTTGCTTTTTTTCTTTCCCTCTCTTTCTGTAAGCAACATGGCAAAGAAAAAACAAACCCCCAAGAAAGCATAGAGTTTTTTTTCTCCATTAGAGGCCTGATATGCAAAATACACATGATGAACTATTTCCTTTTCTGGTCACTAAAACTAAACTAAACTAAAAAGAGGCATATTTCTTGCAAGATTAGGATAACTGTCAAATCAACAACAACAATAACAAAAAAAAAAAGCCTGGGTTCTTTTATAAAAAGTTCTGTAGCTTATTAATTGATGATTTAGATCTTCAGCTTCCTCTCCTTTAGTCACAGCCACTCAGCCAAGAAAAAACCTTCACTGTCCAAGTCATCAAGGTACTGTCATCATTTCCTAATCCTGCTAGTGCCATCACCTTGGATCATCCTGCAGAGGTGAAGGGAGACAAAATCAGTTTGGGGAGCAGGGCAGTCAAGGTACTCCACCGCAGCATTCAGGATGGCAAGCATCTGCTCAGGCTCACTGAAAGAGCAAAAGAAAGAGAAAGATGCTGCAAAGGCAAGAGGTGGGGTTCTGTTTTTCTCAGAAACGTGCTGCACTGTAAGACTGTGCCTTTTATTTTTGGCACAAATTGCTGTAGCAAATTATACAGCTTATCAGATGTGGTTTGTTAGGCTCAGTAAAGAAACCACTGCAAGGACTTGTTTTCCTTGTTGTGTGCACCCGCGTATGAGATCGGCACAAATCAGATTCCTGATGTTGCACAGGAACAAGGTTGAAACTCCGTGGGCCTTGTTTTTCCTGTAACCAAATTAAGCATGATTGGGTTACAAACTAATTCAGCTCAGTTGGGTTGATTCCCTCTCGGACTTTACACAAAAAGTAGTCTGCCTGCTCACCTCGATGCACAGGGATTTGCTGGTGGAGAGGCAGCTACGTGCTAATTTCAATCATTGCACAAGCTCACACAGCTCTTCTTCAAACAGCTGAGAGGGAGCAACGTGCCCTCACTCCACAGTTACATTTGGTCACTTAGTTAAGTGTGAGAGCCCACAGACTGCAGGAGCAAATCCTGGAAGCCCTTGTTTTCTTCGCAAGAGCCCAGACCAGCCCTAAAGGATGTAAACATGAATTACAGGAGGTGCAGAAGGGATTTCAGAGTGCATTAATAAACACGGTTTAGCTACAGCAACAAGGGAGCAAATACACATTTTATTCAGTTCTCCCATCTACTGGAAAAACAACCTTAAAGGGGTGGGCAGTGGGGAGATTAACAGCGCCACTTAAATCCACTTGCATCTAGAGCCACATGCGATGCCTCTCCCAAACCACTAAGGCACTGTCACCACTGAAAACTGTTTGCCCCCATGCCAGTGGTCCCTGATGAGGAGATCTACTCCACATCGAATGCCTGGTGCCAAAGCTAGGAAGGAACAGGAGGGAGAAGATAGGCCAAATAAAAATTCCTCAGCCACCCATCTGTTTTCAGAAGAGAGAAAATATTTCATTTTCTACCTGTAAAGAAAAATGGATTCATGTCACATCCTTCCTTGATTATCCCCAGTATTATGCAATTCAATAGATTTGCTGTCTTGATTAGACAGGCAGAATAGAATTTTAATTGTGAGGCTCTGGAAGGCAAAATGGAGAGATTTGTATGAAAAAACTGGGAGGCAGCAACATTATTGGAAGGCTGAGCTTTTTATAGTTAGTCTTTCTGCTTCATTCGACCATCTGCCTTTACTTGTGCTCTGCTGCTTGGGGTTGAGAAGTTGCTGGCTTTAAAAATGAGCCTCAAAGTTTAACCAGATAAATAAGTGTGTGCAAGATCTCTCCCTACTAGAAGAACAGCCTTCAGCATTCCAGCTACATATGCTGACAAAAAGAAGGTTTTAATTTTAGCATTGTTTTTACTGTTTATCAAACAGAAATTATGCATGTAGTTGCTTGCACAAGTCCCAGTAGAAAGAAAGTAAAGAAAGTCCCTTTCATAAAGGGACTCATAAAGGCCTGAGAAATGTAGACTGACAAAACTATTTTACTGGGGGGCAAACAGAGAAATTATTATTTATTTTTTTAGCTGTGTGCTTATAGGTATGTTGGTAGGAAGGGGAGTTGGCTGGCCTGGGCTAGTGTTTGTGGGTCAGGGAGAAGGCAGGAGTGTCTGAGTCAGAAGCCAATGCTAATTTAAGGAATCTGGAACTTTGCTCACGCCAGAAATCAGAGCTGCACTCAATCCAAGATCAGGTGAAAGAAAATGTGGACTTTCTGATACCTTAATTCTACATCAGTGATGAAATGTGCCAGTCATATTTACTGGCTATGCAGGTGGGCAGTAAAGCCAGAAATTTGTGTAGACAAAACAGTTTGAATGGTAGGGGGTAGTCTCCACTACAGGGATTCAACTCATTTTGGGGCATTATTTATAAACAGTGATTTTCTGAGGTATAATATTCTCCCTGTCTTTTTAATCATAAAAACTCTGCAGACAGAATACATGAGTTCCACAAGTTCATACATGGATTGTCCAGAATTCAAATACACAAATTCCATTCTAAATAATCCATACTGAGTTCTGTAAGGTACCTGATTTAACTCAGTATGAGCAGACTTTTAACAGTTCAGTGATGTGCTTTCTCTCAATGAAAAAATGTAAAACCGTGTTGGCTTTGTTCCAACAGGAAAAACAATTGCAACCATAAACAGTTTCAAAGGGCTGGGAATAGGTTCCTTGCCCAGATCTGACCTTCTCCATAGGTGAAGTAAGTATGAAAATGCCTTGAAATACACTGTTGCTACCAGACAAGGAATTTATATTTCTGGATTGTAGTGTCAGTATTTTCTTGCCTATAAAAGGGCTCTAGATATCCTAGTGTCCAGTTAGTATAAACATCTAAAAACTCTGGAATTTTAAAGTTTCTGATCCGACAAATTATGCTGGAACTCTCCTATGACTACTCAACATATGGAGATTTCAGGAATTTCTACCTTCTTGATGGAAATATTTGAGTATAACACCTTGTTACCTCCCTTTGCTGTGGTGCTGGCAGTACAGCTGTGCCTGCCTGGCACTCAAGCACTGTCCAGTGACACCCTTGTTTCAGCTGCCATTTCACCCCACTTCTGCAGTGACCTCTGGAGAAAGGCTTGCCCAGTTTTCACACAAACTCTGCTTGGTGTCATTTCTGCACCTGCACAGGAGGTGCAGCCTGTAACTCTAATGTCACTGTTTCTACACAAGTTTTCACTTTTGTAGGTTTGCAACTATGCAGATTCTTGTGAGGGGTTAAAAACCTGCACCATCACCTACTGGCCTGTATTTTAGGCAGAAACAGGAACAGTTTGGGTTTTTTACAGAGGTCAGCTTATCCATCACATTTTACTCACAATGTTTTTCCTTATCTCAAGGAATAAAGTGTTCATTCAAGCACTGTGCTTGTACTTCACACAGAGTTTTCTTTACCGCTTGGAGTGTTACAATAAGAAGGGAGAAAGCAAACTTATAGCAAAAAAAGTAAAGAAGTAGCTATAGAAATGAAAGTACATCACCTTTAAACATTGCCAGAAGAGTTGTAAATCTCATTTCAAGGCAGGCATAACAGACAATTAGGGACTGACTCAAGGAAATACTTAAGATGTGCCCTTATACAGCAAAGCCCTTAAGTATCTGATTATATTCAGTCTCGCCTTTTACCTCAGCATTTATTTATATACTTTCCTAAGCCTTATTCTGAACAAGAAAAGCTTGTCTGAATTTAAGACACTTTACTGAGAAGATCAAGATAATATTTCAACTGATTAACCAGAGTTAAGGGCTTCTCCTTCTCAGAGATATGAAGGACATGCTAATACAACTGAATTCTATAAAAACTCTAAATGCTTGCTGCCATCTCTGGAAAATGGTACCTTTTCTTAGGGATCTCAGATGGAGCTTTCATGCCTTATGTCAGGCACCTGCATATGGAAATGTTGTTATTGCTGTGTTAAACCCTAATCAGTTGCTATTACTGCAGGGGTTAAGCAAGCAAGTTTGGAATTTGAACCTGCACAAACAAAATCCCATGCACAGAGCAATGGGACATCTGCAGTACCAAAGAAAATGTATGGTCCAGCTGTTCCATGGTTTCTCCTTTCTGTGCCTCACAGAGTCAGTACTACTGTGCTTAATGATAACACGTTTATCAAACTACACAGAAATACATGTTAATTTTAAAATGTATCAAGTGTAAAAGAGAGAGAAAAAGAGAAAAGCATTGCTGCAACCTTCTGTTTGTGGACTTTCCGAATTTTTATTCTAAACACGAGTCTAACATCATTCATGGAAATACCAGCTCAGCACTGTTGAACAGCAGTCTGTTTCTTTGTATTTATTTTGCCCCCTCATATTTTCTTCCATTAAAGTTTTGCAATGTACACAAACAAACTGCAATGAGAAAAAAAGACAAGAATGGAACACATAAAAAGGCAGGCAATAGAAATGACCTTTGCCACTCCTTTGACAGTATTTTGCACATTTCTCTGCTAGTGGCTAAGGTTGTTTTTTTTTTTTACACTTACAGGGAACCGTAGATGATAACATGAATAAAATTGTATGGTGTCTCATGAATTTAACAGAAACATTTTAGAGGCAATAATTGCTCTTTCTGGAGTGTACTTTAATTTAGAGATGGAATTCTTCCTGTGATTTGTGTAGCAGTATATTTTATACCATGTAAGGTATGCTTTTAAAACTGCCTCCTCACACACATGCCTATTTGAAATGTTTGCCTTCATACACACACTCACAACAAATACACAAATCCATAGACATTATGCACATGCATAAAATGTGGCTAAATCCGTGTATGAAGGCAGGTATTTGTGTTTGCACAAATGTGGAAATTTCAAATTATTCTATCCCTAATTAGATCATACTTTGGTATAATGCAGAGCCACAATAAATTATAAGCAAAAGACGACAGTCTAAGGGAAAACATAGGAAACACTTGTGACTGACCTTCAATGCTTTCCAAGAGTAGAGGTTAGGGGTAAATTTGGGGTCTTTTTGGAATCACCACAAACTTCTCATTAGCAGAAATAACCAGATGCTGATTGCATTGGGGCTTCTCATCCTTTCAATACATGCCCACGCAGAAGACACTCTGTGTGTAATGAAATGCTAAGGAGACAGAAACATGGCATCTGCTTGTCTTCAAGACTGTCTTCATCTGCCACAAAGAGGGTTGCAGCCCATTGTATCAGTTACAGTACAGACTGCAAATAAACAGGTTTATGCAGCTGATGGGCCCATTCTTTCCTTCTGCCAAACTCTTTCTATGCCTGCTACGCATGGTGCAGGCAGCACTGCGTGTTTTCTGCTGCTCTGCACCAAAGCAACCATGTGAACACGCTAATGCCAGTGACCCAGTCACACAGCTATGGCTGGCTTAGGAACCCAGGGACTAGAAGCCAGGAACTTTATTCCTTTTTTCTTCCACTTGCTGGCTTTCCCTTTTTCCTATCCCACAAATTTAAACAAGATTTCACACATTTTCCTGCTCTGCAGCAAAAGGACACCAGCCTTGTATAAATTTTTCCACACACAAGTGAAGTTGGCCCATTGCACCCCAGCCTTCAGATGGGATAGTCAGCCAGGACATAATACTTGGTGTATCCAAGTCCCTGGATGGCCATTTCCCCAGCTTCTAAATTACAGCCAGAAGACTTAAGCCTAAAGGACACTATTTGTAGTCCCCTGAACCGGAGAACACCAATACCAGATTGTGATTGTCCCTGAAGCAGCCTTAGGACCCCAGCATCCCACATCTCTCATAAGCTGGTTGACTAGTGGGCTAATGATCTAGCTTGAAACCTTTCCTCCACTGCAAAGATATTTAATTAGTAACAAGTGCTGGAGTAGTTGGAATGGGGGGGGGGGGCCAGGAGACAAAGCAGCAGAGTAGCCCAGTGCTTCAGACACAATCCTTACTTCATTTTCAGGAAGACAGAGAAGTAAATTCATGTCTGCTGTATCTAAGTGAGCTATGGAGACAGCTTTCTTTAACCCAAGAACCAATTCTGTTAGTCTTTTTCACATTCACTATTCTTTCAAAAAATATTCCCATTTAAGTTGGGTACCTGTGGAAGAAGTAACTGTTTAGCATGAGAATGATGGGCCAAGGCCCCCTACAACCTAGGCATAAAGGACTGGGGCTTTTTCATTTCTTTTTTCTCCTCCATGTGTCCTTCTGTGAGTCCCTCCCTGGAAATGGAAATGGTGTATTGTAATGCAGATTTCCTGCAGAATCTCACAGATCACTCTCTGCAGGGATTTCACTCTTCAGCTGAAATACTTTTCAGCCATGGTATTGTTCATTTATTCAACAGCTTTATTTTTAAACATGGAATACTATAATTGTGCATTACTAATTCCTTTTAAAATCATTATAGTGTTTATTTTTTGATTGAGGCTTGAGGGCTCAAGATCATTTAGCTGAGTTTTGTTGGTGTCTTTTTTATTCCATTATTTATGAATTTAAAATACACTATGAAAGGATTAAAAGTAACGTAAAAGACCTCAAAACCCCACAAGTCTTGTTTTCCTTACTCCAAATCCCAGCACCCAGTCTGTTTTCTCTTTCATGCTTTCTGCAGAGAACCATTTTCTTTAATGTAATCACTGGCTGATTGACTCTTGCCTCTGTTTTCACTTTGCTCCTATTTTTGGAGGTCACAAAAACAGCAAAGGTTTCATTTAACTTCTCATTAGAGACCACACTCTTGCCCCAAAGCACTCAAGAGCCCAGAGCCAGGCAGAGAAACACCATCCACCTCAGCCCAGGGCTGAAGTGTAACACTACAACTAGGAAGTGGGAAAACCCTTGGTCCTGCCCTGAATTCACCCCTGGGAGCAGCCCTGGTCTCTGCCCTAGTGAAGTGACCAGCAGATGGGTCATCTTCAGCAGTGCTGTGGCATCTCCCTCACAAGGGTTTCAAAAAAGTCACAAGTCAAAAGGAGTGACACAATGCTGAAGAGCCTCTCTCTGCCCAGCAGGTAAAGGGAAGATCTCTGCCCCAATAGCATTAATGAGGCTGGTACAGAGGAAAGATTTTCAGGGCAGACATCTAAGCTTTTGTTGTGCAGCTGCTTCAGAAAGATTAATCCAGTTTTTGTGGTGGAAGGGGAAGGCTGACCCACAGAAAACAAGATCCCTGTGGAGGAGGGATGGGGGAAGGGTGGTATTCACTATCTTCCCCTACAGCTGCAAACAAACTTTTGGTCTGATCCTACTCATCATCTCAGAGAACCACAAAATTGCTAGAGTTGGAAGGGACCTCTGGAGATCATCTCCCATCCATGCTGTATGCCTTACCTATGGTAACACTTCAGCAGTGGGAGAATACATTTATCCTGGTCCTATGCTTACTGTAGCAATCCACGGTAGAGCCTGGAGAAATCAGTGCTGTCTTCAAAGTCCAAGCTTGCTGGCAGTACCTGACAGGATGTCTCAGGGGATCTAAATAATATAAGCCCTGAACTGCATTATTTGGTCATCAGATATTAATACTTTTTTTCAAAAAGAAGCGGGAATGGAATGATGACTACAGCACACAAAATTTGCTGTCTGGCTCATGGAAAAATCCTGAAGCATTACACTGACGTGCAAGAAGTTGTTTGCACCTTACTGTACAGAGCAAAGTTTGAGTCCTGTAGACATTAACAGGTCTCAAACATGTTTAACTAGGGAAGATCTCATCCCACTGAAAGCAAAGCATGGGATTAGGAATTTTGCTGAATCTGAGCCTCCAAAAACCTGAGTTGTATTGTTGGCCTGGAAGTAATGAGCACAGGTATGTTTTTATATCTCCAAAGTAAAAAATATCCCAAATTGAAAAGGACTATTTAGACTTTGTTTAAGGAACCCTTAACAGAAATATTTTCTATGGGCTAATAACAGTTGTAACCCCTTACATTATCTTTATACACTGAGCTCTGCCCTAAAATTTGTGTGGGCAGTATCCATTGATGCATGTAAACATAAATTATTTAATGAAGAATAATTGATTTAGAATTGTAAAAAATCAGCAGCCTTAGAGAGAAAAGGGACAGCAGTAGACAGACACATTTTAAGTACTAATGACTCTGCCTTATGAGAGTAGCTTTACCCAGTGTATAATGCATGAGTGGTAAAATAGGTCAAACCCTGGAAGCATCCACATCTTTGAAATCATTATGAATACAATGGTTTTACTGCATCAACAATTGCATAAGAGCTCCAAAGCAAAGGCGCATGTGGAATGCAAAACATAATGAAAATCCTTGCTCTTGTGTTGCAGATTAGAGAGCTACTACAGATTTTGGATCCTTTCCCAGTTTTAATACAGTTACTTTCCTGTGGCCAGTGCTTCTACATTTTCATTTCTCTGTGTGATAGGAATTTGCTCCTTTGTTCTTTTTGTACTGTTCATAAGATTTCAGCTGTTTGTGGTACACAAAATTTGGCTTATTAGCAATGACAGCCATTTTTATTCAAAGAAAAGTTTGGCCATCCCATTTGTATTCTGCTAGAGCTTGAAGGGACAGGGCAGGGCTTCATCCCATGACATCCCATCCCCCATAAACAGAGGAAGCTAGTTTGCTGCCTACCTACCACTGCAGCTAAAGTTATGTCAGTGCCAGGTAATGAAAAGCCTTTGTTACTTAACAGGCAAATAATAGAGAGCCTTTGTGCAGGGATAATTACAGTGGTTTGGATATTCCTGGATTAACTCTTGGGATGAACGCTCATCTCAGTAAATCACTAATAAATACACATTAGCACCATGTCTCTATTTTATACTGTAGTCATCTTGGTTGTACTACTCACAGGTTTATCTGGGGCTGATTATGACAGACGGGCTTCGATGCCCTTTGCCCATCCTTGCTGTATGACTTAACACAACAGTCAGAACTTCCTGCATTTTACCTCAATCAATCTGTCTTCTGATAAAGCAGCAACAAGGTTGTATAGCTTGCTGGCTGCTGGGAAGAGTAACTGGCAAATATTTGCACAGCATTTCGAAGAAGCAGGGCCTGACTCATTGTAGTATCACTTCAGTTTTTACATCAGTGTTAACCATTAAAATTTATGTCACTATAATCTGAAAAAAAAAACAGCTGCTGAGAAGCAAGCCCATAAAGGACCATGTGCTATTGCTGCTCTCCTTGCACTGTTTCTTACCTGTTATTTTTGCTGAGTTACCATTTGTTTGAGTCAGCTCACTGTACAGGTAGACGTGGGGTTCCTGAGAACAAGGGAAGGGATGTGGGGCATTGATGGGTACCAGAGATGCCTGGACGGAGGAGCAGGAATCACCTTTGCCTGGATCTCTTGCTGAAAACCCTCCAGGTCAGAGACAGGTTTCTATGGAAAGAAGAAAAGTGTTGAAATCATATAAGGAGCCCTAAATAATGATCACAAAGATTGCATGCACACATGCATGTCGTGCCTTCATAATTTACGTTTGTGAGAACCAACAAAAGCCCAACACTGGGCTGTATTTGCAGCCCCTTATTTCACAGGATGACCCACAGATACAGGCAGTGACATTTTGCCCAGTACTGTTACCTTGAAGAGTCTGACTGAAGAGTTCTTGATGAAAAGTGTAAGGCACAAGGTCCAAATATTTATCTTATACTTACAAGCAGTATTATTTAAAGTAAATTAGACTACCTGACAGCTCTTTGTAGTCAGAGGACTACAAAATAGCCCTCTTTGAAGGAAAAGCAAGACTCAAAAGTTTATAGAGGGAAATGAAAAGTGGGAAAGTACAGCTATTATTATGGAATAAGAGTGCTGCAAAATTGCTGTGAAAATTGGAAATCCATAATTTTATTGCCAAACCTGGTTTTGCCTACAATAATAGTCATGAACAGTGGAAATGGAAAAAAAGACCCATTAGGTCATTTTTCCTGTCTTCTTGTTAATTAAGAGTGTCTCCTTGCAAGGATTTTGACTGTTTTGTTCATTTAAAAAATAACTAAAGCAATGCGGGTTCAACTCCTTCCCTTGGGAGACCATTCAGCAGACTAACAGACCTCACTGCTATGAAATTTTTCCTCATTATCAGCATGGACTTTTTTTGTTCACTTTCATCCCCTTATTTCTAGTTATACTTGGTTGGACTATTTCTGTATTACATCAAATTCCATCATTTCATTGCACATACATGTTTCTTTCCCAAGGCAGATACCGGGCTAAATCCGAACTCCACTGAAGAAACTGGGTGTAAACTCAGAGCAGTGATTGGCTGTAATAGGTCTTATTTTTATTACATATTGAGCACACGAAGAGAATTACTTTTAAATTCTGAATGGGAAATCTGAAAATCAATTTTTTTCTTCAGGGATTCTTCCCCCCCCCCCCAAGTATATGGCTGCCTGCTTCTCAAATCTAGTTAAGCACTTAAAAAGCAGCTTACAGACACCAGATTCTTCCCCTCCAAGAAAACTGAACTGACATGCTGGAGCTGCAAATAACACAGTAGTTCACATTTAAAGGGAAGGAATGTCATATTTACTACAGGACCAGAACGAAGCATATCTTTGCTCAAATAGTTAGCTAAGGGCGAATATGTTCTCTGCAAAAGGTCACAATGGGGTATGTACCACTTAAGTCTCAATTATGTTCTATTTATACCTCCCTCTGAAACTTTCCCTAATTGGGAGATTCTGAGAATTTTTCTCCATTTAGCTATATTTTGGATATTTCACTCTCTCTGGGAGAAGGCATTTGTAGAAGAGCCAATTAAACATTATCAATGATGATGTGAAGTAGACAGTGTAGCAAGAGAAAACTGTGTAGGCACTTAAATAATATTGTTAACTAATATTATGCATGTTGCCCCTCTTTATTTTCACCCATTCTCAGGTATCTAACACCTTTAACATTCAATCCCCTGTAAAGAAAATGAAAGCTTTATTGAAAAACCTTTTTTTTCCTTCAGGAAACAGTGAGGAAAACACATGAATCAAAAGACAAGTTTTCCAACCAGTGTTAAGCAGGGAGAATGTGCAAACAACCTGCCAGCAAAAAGAATGAACAAACACATTTCAGAAGATTAATATTCATTTTAAATCGAGCTAAAGAAATAATAAAGATGTTTCCTGCTGTTTCTCTGAGAGATTTATCCTTTTCTTTGAAACACGTTCTCCATAAAAGGCTATTGGTCTCACCGTATCACCTTCTTTCAAGCTGACAACTTTTCTCAAGAGGGAAAAATGAAAAATAGGACAAAATAGGAGTCTAGCCTGTACCCAGACTCCTACACCTGTGGCCAGGTACCCTAAAGAGAAACTAAAATTTATTGCAGAAGATACAATCATAGAATTATAGAATGGTTTGGGTCAGAAGGAACCTTTAAGACCATCTAGTTCCAATCCCCTCCCATGGGCTAGAACACCTTCCACTAGACCAGGTTGTTCACAGCCCCATGCAACCTGGCCTTGAATGCTTCCAGGGTTGGGGCATCCACAGCTTCTCTGGGCAACCTGTTCCAGTGCCTCACCATCCTCTGAGTAAAGAATTTTTTCCAACATCTAATCTAAATCTCTCCTCTTTTAGTTTAAAACTGTTCCCCTTTGTCCTGTCACTATCTGCCTGTGTAAAAAGTCATTCTCCCTCTTTTCCACAAGCTCCCTTTAGTACTGGAAGGCCCAATGAGGTCTCCCCAAAGCCTTCTGCAATGGTTCTGGTTAGTAAGTCATTGTTTTTTCTCTGTTGCTAACTTTCAGGGGGGATAACTGTCAAAATAGATTTCTAGATCCTTGCCTCCTGTTTCTGCTAACTCCTCCCTTCTTTATGTTTTGCAGTTCATATAAATGAAACACTGATTTGCAAACCACAAGTCCTTGTGAAAATAAGAACTGTTGCTTGTTCTTGTGAAAATAAATTCATTCTGCTCAACTTTCCCTACATTACATGCATTCTGGGATGAAAGATTATTCCACTGTGAAGCCTCTGGGTCTAGTCAGCTGAATAGAAGTGAAAAGAACGAGTGGATTACAGGTGGTAAAAAAATCAAAGTGAAAATAAAGAAATGGTTAAAACGACATTAAAGCACCTGTGTATATCAAGAGAGAAAAAGCCCAGTGCATTCTGGAGAATGGTACAGTGCACCTGTGAACTTCTAGGCTTGCTGTGTATATGGCAGACCCTTGAAATCAGCTAGTGTGAAAATGCTCTTGTGGTTTCATTTCCTCTGCAGGGTTTTGGGTTAGGGTTTTGTCATGTGGTTTTGCCTTTTGAGGGTGTTTGTTGTTTTTTCCCTCTTTAGGCAATGAAAAATGCAAGGGAAAGAAAGTTACCAGTTCAAGCCCTCAGAGAGCAGGGTTACCATCCTCCATACACAGTCCTACCCTGCGTTTGTCACCTTTTCCTAGCACTGTTACTGCACAAATCAATCTGCTTTATCATTCTCTCCTGAAAGCATGGTCCACAGTCTGGGATCTGTTTTAGAATATGTTTAAGTGTTATATACACAGTCATGTTTTACCAGTTTATTTTTAAAAAAGCAGGTTCAGGGAACTGATGGTGGTAAAATTCACAGTAGTCTTTAGATCTTCTAGATACAGCCTCTACAGTTGTGGGCTACTGAGAAGGAAAGTTCTGTCACTCATTAACTCAGTGCATGATGTCCTAAACAACAGTGTGAGCCAGAAGTGCTTGCAAGGGTTTCTCTCAGAGTAAAACACCCATTCCTCAAATGACGTGCAGCACTTTTTCCAGACAAGGGACTCAGGGACAAAAGCCCAGATGCTGCAGCTCAGACTGTGATGAAGTTTTACTTTTCTCCTACTCTTGTGTGACTGAGAGTAGGGAGCATCAGGGTATGTTCTTAGAGGAATGTTTTACCTGGTACTCGGATGCCCCAGTATTCCTCTGGACTTTTTATGAATCCTTACATCAAATGATGTGCAGTGGTTGAGACTGTTGGCACTGGAAAATGTGGGAGGGTTCCCTGGGACCATGATTCTCTCCAGCCTGCAGCACAGAAAACTGAGGCAACTTCCTAGCTCTCAGGGAGATTATTTTGAAACTGCATGAAACAATTCCACAAAATAATTTCCACAGTCAAAAGTTGGTGATATTAGTCCACAAATCAAACTTATGTTGCATTCAGTCCCTCTACTCCACTTTTCTCCTTGAAGACATGTAAGAAAGCCCAGGTTCCCTTACTCCAAACAGTAAATACCAGCCACTGCCTTATAAATTAATTTGAGATGTCAGTTTGATTGCAGTTGTACCAGGGGATGAAAGTAAAGTTGTTGTGATAATCAGATCCTTTGATTCTGAAAGTAGAGTCAAGTCAAATATTTAGATTTGCTTCTGGTAAGCACTAATATTTTCAAGAAGTCCCACAGATAGGTTTGCCAGTCTTCCTTTCACTCCAGAAAGGATTTTGTGTCATCAGTTACACCCTAAAACACAGAAGCTCACGGGAGCAATGCAAACTGACTTTTGCAATAATGTTGCTGACGTAAGACAGCAAGATATATAGATTTACATAATGTCTTGACCAAATCTATATCAGTACTACTACAGTTTCAGCTTTTCAACAGTAGATTAAGACAGTAATAACAAAAAAAAAAAAAAAGTTCATAAAACACTACAGTATGTTCTTAGCAAGATTCTAACAAAATGTGGTGAAATGCCAAAGTGATCAGTCTTACTTTGCCTTTGGACAAACTAGCAGGTTAGATGGCTTGAATTTACTGTAAGAAAGTCTCGTCTTACCAACTGTCTGACCAGCCCTTTCTCCCAGCATTACTCACAGTAGGGTGGCTCCAGCAAAAGTACCTGCTTTTCCCAGTGCAAACTAGTAGAGACAAGTTCACAGCAGGTTCCTGGACACTGTTTTGTCCAAAGCTACTCAGCCATTCCATGCAGCAAAGCAGCTCCTATCTTAGAACTCCTGCTTGTGCTGTGACCAGAGGGGCTGCATTGCTGTTAGCAACAGGGAGGCACAGGGACAATTTTCAGGGGGGAAAAAAAAAAAAAAAAAAAAAAGAGAAAGAAAAAAATAGGAAAACCTATATAAAGGCAAGGGCATGGAAGCAACAGTTCAAACCAAGCAGCTCCAAAGTACTATTACTAATTTCAGAATCCTCTAAAAGTGTGAATAAAAGCATGAATTCAAATTAATCAATTGTCTTTTAAAGTCGCTGAGGTAGCACTCTGACTATTACCTGTGCTTTTAGAGTGCATCTCAAAAGTGTCATTCAGGCTTCTGAAGACAAGAAAGATACGAATGAATCACCTTGTTACAAATTAATCAACCTGGGATTAAAGCTAAAAATTTCAAAAGCACCTTAAAATGACTTAGAAATCTAATTCCCATTTTCAGAATTGACTTAGGCAGTTACATCCTGACTCTAGTCAAAAGTCAATGGGATGATAACTCCTAAATCACTCTTAATACATCCAGAAATGTTACCCATTTCTATATGTAACACAGCACCAAGCGCCTCTGTAGTCCCGTGTGCCCTTCAGTGGGCGTCCCAGGCTTCTGCTTTTTCATCCCTGATTTTGGTCCACATTTACCATATATTGTGTTTTCATTTTCATTAAACATTTTGAAAGATGGAGGTTTCAAACAGTGAGCTACTCATTCATTCGTCTTTCCACACAGAAACCTAGCATCAGTAAAACACCAATTTCAGACTTCTTTTTTAACTGAGGAACCAGTATTTTTCCCAACATTGACAGCAAAAATCCATCCACCCATTTGCATGCTTTACAAGATGATACAGCATGTACTACTGTCACATCTCAGACTTAAGCATGTGTTTTGGTCTTCTTCCAGTTACATGCCTTTTTCATAAGTTAATGGGCAATCACAGGATGGACAAAGTTTCATTTGGGTCCTAAGGAAATAAAGTAATAGTTGAACTATTTGGATGGTACTGCTCTTTCATTGACCAGATTATGATAACATCCCTTTTTTTTCCTTGGGGCATTAGAAATATCCTTTTATTTTTCCATCTCTGTCCCCTTCCACCCTGTGTCTGTCTTGTCCATTGTATCTGCAACATTATGTTGGGAGCACTTCTAACACAAATGTCTGATTCCACTATGGCACAAGCTATAAGAAAAAAACTAAGGAATACACATCTAGATTACACCTATTCACAGGCATATACAAACATAATATCTTGCTCTATGGTACAAAAATTATGAACCTGCCAGTGCTACTGAATGACCAGTTAGAAAAAGGAATTAAGATAAGGCAGGGAGGCAGTGAACAAAAGCAAAAATCACATTCAGATCTGAAGGAAAATTATATTCACAGTAAGTCAGCAGTCACCCTGGCTTTCAGCTCTTTTTATGATTTCTCTTCCCTGCCCCCACTCACCTCCCCCTTTTTTTATTGCTTACTTTTTAGTTCTTTTGCCCAAGACTCTGTATTTTTCACTCTTTTGCCATCTTCCCTAGACAAAAGCTCAGGACTTGGGGAAAAGGATCAGAGGATCAGGGAAAGGGAAATTCCTATCCTGACATTTATTTCTTCAGTGACCTTGACAAAGTCACCTAATTTATTGTTTCCCTTACTGCACACTAAACGGACAGGAATGAAAATGAAGTCTTTTTCTAACAGTCACAACTGCTTTGTGATCCAACCCTGTCGTCTGAGTGTGCTCTGAAACCCTGGACTAAGTTAGCACAGATTGGAGCTGTAATTGTTATCAGTAATGCCTCGCCTCTCCCCTAGACACACTTTCTATGGCGGTCAATACCTGTTCGGCAGCCGGTCATGGTGGGAGAATAGCAATCACCAGAATAAATGCTATGCCCTTTCTCCCAAGCCTGTTGCATCTCAATAAACTTCGCAGTGTCTCCGGCAAAGGGGGAATTCAAAAGGGTGGTCCCAAATCAGGACTCTGAAGGGCTTTGCATTCAGAATAAGACACTATGGGAGTATCATGATGACAGCTGCACTTACATCACTGAAAATAATTATTCTGATCCATGAACACAAGCTAAGCCGTAAGAATGGTCTTGTAAGCAAGGTCTGTTTTAATAGAAACATAAGTATTATGCATTACAGTCTATTATAAATTGGTTGTAATTTTCTCCTGACACTCAGTGAATTAAACTAGTTAGGATACAAAAAAAAAAAACAAATGCCACAAAGCAGAAAGCAAGCTCAGTGTCTGAAGGTTAATGATTGCTCATGAAAGCTACAGAAATAAATTATCTGCCTAGGGACAATGTCACATGATCGGCACAAAAGCTGCAACAGCCGAAAATGTTTATGTAGAGAAAAAAAACACTGTCAGCATCACAGCGCCCTTCCCCCACCACTGGAGCGGAGTCCCGAGCCAAACAGCTGCTCCTGACTGCTTACATTAAACTAATTTGTGCTGCAACATTGCAGCTGCTTAATTTTTAGACTGAACTTTATCACCAAGAAGTGTTACAATAACAAGTGATCCAGCCCCATCTCTGAAGAAATAGCAAGTTCCTCAGCAACAAAGGCAGCTTAAGGTGCCGAAATTCACGAAAGAAATAGGAAGACAATGACCAAAACGGTATTTTAAATCGTAATGACCTAGCCTTGCTTTCACTGGGAAAGGGCTTAAAAAAGGGGTTTGCTTCTAAATTAATTGGGAGGGTCAGACTATGCCCCTAAGTGGACAGGGGTTGTCCCACCCCAACACCGGGGACTGGTCACGGAGATCCATGGCACAAGGCTTATGGAGCAGCACGGTGGAAGCAAGGTGAGGTGCTGGGGCTTCAGAGAGTCACCCACCCTTCCCAGCTGGCCTCCCCTGCACCCGGTGTAGTGAGATTGCACTGCAGAGCCCCATCACTCGCACCCCCTTCCCCGCACCCTTCTCTTCTCCACGCTCCCGGTGGTTTGGGGTTTGGCGTCCTGCAGCACTGCTTGCCCATCTTTTCAGCCTCAGATTCACTGGTGTCTCCTTAAAACATTTATTGCGCTCAACATGTAAAAAGAAGAAGTTTTAAGAAAAAAAGGGGGGGGGGAACCCTAGCTCATTCATATCCCAACAGCTTGAAAGCCCTGACCTCCCCCTCACCCCTCCCGCTGCCTCCCCCCACCCCAATCCGAAAAAATGCGTCCTAAGGCACTGGCACTGGAGGAAGTGTTTACAGAGAGTGGTGCGCCTTGGTTAACGCAAGTGCTGCTCTTACAAAATGTCACATGTTGTTCCCCCCCTTTTCCTCTGAATTATTTTCCTCTGTTAACATGCAGGGCTTCGTCTTTTGCTGAAATAGACACTGACCTGAACTGGTGGTGATTCCTGCCAAATATGCAGGCACTGTTTTGCTACATTTTGGAATTCGGCGAAGTCCATGTGTCAGGCATTTGCTTGCGCTCAGGAAACGCCAGTGCTCAGACCAAAGGCCTCCCCGCCCCCTCCCACCCCCAGTGCTTGGAATGCACAGAAACTTTTCGGTTTTTAATTAGTTTTAATATTATTAATGCTTTTAGCTGCATATCTTGTTACATGCAGTATGCTTGTTAAAAATTTTTAAAAATTTTTATAAAAGGAAAAAAAAGGGGGAAAAGACCATTTAAATGTACTGGTTTTAGTTATTAAAAAATCAAATAGAGATGGGGAAAAGAAAACCCGCAACTCACCGAGAGAGCAATTATACAGTTAAACAAAAAGCTGTAGTTGCTCAGTGGTAACCGGGTTGCAGATAGACTGTTGTTTGCCTGTGTGCCTCGCTGTCCCTGGGGAGGAAGAGGGGCACAGGGAATTGGGAATGTGAAAAGAAAAGGGGTGCTCCAAGAGTACACCCCACCTCTCCCAACCTTCCAAAGACTAGCTATAAGGAGGAGATGCTAAATGAAATGATGGCTGCTTTCTGCTCAATTTAAGGCATAAAATAAATGCAGAATCCCTTGAGGGGAAGGGGGAGGAGTCTTTGGTTTTTATCAAAATAACATTAGTCAGACTTTTACCCAACAGCAGGAGATTATGGTATCTAGAGTCCATTTTATTGCACCCCAAATGTGTAAAAATTGGGGTGACTGAATAAACAGGCCCCTGGGGTTTCTGACTGCTATTCATGGAGCAAAGCTGCAAATGGAAAAAATATTTTAAGAAGACAAAATTAGGGTAAAGGAAAGAATAGCAAAGTCCCTTGCACCCTTACCAGATCTTCTTCTCAAGTTTGGCCTTTAAACCTTTAAAACTTTATGGATATCTTAAAAGAACACCTCTGAAAGAAAAATGCAAAGCATAAGACCCAGCTACAAAACTGGAACTCATCTGTACAATGCAAAAGAGCTGTGTGAGGGAATAATTGTGACTGAGGTAAAGAAAAAAGAAAGGAATACTGTTAAGGAGTATTTGGATCAGGAGTTTTAGGGAAAAAAGGGTTTTTGGAAAAGGAGGCTACCTCAGGTCCAGTGGGTCTGTGGCAGAATACAGAAGTATGAGAAAACAAGAGGAATCAAAAGGAACAGCAGCACACTCAGAGGAATATAGATAAAGCTTTGCTTATTAAATAGTACTTTCTAAGTGAAAGAGCTTAAATATGCAATGGGACTAAAAGCAAATATGGGGATTCAAGCATAGCTTGCAAAAAAATTGAATTTTCTCTCTGAAATTTTGCAGTCAAGAATATCTTTCCAGATTACCAAAAAAACCAAACAAAAAAAACCCAACCCAACAACCAAAAAACAAAAACAAACAGACAAAAAAATCCCACATAAATCTGTTAAAAGTGGTCCTATTTATAAAGCTTACAGTGAGCACAGCCTCCTTGTGCAGTGCCAGCAGAGAGGGGAAAGGCACTACCCCAGGCACAGGTGAGAGGTTCACCTCCTCCAGCCAGGTGGGCCCATGGGGTAACTGCACTCTTGCCCACCTCTGTGCCAGGTGGCTCAACCACTGCATTATTCCAGTGAAAACACTGGTGTACCCCTGCCACCCTAATTCTCTCCTAAATACCAAAATCATTCCCAACACATCCAGGTGAAACTAAGTATGTGTCTACAAAATGATTTGGTTTTACTGAATCAACATTTTCCAATATTGTTCAGGAAAATCCCAGTCCAGCATAATATTCATGAGAACAGTGAATACTTAGTCAGGTCTACAGAGCCTGAGCACACATACACATTTGTGTGATTCACTTATGATTATCCTGACTGACCTCTAATTCATTCCTTTACCCTTCTTCCTCCAGATGCATTTGCACACTGACAAACCATTTTCTTTTTGAATCAATCGGCCAGGAGAAATGTTTCCTCCATCTGCACAAATTCCTACACTCACCATCCAATAAATTTACCCAGCTGTCTTTGTAGAGTGACATGGCAAAATTGCACATTCAGTAAAAGCCATGTGAAAAATTAACTGTGTAAAAAAAAATACCTTTATCAAGGATCTTTGACCCCTGAACATTAATCCTGCTCTCTGGGACTTATTTTAATATTTTAGGATAATAAGAAGTTCCAAAAATCTTTGATTTTCTGCCTCCACAAATTACTTCTAAGGACAAAGGCAGACAACATATACTATATACATATATATATATATATACCACTATACCAGAGAAATTGTGTATTAATGAAAATCATAACTTAGAGCCTGAAATTTTTCCAGCCTTGTAAAGTAGAAAAGGTAACTAAAAGGAGAAACCCTTTCTTTCCCAAGAGGTCCTTGTGATTCCATCTAGCTCTTAAAACTTCTTGAAATATCAAATTTCAAACTCACAATATTTTAAAGTTATTTTTTTATCGCTGTCTCAAAAGCGATGGATAGATATACAGGTGGAAAGTACCAGAGTTTACAAGCAGAAAGTAAAACTTTTCTTCCAATTTTTTTAATATAACTGCTTTGAAATTATTTTTTCTGTTGGCACAATACAAGCATTGTATTTCATGTACAAAGTGCAATGGTATAGGGTATTGTTCATACCAGCAAGAGATCAGCCACTATATTTTAATCATTAGTAATGTGGCTGTCCCAAATTTACACTGAAAAAACCACCTATCATGATATAATGTATTCTCTGTATGTATGTATACAACAAATTTACAACTGTACTTTTCACTAAAACTGACTATTATTTTTCCATTTAGATCCTGCACAAAGTGTGCCACATTTATTTTAATTTTAATTTCTAGGAAGAATATATGGCTTCTTTTTCTAATCATAACATAAGCAGAAGCAGTTAATAAGGTATGTATTAATTTCTATTTCAGAGCATTAATGCTCATAGCTACAATACTCACATGTATTGTTACCACAACACATTATTGGTGTGTTATTTTTTTAAAGACAAAATAAGAACTAATTTATATGAAGCACTAACACTGTAAACCTCTTGTTTTAGACAGTACTGAATTTCAGCAATAAATTCTGTGTTCAAGCTACTTCAAAATGTTTAGGGATAAGGAGGTATTAGGATTTTGACCAGCTCTTGGCTTTTTTTCTTTCTCTTTTGAAAGCAAAAAGTATTAAGGAATAAAATTCTCAACACCTAACCCTTTGAGTTAGATGATGCCTTTCAGCCACAGCTGTCTCTCTAGCAGAAGCAGGTTTGGTTAATAGTCATAAATATTTCCTGGGTCATTTCTGCAACATACAGCTTTGAAGGAAGGATGGGCTCCCATTGCTTGTTCCATCACTACCTCCCTACCCAAGTCAGCTCCATTCCCTGAGGCAGAGCATATGGGACAATTGGAGGTCTAGCCAACTCATTCACATTGCAGTAAAGATGTTTAGGTCCAGATTCTTCCCTCTGCATTTCTGCACTTCATCTAAGCTTATTTTCACACGCTCCAAAATTTCGCAGTTCTTGTATCTGTCTATCGGCAATAGAGAAAGACAAATTGCTTCAATGTACAACCCAGCCCACATAAACCAAACTTAAAATCCTTTTAGATTTGCCCATCTCTCTCTCTTGACTGCAGAGAGAATCTAAAAACAAACAAAACAACTAACCTCTGGTCTTTGGCAACTTAGTTAAACACCTAAATTTACATACAACTAATCTCTGCCTCTAAGAAAATTTCATTGGAAAGAAACCTTTGATGAAAACTTGAAATTAACTTTTATGAGAATGTTATTATTATTTTGGTCCTTTTATCCAAATCAGCTTTAATTAAAACAAATAACTTCATCTTTAGTCAGAAGCTCTGAGCATTCATCAACAGGATGTCACAGGACTTCCTCAAGAACTCACTTCAACAAATCAAGCAGCCACGATAAGCTCCATTTAGAGAACTCAGGGTATTGTTTCTTGGAGGAACACCTCCATGGACTGCTCAGAATGTAAAAAGGTGTTGCAAGGTGAAGATCTGAAATAAATAGACCAGTTTGCCTTATCAGCAGGAAAAACACAAATGAGGGGACATGTGCTGCAGCAGTTTTCTGACTAGCCAGAACTAGACAAGGTGTCTAAGAAGCACTGCCCACCAAGGACTATAACTTATCCCTTCACCAAGAACATTATTTTATGCATATGTTGAAATTGAGGGATTTCTAAACTGGTTGTTTAAATATCCCTGTAGAAAGTGCACTGAAGTATAGTACCCAACAATGTCCTCTGAGACCATCCAAGAAGGAAGAAAAAGTACCTCAGGGCAACCATTTCCAGATTTGCTTTGTGGTAGGGTGGTTCAGCTGGGTGAACCATGTAAAGCTACGCCTGAAAGGATCTCTGCTGAACACACCATTAACCCATACTCTATCAATAACCTCCAGCTGCAAAACTGGAAATGAGACATGCTTGGACAGCTGACAAGATTGTCAGAGTTGTGCCATCGATTCTGGAGCAACATGAGCCCCACATCATTACCTCTGCAGTTGACAAAACACCTCTTCTTAGTAGTCCTTCATGGAGCCTTATGAACTGCCCAAGTAATGCAGTCAACCAGCAGCAGCTTTCACTAATTAGGAAAGATAAAGGCCCAAAATGATGCTGCTGCCCAAATGGTCCCAATAAGCCCAAAAACCTCAGAGACAGCTAGTGGCCAAAACTGAAGGAGTGATGACACTGGGTGTGATTTCTGAGAGTTATGTGTTAATGCTCCTTGCTATTCTGAATGTAGTAATTGAAAATTACTAATTGCAGAGATGAACTGTCAGATATTTTCAAAGCGTTTTTCAACACAGAAGACCATACTTTCTGTAGAAAGACAGCCTTAGACTGAAAATTTCTTTGCTGAAGGGGACCTCTGATTCAAAATGGAGGGGAAGATTCAAAATGGGGAGGGGGAGGATGTTTTAAGAAAGCCAAGGAATATTTCTCATAAATGTGAAATTTTAATCCCCTAAAATATAATTCTAGAATAATTTCAAGACAGGAAACCTATTAAACCCCCCCCTCCCCAATTTTATATTTCTTAAATAAGTGGCTACAGTTTTGGGGGCATAATAAGGACGTGGAGCATAAACAACAAAGTGAATAAGAAAAATAAGAGATCTCTCTCTTTGTCTAAAAATCCAGCAGATCATAATGAATCTTTAAAACAAGGAGTACAAAAAGGAAATTAACTTCAGAACAGTATTGCACTGAATCTAATCACTCTTGCTACTAGCTGTTAAGAAGAAAAGAATCATTAATTGCTTTTTACAATTTTTTCTGCTAACATTTTTGACCAAAAGCTGAAGTTGACACTCAAAACATTTCTGAGAAGAATGTCAAACAAACCAAATGTTAAACCTTGAATGGATCCCTTTTTATGTTTTATCATTTAAATTAGAAAGCATCTATGTGTCTTAGGACTGTGATAAGACAAATCATATATTTAATTATATAAGAGTGTGAAGATTAGAATGGGTTGGAAGCTACCTGGCAAAATGTCTTTTTTTTTCAGAAATGTTGACTCATCAAAACTGAAGTTAAGCAACTTCAGTTTGGTTACAAAGAAAAGGAAATGTTAGCAACTCTCCCAGCTCAAAGAGCCTATAGCAAAAAAAATGCTTGAAGATCTGATTCCATATTTTGTTAATTCAAAGCCATATCTTATTGTTATAAAACTTTTTATTAGAGTTTTTTATTAGCATATATTAGACAAAGGTCTTAAAGTCAGAACTGTGCTATGAGTACTAAACTGCTATTGATTTTGGCACAAGCTCATTTGCATTCAGGTCTGTCTGGTTCAGTGTAATGTAGACACATGACCTAAAAAGAGAATTTCAAAATGAGGACGATACAATTGGAAGATATAATTTGCAAAAACAAAACATAATGAACAGATCTGATCATTGACAATGTGAGAACTTCAGTAGAATTTAGAGAAAAGAAGGTGCTTTTCAACCTAGAAAAATTCACCTGAATCTGAAACCACATTTTCTAGCTCTGTCCAATCCCTCACTTCCAGCCCCATTCTTCACCTGTCTTGCTGCATGCTCACACCTCCCCAGAATAGGGATCATGAGGAATGAGTCTGCACACAAGCTGTTACTGCTGAGCAACTGGTACCTAGGAACAGGGCATGTGTCTGTCTATGGGGACTTAGAGCCTACATGTGCCTCACATCACCCTTGATTACAAAACTATGTCAAACTCTCTCAGAAATCAGGAGTACTGGCTATGGAAATGCATTTTAATATGTCAGGCTAGACATAAGAAAAGCAGAAATTAAAAAACCCTAGATTTGCATTAAGTATGCTTTGAAAAAATTAGCGGTTTACTTCACTCATTTTCTACAATTTCACAACTTCCTAAACAAAGTATGAAGCATATTCCAAATAAATTTGGAATAAATTATTTTTCCTTCGGGTCAGAGCTATTCATAAGCAGCACCTTCACCTATGAGTAAATTGCTGATATAGTGACACAACTTAGAAGAAAATATCCTGTTTTGCAAGGGCAGTAGAAACTGGCCTTCCTCATGAATTGCCACCATCACTAATGAAAGTGGCTAGCTGGATGGCTAAGGAGACCTCTCCTCAGGGAATGTTAATGGAGAGGAATCAACCTTATATGCAAGAAGTGAACAATCAGGTAATGGAGTCAAGGAACCATATAGGCAAGGTGGAAAATAAATGCCAGGGACTTGAGAAATCTAATCAATGCCTGATTAAGCTAATTGAAGCCTGGCCACTGAAAATTAATGATTCAGAAAATTGCTCCCAGAACAGAAAAAAGTAAAGATTGCTGGATCTCACATAAGAGACAGAAGGTTCAAATGTGAAAGCAGTTATCAGGAGATTAATACATGGTACCCAGGGTACATAAAAGTTTGCTGTCTCACCTTTTGCCACATTAAGTGCATTGCTTCCCTGCTGCTTCTCCCAGCCCAGGCACCCACCAAGGCTCTGAAGTCCATTAGTTGGATTTTTTTTTTTAACTGTAGAAATAAAGGCAACACTAAAGCTGAAAAGAGCAGTAGTGTTCTAATTACTCCAGAATGTCTTCCTTTCCAACTTCCATAAAAACAAAGGGCTTGTGTTCAAATTGAAAAACATAAAGTAGTGATGCTAAAAATAGCTATGGCATAAAGTGCAAAAGATGCTTTATCACATGCTTAGGTACAATTGCTCTAATCCTAATAATCAGTGTTTTCAACTAAAGGCTCCGTTAGAAACCCTTATTGAACTAGTGGGCTTTTCTTTTTGTTCCTATCATCTGTGTATTCCTGGATCTCCATAGATAACTGCTGGGACCTGTAACAGGTCATTAAAAAAAAAAAAAAAAAAAGAAAAAAAAGAAAAAGCAGGCCTATTATTAGAACATTTGCACTTATTACATAAAAGCCTTCATCTCTACAAGAAATTTCTCAAGGTACTGGGTTTTGAAACAATTAAGTTGTAAAAATACTTACAATTGTACTTTTCAATATTTAGTTCTTTCTTAGGCCAAGAGATCCCAAACCAAATTCTTGTGGTTTCCATGGAGTTCTGCTAAGCCATGAAAACTAGGTTGTGGTCTGTCCATAGAAGCATATCAAACAGTACTATAACTCATCCATTAAAAATATGGTGAGAAAAAGTACATGTCTTTACTAGTATTCCTTTAATTCTTGAATTTATTATGAATTTTTCTGGTTCTATCATCTGTACCTCATTTGAGATGCTGTCTTCATTGCACTCACATTTTTAAAAGCCATCCATGACAAAACCGGAGGTGTTACAGCAGTCCTTTGGCATAAAATGATTTAGGGATCACCACTTTTAAATCAATACTGATTTTATCCTGCCATTGTGGCAACTTTGCTGTCAGCTTTGCTAGTTCCTCCTGAAGTTTGTCCACATTTCTTCAACCTTAGTTAAATTAATTTGGAGCATATTTATAATTTAATACCTCATTGATTTCCATTTTCCAAATTATTAATAAATAAACTTCCACCCATAAATTGGAACTTGAGATACTCCAAAGGCTATTTTTTTCCACTAAGGAAAATGAAATCCTTTTTTTTTTTTCTGCTTTGTTCTCTTTTATCCACTAAGGATGTTACTTACTCAGAGTATTACTCTGCTCAGAACATCAAAGATACTAAAGTGCTACTATGCCTAACTCAGACATGCCCTGATGCCTAATGGCATACTTGCATGCAATTAATATGCAGCTAAAGAGATTCCCAAAGCTGGCTGAATGTGACACCGCTAAGCAGTGAAACAGAGGAAATGGGTGGGGTTTAGGCATCAATTCAGCTGAAGCAGGCATTCTGCCAGGCACTGTAAATCCTATCAGAACAAAGGGAAGAAAAAATTCACTCCTTGGGATCTGGATCCACCGATTTTAACAGTTATTTTGAATACAGCTCAAATCTACCTTCTGCACTGATTCAGAAGGAATACTTGAACCTTAGACTTTTCTCTGCTCGCACCACCTTTCTAGGGAAATTACATCCTTTTGTTTCCTTAGCTGTCACTTCAAGTATCAGTGATTATGTATAGAAAAATATTTGATCAACTGGTTTTCATTCATCAACTGTATCATTTATATATTTAAGGAACTAATGAAGTGCAATAATCCTTTACAAAATTCATACCATTTTTTTCCCTACCATATCATCAAACTCTGTGTTTCTGAGACTTTTATATAACTTCTGTATTTTTAATCATCCTATCAGCTAAGTTGCCAAGATATGAAGTAAGTCTTACTGCTCTGTAATTCTTCAGGTTATTATGTGGGCTTTTTATAAATATAATATTTGCTATCTTCCAATGTAATTGCCAACTTAAATAAAAGAATGCGTACTTCAGTTAGCAGCTATTTTACTCTAAAATTCATTAACATGTCTATTTATGCTCCATCAGCTTGATGCTATCCTTAATCCATTGCATTGCTGACTTTGGACTCTTTAGCAACTTAGACTTTCACTTTCCCAACTGGATAGAAAGAAATTTCAAGTCTTCATTACATTAAAGATGAAATTCCTTGACTTGACAGTTGTCAAAACTCCATCTTTTGAAAGGAACTCTTTCCTTCAGGATCTGCCCTGGCTTAATATATCAGCTACCAGTGCTGTCCTGTTTGGATCAGTATTGGTCATGGAAATAGAACTCAAACACAGAAATTGTGTGGGTAATCCTCCTCACCTGCAGCAACTTCTGCCATGTCCCTAACATCTTTTGAACAGAGATTACTGCAATGACTCTGCACTGAAAACAAGAGAGAGAATGAAACCAGCCTTCCCACCACAGCGGGCAAAGTACTGTACTCTGCAGAAGGAGAGCTCAAAGGTTGTTGGAGTAGCTTTGGAAAGGCTCTCCCCTCTGTTTGCATCTGTCTGTTTGCATTCATTTCCTCTAAATTACTGCCCTGAATGACAATACCTTCTTAATTACCAGTGCATCCAATTTCTCTTATTTATCTGTCTGACCTTTACTGTTGATTTAGGACATCAAGTCAAAAGCCAACTAAATGTAGCATTCCAAAATAATTAAGGAAAGCACTGTATGCTGAGCTGCTATCAACTCCTTTCTCCAGACTGTGCAATCCTCTTTTGCCTTCTGCCAAGTGCTATTGCACAAGAATCTCTTTTCTGAAAATACTGGTCATTTCATGTAAATCAAATCGATCACTTTGCAACATTCCTATGAAAAACTATCAGCTTTCCTTACTGAATATGGGAGTGTTCGCTAGCTGGTGTAAGACTACTGAATTTTACCATGAATGGCCCTCTTCTAAATCAAGTCCTACAAGAGCCAGCTCTTTATAAAGACAAGCATTGTTCCACAATGCCATCACAAGCTCTGTTACGAAAGGACCAAAGGAATCTCATCTTGTTACTACTGTACTACACATTTATTTCATAAAATCTTCAGTCTTAAATGTTCCTGAAATGATCTCATCATCAAGAATCAAATTCTTAAGCCTTCAAAAACAGAAAATATAAAAGGGCAGAAAACATGATTGAATTAAAATTTCCCATTGAATTCAAATGAGTGCATATATTTGGTTGGGGGTTTGGGCGTTTTTCACAATTCAGTCAACTTTAGTCAGATTTATCATTGATTAGCAATCTACAGAAGTGTGCACATCATGCAGGTACTTTCTGGGTACAGCACAGTAAGAGGTTTACATGGAATTTTAAAAGACAGCTTTAAAAATGGGAAAAGCACATACCATATTTTAAAAAAAGATGAGATACTTCTGTCTGTTCACTACAATCAAAAATAGAACTGTATTAGAATTAGTGCATACATGCATAAATTCTATCTCATATAACAAAAGGAAGTATTTATTTCATTTCAATTAATTTCTTGTAGTCTTTATCCACAGCTACACTGAGTGGACAAGAGTAAGTTGCAGCTGGAGATTAGGAGTTAAAAGACAAACCCACTGAAAAGCATAAATGTATTATATATCTGCACTTTTATTCCATGCAACAATTGCAAAATGCCACTCAGGAAATGCCATCTCTGAGCTGACTGATAAGATCATTTCCTTATCTCTTTTTTAGCTCTTGTCATTCCTCCTTGCCATACCAGTCACAAAAAATAGGCCAAGAGGGGGTGGGGATAAGTAACATTTAATAAAACTACTAAGAAAAGGCAAATGTGTGTATATATACATGCTTAGAAATACACATCTGACTAATTTTTTACCTATCTTTGCTCACATGCAAAAAAAAAAAAAATTCATATTTATCTGTAAACAAGTGAATAATTAAAATAAGTCAGTTTTGCAAGCAGCCTACATGATGCTTCTGATAAGAGTTTCAGGAATCTACTGGTACCTACAGATGAACTGAAATATAAATATTAAATAACTACTAAGAATGTATTCCACCTGAGCCAGTAAATGAGAACTTTCCAATCTGAATTCATCTTCTCACAACAAAGAAAAACTCTCTGATTTTCTTAACAATTTCATGGTGTATCCCAATGTTACCACAAGCCTTGAGAGATAAGGATTTTCCTCTGTTAAGAAAATCAAGTTACTAAATTGGTCAAAGATGACTCTACCAGAAATGTATTCAAATCTTCTTTATTAATTACCATAGGAATTTAGTTTGAGAGTCAGATATAAAATTTTACTCAGCTTTCACAGATAAAATATATTATGTACAAAAATTCCCAGGATTTTAATTTAGTAAAACCCCAACAGTACTTAACTGAGCAAGTTATTCTCAGTACAGAGAGGAGCTCTGCAGGACTGATTCATTCTTTTACAGTGCATTAGTTTAATCACCTAGGAGATTTCTAACAGATGATGAAATCTAAACAGGAGCAGGAACTTCAGTTATCTTTGGATGAACATATTTAGTTTCACATTCTATCCTAGCACCATGCAAAACAAAACAATTTAAATACACTTCAGTTTCATCCACACAATTTATTTGACTTTTGCTGGATTTAAAAAGGCACAACCAGATATTGTATGTTAATGCTGCAGTTAAGTTCAGGTTCTCCTGTTAATAACTCTCTTGAAATAGAAGCCAATGGGATTTTTTTCTTTTACGATTTTATGACACACTGTAATTGCAATAACACAGTAAAATTTGTTTAGGATGGACAAGTGAGTCAAGCTAACAATTACAACAAATTAAACAGCAGCCTTCTATTATACCCTATACCCTTTTAAAAAAAATTTGTTGTGTTACACAGTCTCCCAATTATCAAGCAATAATGCAGGGAGATTCTCAAGATATAGTGACATAATGTTAACAGCTCAAACAGAAGTGAACTCTACTGAGCAGTCAAAATCAACAAACAAAAGAGTAAAATCTTATTTTCCATATACAAAGAATAGTCTTTATTGGTAAGAAGATACTGGATCAGACCCAAACTGTATAAAAATAAAAACAGCTGATAATAAGATATGAAAACCCAATTTAATATATTGCATTTAAAAAGAATGAATGTTCAATGCTACCTTGTCTATTCTCACTTTTTCAATGTCTCTAGGAGATGTAAGTGTGTTTTGTTCAATAAAATACCAAATTTTAATAAATCATACCAATGTTTATATAAAAAATCACTCTTCTAGGTTACTGTTTTTCATTCCCTTGTTTTTTTCATAATTTATGTTTCTGCTTTGTAACAGTAGAATTGTTCATAAGCAAAGATCTCAGTCATTAAAATAATATAACATGCACAATCTAATTTTAAGATTTATGTGTAGAAATATGTATCTGGGCGCTAACATACAGGAGCATACCAAAGGGAGCTGACATGAAACCAAACTCAACTCACAAAACAGTTTTGTGGTTTAAAGTTCAGAAAGTTCTTGACCCATAGTGGAAGTATGTAGCAGTAAATCTGTATCTCCTACACCTTCCTTCCCATTCTACATGATGCTCACTGTGTCAGAAGAGACACAGTCAAGCGTCCTCCCACCTACTCATCAGATGGCTGTGCCGTCAAGGGATCATGGTTTTCACTGGAGAGAGGATCTTCCCTGCACACATGGGAGGTGAGGAAAATGCTTTCCCATCTGGTTGCATGAAGTCACTTGCAAAGGATATCTGAATCCAGAGAAAGTAGAAATTAGGCTAACATGTGGAAGACAGATATTTTGTTGCCTTAATTCCCAGGTCCAGAATATTTTCATTTATCGTTCTCTACAACTTCGTAAATTTGAATCCAATATTGCTTTTCAATTTTTACAAGGAAAGCTTTGCCATCAACTCATTATGCAAATCAATCAGTAACTGTTAGTTATAAGGTTAGATGAGTTCCTTCCCCTCATAAAATCAAATTTTATATTCATGCAAAATACAAACAGGTCTTACCTACTCTATCCTCTTGATCTCTGTGCATTTAAACAACAGCTGCACACAGAAGAGTCTGAATTAAGGACACAACAGTAGCAACTATTATAGTAAAGAATCAATACAATATTTATTAAGGTGATCTGTGAGAAAAACAAGAAAGTTGTTGACTTATTTCAGTATAAACAGTTTTCAGAAATGTCCTCCAAGGTGACTGAAAAATGTTTGGTATGGAGTAGGTTCAAAATGGAACCTACACATAGGAATAAGAACACCCTGTAAAAAGGGAAGGAACAGAATATACTGCCACACATAATGTTACAGACACACTTCTAGTAAATAAACCTCCATCTGGAGCTCCACGTTTAGGAACTGGATACTGAGCTTTGGAAGAATAAATTGCATTTACTTTCAAATATTTTCATAGAAAATTTTCACACTGATATAAGAATTATGTAAACAGCTGCTAAAATAAATCACCAGTATTTAGGTTGCAAGCTGTCTGGAGTACACACTGTCTTTATGGTTGAGAGTACCCTGTGCTGTGCACCCTGTCTGTCACATGGCCCATCTTGTTACCTGTTTCTCTGCAGCACTCAGTGGAAATGGGGATCTCAGTGCATGGGTCCTTAAAATGCTTAAATAGATCTGAAGATATTACACCTGCCAGAAGACCTTGCACACTAATTAAGCAGAGCGGAGTCCAAGTGAAATTCAGATTCCCATTGTACAGTCGGAAAAATAATGCTCCAGAGGCTAGTTAAATAACAAAGTCAAGGGTTCCTTGACCCGTGTCACAAAACCATTTATCCAACCATAAATCCAGATAAGCTTTGTATTGTCATTCTTGGTACAAATTGTGACCGAGAACAAAAGATACACTTCTTCAGTGCATCTGTGTACAAATTCTCTTTTAGTTGAAAAAAGTCATATTCAAAGATTACCATCAGGAAATGAATTCTAAGGCTGACCAGAGTTAGATTCACAAGATACCTGCTTGAGTCTCTAGGTTTCCAAGCCCTGCATTTAAGGCACCATTTGAACATTCAGTGCTTAAAACATCCCCTTCTTCCACTGCTAAAGTCAACAAGGTGCTGTTGAGAGATGAACAACCATCTAAATAGTGACTAACCATTCACTACTTGGTCATAAAAGATTGATAATGGCACTGTACTTTCATCTCTCTCTCAGGAATCCACATCAGTAAACAGCAGCACATAAAAGAACAATTCTGGATTCTCCTCTCCTTAATAGCTGTGGCAGTCCTTTCTGCTTCACGGGTTTAATTCAGCTGTTACCTGACCATCATCATTTCCAAACAAGGAGATCATACCTCCACACTTCTGGATGGGGGTTTTCATTTTCTGAAATCTATGTAAGTATTTCTGAGTAGAAACTGGAACGCCACATGTCCCATTCCCCCAGGTGAAGAAAATCCATTACTGGCCTCCCAGTGTTTGGGCTCTCACTTCAAGCATACCACCGAGTATGAATGAAACGTGACAGTCACAGAGGGACTTATTTTAACACCCCATTTACATCTAAGTTCCATGTCTAGAGAACTGGGCAGTTTCCAGACTCTGAGGAATGACTTAAAAAATTAAAATGAGGGGCAAGGCAGAGAGCAGCCTGGAGAGAACCAATAGGAAATATCAAACACAGGGACTTTGATGGAATTCACCCTATCCAAAAATGACCCATAGTCTTTCTTTACCACTCAGATTCTTAGAAGGCTTGCCTGTATCCCGTGAGGAACCCTCAGCAGCTAGTACCTCCACAGAGAGGTGTACTGCACTGCACAGATGTACCAACTCAGGTCCCAAGGCAGTGCAACCAAATTAATGTAGAACATGGATCTAGTTAATAAGTCCTGCTCTTCAGCAGGCAAATATAATATCATGTTAGCAGTGGTACACTGTGTATAAGACATTAATAGGGTTGTACAATTTGGCAGTCCCCACATTGTATCCCATTTGGAAGTATACATATGCTAAATCTTACCTGGCGTGCCTTTTTTTTGTTTTAATACCTCTGACACTCCGGCAAGCACTCCCATCCCAGCGCGGACAGAACACATTTAGAGCAAACGCACTTTATTTTAAAGCCTTGGGACCTGACTTCAGGAAATTGTCTCAATCCAAATACACTTTGCTGAGTGTAAATTCAAAGTTTGGAGCAAGGCCCATTGGGTAATGAACCTCAGAGGCTATTAATCCACAACCTACAATTTGTAAATGTGCAGGATACTGACTCAGTAGAAAAAAATAATTTTAAACATCTGTGGTATTCTTTCAATTCCAGATTAATTACACTGCTCATATTGTAATGTAACCCAGAAATTTCAAGTCTCTCCACTGCTATGTAGAGAACGCTTGTAGTTTCCTTTGTGTTTATCACTGCTCTGCTAAGTAGAAGGCTTCTTGCCCCATGCAAGCTTATGTTCAGTTCTGTGTCCTACATTTATTCCACAGCTCACCTTGCCTGCTTATTCTTTCCCTCTTTGTCTGAAGTCCTTCTGAAACTCTTTGTTACACAGCATTAATTATTATCATTACTACTTTTAAGACAAAGGCTGTGTACATACCCTCACATCACTCCATCAAAATGGTGATATAAATTAAAATCTAAACAGGCTGTTTAATCCTTTTGAAAAGCTAATAATTATTTTCAATCAGCAAAGACTATTCTGCCATTCCAAAGAATGATTAATGAGAGCAAATGTGTTTGTAATTTATTAGCAGCAGCTTGAGGTGTGGGGGGGACAACTTAGGAATGGCAGCCATAGCATCAACATCTGATGATGTGAAGGCGCTTCTGTTGCATATTATAAAGTCAAACATAAGGCTGCCTCTTTGGTGATTTATACTCTGCACAGTAATACCGAATGCCTGGGTTTTTTTTCATGAATGGCTTTGCAGTTATTTTTTGTAGAACTGTCATGGAAAAAAAATTGACGAGTATGTACCTCTTCCACAGCATTCACTCACCCATCAGTATTCGTCAACATATGCTTCTCAAAGAACAGAAGTATATCACAATAAAACAGGAGGGAAAAGGCAAACAAGCAGAAGGAAAGCAGAGGATTGACTGGACTGAGATAGAAGAAGCATTAAATCCCTCTATCATAGTACCTGGTGAAATAACTTTATGTCCTGCACACAGCATAGTGTCTCAGAACTCTGTAAACTTGAATATGTAATTTCATCTCCATGACACCCTTGCAAAAAGAGAATATGTCCATGTCAAAAACAGGAAATTGAGGCATGGCAGGGCTGAAAGTTCTTTAAATCACATTATGTTTTTATCTGTTCACTTAGTTGCCTAAATACTGCTAAAAACTTACTCTTGAGATTAGACCCCCACAAGAGGACTTTGACAATTAAGTGGGTCTTTATGTGCCTAGATAACCCACCTGACAGCAGCCAGACTCTGCTTTCATTTTGTCCTGAAAGTACCTTGCTTCTCAAGCACAGAGCTTTCCCCTGACCTAAACTGCAATGAAACTTAAAACTAGAAAGGCAATTCCTATGTCTAAATCACGAAAGCACTGCATTTCCTAAACAAAGCAATACATGCAGTATACCTAAAGGTACAAAAATTCAGCCTGAGGAGTTGCACACACATTCTACTTGTTGTAGGGGCAAGAGTGTCTGCAAATGCAGAAAAGCCTCAAAATTCAATACAACAACATTTTTGCATGCAAAAAGACATCTGCGGGAATATTCAAGCTGATACTAAATTATCTCTGAATGGATAGCATATTCCTCCCAAACAAGTGATAGGACCAAGCTGGAACTGTCTGAAATCCCTATCTCTTGCCTCCCTCCCAGGAGGGTGTTTCTTTGATAGCTGGAATCAGTAGCAGCACCATCTGCCCCTTCTTTTGAAGTTGTGTCACTATGCAGAAAAAAAAACAAAACTGAAAGAACCAGAAGGAAAAATTAAGCACAGCATCACAGCATCTTTTTTTCTCCCTTCTAGTAGTCCCAAAATCTTGTTTTCCTTCTTTTTCTGTACCTTTGTATTAACGTAGAGGGATGAGAGGGAAACCAATCATGACCCATTTATAAATAAGCAATTATTCCTGACAATTTAGCGCTTGAGGGACCCCATCTGGAGCATTGTGTGTTGTTTGGGCCTCCTTAGGACAAAACAGATACTTAAAAACTGAAAAGTCCCATCATGCTCGTGAAGCACATGACATAGGACAAGAAGATGAGGAAACTGGATTTGTTCAACCCAGAGAAAAGACTTAAGGAGAGTCCAGTTTCTATTTTCAACTTCCTAAAGGGGGTAAAAGAGACAGAAAGAAGACAGAGGCAGCTTCTTCTCAGCAGTGCACAGCAAAAGGCCAAGAAACAATCCTCAAAACTTACATCACAGGAGACAGCAACAACATGCAAAAGGAAAAGAAAACCAAAACATAAGAATAACAGGCAGAAAAAGGAACAGGCTCACAAAGAGGTCATGAGACTTCCATCCTTGGTAATAGTCAAAGTTTTCCTGCACAAGGCCATGAGGAATTTTACCAAATGTTAGCACTGCCTTGAGCAGGGGAGGGTTGACCAGATGATTTCCAAAGACCCCATCCTAGCCCATTCCATAGAACCCTGCACAGACTTTCTTATAATATGATATTTAGGATGATGCAAGTTTGAACTGATGCAAAAATAACGATATGACATACAGGATGACCTTCAGTGCCCAACTTTACATCCACACTTTGAGGAAGCAATGCCTTAGCTGGTGAGCTGTTTTCCAACTTACACAACAGTTCCTGCACAATGGAGAAATGAATGAAATATCACAAAATTTTCTGAGCAGTCAGAAAAAAATTAAATAATTCTGAAGAAATTCCCCTTGCAAACTTAGCAGTTTCTGTTCAAGGCAGACATAACCCACGTAGGCACTGAATGTGGCAGCATTACAAGAATAATATTTTCCTAAGGATGAACTAGTCTTGTAGCATTTTGCCTGTATGTTAGACACAGATACACTTCCTTCATCAACTATCAAGTGGCATGCGTGGCTTCTTGTTTCACCTCATTCTTACTTAACCAATCTATTTGCAGTGAACAGCACAAGCAAAAACCTTGGGGGGGATTTTTGTATGGCAAGCTATGAATCACATTTTTGGCCCTTCTTTTATAATCACAGGGTACTGGCCACAGCTGGAAGCAGAACACAGTTCTCCTCACATCAACGGTCTGCTCTGATATGACAAATTTTGTGTTTTCATTCTGTTCCCTTTGATGTCTTTCTCTTCTCAAGCCTCATCTTGTTTTCATTCTATACATTGTATCTGGTGAATTAGACTACAAAGTCTTGCAGAAGACATTGGTTTGAACAAGACTTCAAAAAATGGCTTAGTGCATCTGGATACCTCCAGTTGACTGACACTTTAATATAACTGGATTTTTACAAAATGATGGACACCTGCTCTTTGAAAATCAGACTCCTCTTAAGCTGTATGAAGATAAGCACCACAGAAGTGACGCACCTGAAACTAATAGACACTTCTGAAAAACCGTGTGCCTTTACTGTGATTGATAGAGAACTGCGTGTTTTTACAGCATCCTTTTAAGAAAGCCACATGTCTGGCTCAAGGGTAACAGCATCACCAGTTTCATATGCAACAACCTATCATAGTGCACCACTATGTTAATCTATTCTGAATAAATGAGAAGAGTGCTAAATTTTTAATGAACAATGTTTCCACCTGTCTCAAGATAATGAAAGAATGTAAAGCTGTTCTTAGAACTTTACAGACAGCAAGAGTAATTAGACAGTATCAGCACCTATAACCTTGGACTGATCATACCACCACATTTTGGGCAGAAAGGAGAAATTTTTTTAATGGATCCATTGTTTCTAAAAGGAAATTATTCCTTGATGTTATATTACTTAGAGCTGCAGCATGAGGGAAAATAAAGTTCTATTCCACAGATCATTTTGTACTCCCAGTGTTCTATAAGAATACTAGGGTCCTATGGGCAAGGGACAAAGATCTACAAAACCAGTGCATGGGCTCACACTCACTTTCCACCTCAGAGAAAGCCTCTGCCACAAAAGAAAGTGCCCTGTTCTTGAATGCCAAAAGAATTACCACTTGAAACTCTCTATCTTATAACATGAAGATGTGGAATGCTTCTCCTACGTCATTGCTGTTACGTTGGCAGGGAGATGACAAGCAATACAGAGGCAAGAGCTTCATGTCCACCTTGGCAAAAGCAGACCATCCTTTAACAAGCCTCTTGTTCTGCCTTATAATTTGAAACAGCTTGTGTGCATTATGGATGAAATGGTATCTCTTTGCTAAAAGATAAGGTAGAGCATCCAGTCTGTGACAGGACACTTGTATGCTTCTCTCATCAAGTCAAAATGGTGTCAAATTTCTTTTGTCTGTATTTGAAATGCAGCTTCCTCCCCCAAGAACGTTTTTCAAGAGCACTGATCATGTAACTCACACCAGAGTGTGACACTAGGCCAGCGCATCTTACATTTATGAAGCAGAATGATTGTTCATCGTCCTGCTGCCTAATGAAATCAACTACATGAATAAATCCAATGCTAATTAAGAATACTATTTATCAGAGTATGGATTACAAAAAGACAGTGTTTTCAGTTGACTGAGTTGTGAGAAAAGAATTGCCTTGCAGGTCAGTAGGTGGCCTGGGGCTGCTTAACTGATCCTGCAGAGCTGCTGTGGATGCTGAAGTTTGAGGACCTGCTGCCAGCACCAGCACTGCTCATACAATTTGGCTCTCTGGCTGCTGAACAGACCAGACAGAACTCTTCATATGTGAAATAAAAGCAAAGGTCTTACTCTACATACTCAAAATGCTTACCTGGAAATACAGTGCAGTATTTCAGTGATAGAAAAATAAAGATATGAGGGGACATACTGAATTTGGTTCTATGTATTGCTCAGAGCAGGTTTGTCCCGGTTGTTAAGAACACAAGGAACACAAACTAGCTTACTGAGAGGCTAAAATTATATTATTTAAAAAAAAATCACTATAAAAAGTGGGATAGTACTGAAAGTGAGGTGAGAGAATGAAATGGAGACTGATTTCAGTGAGTTATGTAGGGCATGTATAAGAAGAATCACTGAGGAAAAAATGTGTAAAGGGCATAGCAGTGCAAAATAGTATGATGTAGGAATACTGAAAACTGAACTAGCAGAGACCTTGACAGGGGACATAAGAATGTCTGAGGATCTGAAATAGATTTTTACAAAGGCCAGTATCAAAATAAGTAGATAATGAATATGTCCTAAAATATGGTTTCAGTGTACTGGAGAATAAGAGATAAAGATGGTGGTATAGCATCTGCCATCATCAGCTCAAACAATAAAGACACAAATTAATCTAAATCAGTAAGAGCTTGGAATGCTAGTGGTCTTAAAGGGCTGATACCTCAAAATATTCAATGATCAAGTAAACAAGTTAGCACAAATGAGAAACACATGTTATCACATAAGGTGTTTATCAAAGAATGATTCCTATTTTTGCCATACCTGTAAAAATAAAAAACCAAAGAAAGATCAAGGCAATACAGGGAGATGTATCTTTGACTATTATCAGCAGACATGTTTCAGCTGTCAGATTTTAAATATGAAAATCCAAGATTGTCCTAGAGAGAAAAGTTATGCACATGTTTTATTTGATTCAGAATGAAGTACTCTGCACATCAATCAAATACTCTAATAAATGAGAGATCAGACAAATTATATACAAGTAATTTCTCTATTCAGAAAATCTGCCTTACTGTGACTGACTGCCCTGGGAAAAACTGAACATATTCAACATATATTTCATAGGACACTTGACTTCGACCATGTAACTCAGGACAACTCATATTATATAGGACAACTCTCGCAACACTACCTAATGTAGATGAGCTACCTTAGTGAAAAAGCTGGTATTAGCGGTACAGTTTACTCTGAGGGTTAACTGTCTAGCTCAGTGCAGAACTGGAAGTCCACAATAAAGATTAAATGCGACTGCAAATACATCAGTTAAAAATTCATTGTGAACAGAGCCTAGATAAAACTGTGGAGTCTTCCACAAAGGCAAAAGTGATAGGCAGGTTTATAAATAAAACAAAGACACATTGTTTTACAAAAAAATACTATGCCAACTTGAAGGGGGGGGAGGTGGATGGAATCTAGCAGCTACACAAAGAGACTAGTGATGCACATTGCTGTCTTCTTAGAGCTTTTGTCAAACTGTATTTTTCTGAAGCTTTAGACAGGACACATTACCTTTGAAACACACTGAATAGACTGTCTTAAAGAATCATTGGGAGGCTAGGTTCTAACAGGTTAGCATGGGTTAAAGTTTGTTGCACATGCTAACATCACACCTCTAAGTCTTTGTCTAGACAGAGCATTAGAATAGATAACTTTTTTGTAGGGTGTAAGTATACAGAATTAGATAACAAACTGTTCCAGCAGGAATAAACAAAAAGTCAGTGCGCTGACAATGAATTGAAGAAGACAGAAGTAACAAGTTTGGTTCCTTGGGAATTCCTGTTTAGCTCTCTGTTCCTTACTAATAACCTTGAAAGGTGCTGTCTGAATGTGGCTAAAAATACGTGGTAACTGGAAATAACAGAAATGCCTCATATACTTAGAGAATGTGCCATAGCGTCGAAGCACCTGCACTGACAGAGGTAATACCATCAAGAAATGCATCAGAAGGACCTGTGGGAACTCATCCCCTTCACCATTAGCTGCTTTGCACATTCTTCTCCAGTGCTTGGTGAGAAAGCACAGCCAATTTGCCTAAGCATCTGTGGGAGCCAATTTATCTAAGTATCTGTGGGAAAAGGTAAGGGGATTGTACAATACACTGGAAAAACAGAGACACTGAGTGTAGCAGACCTGCAGGGAAGTTACATTTATAGATTCAGCCTTTCTTCAGCCTTTGTCACCAGACAACATGTCAATGCACCAAAGGGGATGGATTCCTAAATTAGGTTAACTAACCTCACCTTGCCAATCCAAGCTTCCAGTCAGGGAAGCCTAGGTTTGAATGTTTACTTTCCTAATAGCTTTAATGGGCAGAGATGTTCAGTGAAAAGCTGCTCTGGGGCAATAACCATATTCAGGCAATATCAAATCAACCAGTGCCCGATTTGCATATAAAAAAGTTTATCCATACAAAAATACATAGATGTTTCCAATTGCAAACACCATCATCTGCTACTCAAATTTCTAAATGTGTAATGTTTCAATTAAGGCAACATCTAAACTCTGCAAGTCATATCTCAGGCACAGAATTAAACTAACCTGCAATCAGACTGCCATTAGGAAGATCTTTTCCCTGTGGCAATAGTTCAGAAAAGCCAAACCATACTCAGTCCATTTCCTTTGATCTCAAAATTGCAATTTTCCTTTTACTACAACTTTTGGGGCTTACTATTAAATCTCCTGAATCTGACCATATTTCTTTTTAACTGACCATTTTGGGTCCCGAGTAGTTTAACCCCCTCCCAGAACACATCATAACAACATATTCTCTGAGGTTTTCAAACCTTGATCTGTCACTGTTGTGTAATGTGCCAGAGCGGTGTTGCCATAGCCATGTCATGTCATAGGGTGGTTACCTGTTAGTTCAGTGTCCTTATGTCCTGCTGAAAAAACATGAGAGAGGAGAGACAAACAAATGGTGGAAGTTGGTTGTCGGATTCTCATCTTTTGTCACTGAAAAAAAATTAAAACCTAAATATACGTATATACCTATAGCAGATGAATGAATAAGCACACAGGTACTTTCTCACCAGGTAAAAATTGCCTGTCAGATTCTCTGTAGTTATAAGATGGGAAGAAAACCCCAGAAGACTGTTAAAATACAAAGGGAGTTTCCTCAAAATGATCCGCACTTGATATCTAGCTTATTAATTGCAGCATGTTTTATTTGACTGTACCTCCCTCTGATTCTAAAAATAGGACTGTCAGAAGGCATCGCTGTATCAGCCAGTTCCTCGCTGCAACTTAATCTATTATACAAGAAAAGGACTTTACAAATGGCTACATTAAAGACATCTAATGAAGTCAAGGCAGCTGTTTTAAAACATATTCAAACAAAGTCTAGTCAATGAGATGTGGTCTCTGAATTTCATGTTGTACTATTAGGTATGTAAAAATTGAGTTTTTCAGGGGAATGAATTCTTTAAATTAAGTGAAAAGTCAGGCTATTTGAGCACCTCATTATACTCTGTATTGAAGATCTTTCTCATCCATATTATCCTATTAAGGATTGCAGAGATACCACAACTGTATTCATTGGTGTAATAAAAGGACACACGCAGCACTCAAACCAGTGCTTTTGATACTTCTGTCCTTATTCAAGCTTGGTTCCTATTTATCTCAACAGAAATTTTGTCACAGGATATGGAATTAAGCCACATGTTTTTAACCCAACAATATATTACATGCTGCAAAAATGTAATTTTCTGGGCCTTACAAAATATCAAAGCTTCAGATCATTATTAATTACTTATGCATGCACATTATTCCTCCTTCCTACAGACAGATCTTCTTTGAAGCAGAATGGGTGCATTTCCTTCAGGCTATTCTGCCATAAAAGGGTCAGCTTGAAAACCACATTTTTGTTACGCCTATCAAATGTGGTATCCACAACAGTGAAAATAACACTTAAGGCTACTGCAACTGAAAGAAACAACAAAGAAATATATATCTGTATCTCTGACATTTGATTATATGCCCATCCTGAATAAGCTCGCATAGGCATGTTTTGTATGTTCAAGCTCTCCCTTACTCAATGATCTCCTCCATCTTACCAGTGAATTAAAAACTTCCATAATATTTTTAATAGTACAGAGTATATTAGTAAAGTGAATTTTACCAGAACATGTGTATTTCTAACCAGGACATTTTAAGGACAGTCCCTTTTAGTAGTTCAGAATAAGAAAGCAGGTGGCCACAGGTAAATTTTACACCAGAGTTTTAGTGATAAAATGTGAGCATATACATTCCATTCTTAGCCATTAAATGGATGCCCATTGCATCTAACAGAAAATTTAAGGCTCAGAAAATCTGGGCTTTCATGTAAAAGTGTGATCCTACTTTAATATAAGTAATTTTGAAATCTGATCTTAATATCAGGGGGAGAAAGCACAAACTGTTATTTTTTCAGGAGCCAGTTTAATTCATTATGCTTTGGCAAATCTGATTCCAATCCATCACAAACTACAATACTAACTTTGTTAAACTCAGAAAATCAAATTAACAATTACTTTTTTGTGTTGCAGAAGCAATCAATAATTCCTGGAATACTTTCCAAAGTAGCATTGTCATGATGTAAATATATAGATATATGTAGTGGGCATTCTTCAAATGATAAGAAATTACATCAATTAATATGCATTTTTCTAATTTAGTTCTATAATCCCTTTCCATCACATTCTGCTTTTTCTCTCATACTCCTGGCATTTTCTTTTCCTTCCACTGCCACCCTATCCTCTCCCATGATGATGTTCCCTCTTCCGCATCCCCTCTGTTCACCCTGCCCTGCGTCCTATGCTGAGCATCAACAGTACCACCCTATACACCAGACATTACACCTCATCCTTCAGCCATGGCATCCAGAGCCTTCCTTTCGCTGCTGATTTCTTCCATAAACTACAAAGCAGTGTGTGGGTACAAGTGCCAATTTGATTGTCGGCACTAAGCTGGAGAATGTTAAAAACCTTCCACGGAACCTCCTGGAGGAGTAATTTTTCCACCACCCTAGGGTGCCTTAGTTTCAGAATTACGGCCAAGTGGATTGCAGATAGGACTGGGAGCCCAGAAACTCCTGAGTGCCAGTAATAGCTCTAAGTAATGATTTTTTAAATGGATCCTGACAATTCATTAATCCTCTTTGTCTCAGATTATCAGCAAAGATTAGTATAATAATGCTTTGCTCACCTTCCTCACAGAATTTTGCAAGAAATATGCTTGAGTTTCATTTATTTCAAGGGGAATTATGCTTTTTCACCTGAAGGCAGAACTCAGTCCTTCTACAGTCAAGATGTAAACTTCAAGTTTTATTATAGTCTTCAAGAGACATATGCAAAGTCAAAAGTTGAACTGAAGCCTGTTACTCCCCTTTAAGAAGAGATGTGACAGGAAAAAGCAAACAGGGAAAGTGAAGAACAGTGTTCCTTTTAAATTAGGACAAATTTGGGTCCCAGAATCAAAGATGGAGCAAGAAGATTCCTGCTTTCAATGGAAAGTATATTAAGTGCTGAAAACATTGACTGCATTGTTCATGAACACTTCATGATTACTTAATGACTGATTACTCAGTAATGTTCACAAGGTCAGCAAAACCTTGGGTATCTGTCATCTGAATGCCACTTCCATGAATTTAAGTGAACTTGTTAAAGTGAAATTGCAGTAACTTTTGATATCTGACATTTTTAAAGGCTGTGTTCCTTTTTGATATATTTATTTATTTAAGCATAGTCAAAATGTAACCAAAAAAACCAAAACTATTCATAACAAAAATACTATTCCTGGAATTGCATTTGTGTTACATGACACTACAACATAAATTATATCACAGAATCATAGAATCATTTCATTTGGAAAAGACCTTCCTCACAAGAGTATTAGAAAAATGAGTAATTAAAAATGCCAAATATATACAAGCATGAAACACATTTTTATTGCCAAAACGAAGTGCTTATTATAGAAACCAATTATTAAGCTATACAACGCTTCAGATTTTATGAACTAAATCTATGAATTAATTGAGTGCCTAACTCCAAGTTTAGGTGCCTCAGGTTAACATTTCAGCAGTACTGCAACCCACAGATCCTGCTTATATTTGAGGGCAGAGCAGTACATCAACAGGTAGGCACACACTAGGCTGTGAAGCTGCTCACAGCCCTACCTCATGCCTATTCCCTGCTGGAAATTTCACATTCAGCATTTGGTGGTGGAAGTTAGGAGGGTGCATCAGGGTCAGGGCACACATCTGTCAGGATTAGGTGTATTGGGAAATACATTCTGAAGTCTCCTCTCTGCCTGATTCATTGAAGGAATTTGAACCTATTTTCCTCTTTCTCCAGGAATTGGTCAAATGTCAAAGCCATTCATGGTTTTTTAAAAAATCAGTCTCAATCTGTCCCACTATAGCTGCTTCACTTCGCACATTTCTTGGAACACACATGTGAATTGGGTCTCCCATATGACCGCATTAACTAGCAGGTTAGTTTCACAGGCTCTAATTCCCACTGACAAAGAACAACTTTAAAAGCAGATATTGCTCAAAAATGTAGGGGGAAGAAAAGGACAAAGAAGCACTGGTCACACCTTGAGCAAGCTAAGCATGGCCCATTAGCTCTTCACAAAATGATACAGAAAAGAGCTTGCATACAAACAATGTAACAGCCAGTTTGGGAGCCAGCATAGTTATGCGGAAATATTCCCTGAGCACACCAGCCCACCTCCAGAATAATCTTGCTTCCTACCAGCCCCAGCTCAGGAAACTCCTGTGATGGCAACCGGAAGAGGTTATCCTGTGGTACACTGAACCACCTCAGTCATTAAAAACTGCCCACACAAGAAGAGCTTGTCAGCAGCCTTCCACTAGCAATAATTTGGTTGTAAACAAGAAAATTTAACCCAAGCTTGGCCTGGGCATCACAACCATTTAGTGACAAAAGCTTAGGATCTCTGCACTCACCCTTTCCTAAGATAAAGGAATAAATACACTTACTCACACCTTTGGCCAACACAGCCCAGTGCCAGTTCGCAAGTGTCTGCTAACACATGGAAAGCCTCATGCTGCACAAACCAGGCAGCAACAGTGAGAGGTGCTCATTTTCATGATCCACAGTACTCCAATGTTCATGGGACTGGGGACTGTCAACAGTGGTGCATGAGTGTGTACCTGGTCATAAAAAATTAAATCATTCTCAAATGTCTATTCCTTCTTTGCCAAGAGCATTATAATCCACATGGAAATAACAGGCAATAACTCATTTGCTCTGAGGTCACTTTTGTGGAGAACACCGTATTGTGACCACCGTCACCTTAAATTTGGGCTTGTCTACACATGGAGTTGTTCCTGATTAATTGTTCTTGATTAATGTCATGTATGGCCACTGCATCCACATGCGGCACTGCTCAGAAATAGCTCTAAGTGTAAACAAGCCCTTATTCGTGCTAACAAGATCAGGAGGAATGGCCTGTGCCCAGCACCTCTTGGGAGAGACATTTCTTAAGTAACACAGTGTAAGACGTTCCTCCGTCAGCAGCTCCAGCCAAAAGACATCCTCAGCATATACACTTAACAGGAGGTAAAGCACAATCCCAGGTACTTTTTTAAAAGCTAGTGCTCTAGGTAGATGCTCACAACTGAATTTTCACTGTTCTGAAAGGCATCCCTGCCCTCACAGAACCAGAAGGCCCATAGGAGTGAGTCCCAAACTCGTTCAAGTTTTGCTGATTTGGGCCAAGCAGCAAAGAAAGGGGCTTCAGCTGACTGCCTGAAGCAGATGAGGCTGCACTTCCCTCAATAATACCAACCCCCAAAACTCCTTTATTCCTTGGTAGCCACTGAATTTTCCAGACTCCTTCCTTCTCTGCTGTGGTTTTAAGCTCTCATTCTCTCTTGGATTATTTTCTATCCACATATTTCTGATGCACAGAGACATCCTCCTTTCTCAGCAAGTTTTGGTTTGGTTTGGTTTCCCCTCCAAGTTGGTTCAATTATATATTATTATGGAGAGCCAAACCATTATTACTGCAAGTGCCACAATTCAAAAGTATTTTCTTGAACAATTACTTACAGGTTTTGTTTCTGCTGAGCACCTACACGCATATTTGTCAATGAACAGAAATTAAAGAATAATTCCTGGCAGAAGTTATTAAACCGATGTCACCTAAGCACTCGAGTTTTCTTATTTATATAAACAGAACTAAAGAAGTACTTATATTTACTAGCCAAGATAAAACATATTTTGATAGAGATCATATCTGCTGAAATATTATTTTCCAGATTTTATCTTAAAATATTTCTATTTTTATAATGATTCAAAACCTGAACATTTAGTTTTATTGCCATTAATAATAATAATAATAATAAAACTGTAAATATAAACCAGTCTGATATTACCTACATTTTCTTCATTTTTAAAAATCTTGTTTGTTAAGTTTTGAGTGTTTAGCTTTTCTGGTTTCTAGGGAGGAGTGAGTGCAGATGGGGGTTTAACTACCTGTTTATTTCATCTGGAAAATGATATGTCTGTTGTTAGATGTGGCTTTGGAATTCTCTTTTAACAGTATATCACTTGTTTTAGACCAGGTGTTGACTGGTCAAATTACAGGAACATGAAGTATAATTTGTACTTGTCACACAGGCAGCCTTTTCTTAAAGGCATTAAGTACTATCTTTTCCACCTGATTCAGTGAAAAGATATCTAAATGTGTGGTGGGCAGTTACACCCTTTCAGCGTGCCTCCACCCACATCACCCTGCAAATGGTGCTTTGTTATCTCAGCACTGGAATCATGCTGGACCCAGCTGGCAAAGAGGCACAGAAAGTGATGTGGGAGGGGCAGAGCTCTTAGAAACCATTCCTGGTTTTGTAAATAGGAAAAAGCAATTTTAATTCAAGATGATGTAGTTTCCAAGTGATTAAGCCAGAGAGAAAGATGATTTCTTTTTCCAGTGGAATTGGAAAAGGCATGTAGGGAGTCACTAATGCACTCAAGGGTCCAAACTGCCAGACAGAAGGGCCTAACACTGTATTCCTAAAATCTCAGGCTAAGTTTATCATTAGCCACTAATTCGACAGTATAAGCACAGATAAGTCAATCGAAAGTATTGGTACTGAGGCCCCTTTATTTCCTATTCGAGCAGTTTGGGGAAACTTCAGGCTAAGTTTAGTCCAATACCCTGAATTGAGCATGTGTTGCCCCAGGCATTTCCAAGTTGTTCAAGGGCTGCATTACAGGCTTGGACCATCACCAGCTGTCAAAGTGGTTTGGGTGTGTGAGCAGAGCAAAGCTTCTGGTTTAGTTTCTCTGAAAAGAAACAAAATTAGTTGGCTCATACCAAAAACACTTGCAAACTAAAGGGGAGCTCTGTAAGTGGAGACAATTGGGGAAACAACTTCAAAACTGTGTTGCTGCTCCAGCCTGGAATACCATGCACAGCCTCAGGCACCTGGAAAAAGAATCTTGATTTCCAAAACAGCCAAGTGACAAGAGTACCCACTTACTGTTTATCTTACAAAACAAAAACATAACAGTAAGCTACATAACAATGGCCAATTAATTATTTTTTTTTTAAATCCCACACGATAGAAATCCTGAAGCCTCATCTATTCTTTCTAATGCCTCATATGATAAATTACTGAATTAGAACTCCTAAGCTGTGTTTAGAACAAAGAATGGGAAGCCAAATATTCAGGCCAAAGGCGACAAAGGTCTAAGGCACCAAGCAGCTGTGTAGATGGCCAGCTCACACTGAAATCACTCAAGCACAGTGAGGTGCCTAAATAACATTGTGCCTCCTGTCTCCTTCTCCACCAAATAAACTAGGGCAAATAATCTTTAGATTTCTGGGGTTAGATTAATGGGTGTTTGCTCAGACAGTTATATAATAATTTTGCACTTCACTTCAGATGCAAAAACAACTGAGAGACTTTCAGACTGTAGATAAACTAATAATACACTGCACTTTTAGTTTGTTATTCAAGGGATGTTACATAAAGGGGGATTGATTTTGCAACTATTGCACTTGAGCAGCTCCTATTTGGGGCAATGGGCGCTTGTGTGTGAAGAACTGCTGTGGAAGCAGTCCCCGTAATGCACTTATTGACAAGATTAATCCTCAAGTTTTCCTTCAAAGTGATTGCAAGCTGCATCACAATTCCAGTGATCTTAGATGGTTTCTGTATATTTTCCCATATGGTTTTAACAAGAAGTTTAAAAAAGTTATATGGCAAAAGCTTGATTAAAAAGAAAATAAAATCCCTAAATTGGGTCATATGTAGGACATTCCTCTTGGTAATCTGTCTGTATTATGGAACAGCCTCACAATTTAAATAGAAGTCAACCCAATTTACAAAATTGGATTGGACAAAACACTAGAGAACATGTTACAGTATAGGGAGTCATCACGCATACACAGTGCAGATGCACTGCTGAATGACCTAACCTGTCCATTTGCATCTCTAATTTCTATGATATAATCTCCATTCCACATTGCAATTATTAGAGAAAGAAATTAATTTCTTGGTTTCAAGGAAGTTGGTAGAGGAATAAAGGGGTGAAGAGAGGAAATCAAATTTTGCAGAGCCATGATTCCAAAAATAATTCAGAAAAGAAAAATTCTGTGGAAGAAGGTAGAAAGTTACAGGAGAGAATTGACATTCAGCATGCTGTTAAAACTTTGCATTGCTAGAATAGTGGCAACAAAGTCATTCCATGTTTCTATTGCATTCTAACTGTTTTGTTCTCTTCCACTGTTCTTTGCCATTTGTTTTTATATTTACTGTTCCATATACCAATTAAGAATTCTTAGCAGGTCTTCCAAGCAGTAGAAATTTAAATTAGATTACAAAAAGAACCTCAAAAGCAGAATGAGATTTTAAATGGATCATTGAAACTAACTGCAAAATTCTTTTATCAGAAGGGGGGAAGGTAATACTTTTTAAGAGTACCTTAAAATTAATCCACGAGTGTCACTTATTTTCAGGGTGTCAGATTTAGAAGGTCTACTCTGAGGTTACTGTGAAAGTGAATGTAAAAAATATTTTAAGCTTTTTATTTGCCAAACTAGAATACCCTGAAATGAAAACTTTAGGAAACCAACGTGGTATTAACAGTACCAGCCATATAGTATGTATAGCGCCCTAAAGTGTATTTCATTGAGGGAACTGAATTGGAGTACAAGTTGCTCAGGGTAAGAGTTGCTGCTTCTCCTTCTGCCACATGGAATAGTGGAAAAGGTATCCAGATGCATGTTACTTGAAGGAATCTGCACTTCTTCCATGCAGTTACTCTGTGTTGTATAAGCCAGCAAAATAGATGGCCCAACCCTTCCTCCACACTACCAAACTCCCATCTTTGCCTCCTGCCCCATGCTGGCATGATGGTCATATGTTGACTAGAATCACAGCTCATCTTGCCACATTTAAACCTGTTATTTTTCACTAGCAAAAGCCAGCAAGTAGTAAGCAAGGCAAGTAAAAATTGCAGTGCCTGCTGCTTGGGGCACAGTGGCTTTGTCTGCACCAGTATTTTTTTCTGGAGTCTCTGAGGACCGACAAGGCTGGTCTAATCCCATCAGTATCAGGGATGTTTGGTGCACAGCTGCAGATGGAACTCCCTAGCCAGTGACAATTTCAACTCCATCCACACTGCCAAAGGTTAAATAGGAGTTGTGCCCCACCCATTACCAGTGCTTCACAGCCTGTGAACCTGTGAATTTAAAAAAAAAAAAAAAAGAAAAAAAAATTAAAAGAAAAAAAGAAACAAACACCCACATCAAATCCCCTTAAGGAGGAAAGTGTGTCCCTTCCTATGGAAGGCCTCAATTTCAGAGCATCTCTGCTCTCAGGTGCTGCACCACTTCCCACACATTGTCACAAGTCTCTGTACTTGGTGCTGTTATTTTCTGGCACCAGGTGCACCAGGTGATCTCAAATCTTTTTTTTTTTTTTTCTAAGTAATTTTCCATTCCTCACACCTATGAAGAAGAGTTTGATAAAGATGATTCACCTAAAGCTACGTGATCTCTGTGCACGGTTTTTGCTTGTTCCCTGGGCCCCACCAATGGACTGACCACATGGGACAACAACTCTCCTCCAGGCTGACAGTTCCTAGGATGCCAAGACAAGCCTGCTCCAAATCCCAAAATGTGCACAGCCACCTGCCCCAACAGGCACAGTGGCAAGGGGCATTTGGGTGGGTGCTGCCAGCCGAGGTGGTGGCCAGGGAGGGGAGGGCGATCCATTTGAGGGTTGAGGAGTTGCAGAGGCTGTTGTGTGAAGCCTGAGAAGGGGCACCAGGGATGAGCAAGACTGGAGTGAGGTAGCTGTGGGGTGGCAGGCAGAGAGGAGCCCTGGAGAGGAAGAGAAGCCCAGGCTCGTGTGCCTGATAGACCTGGTGTCTGAGAGATGCCTCTCCTGCAGGCAAAATAGAAAATAACGAGGAATTTTCCTGAGGGAGAAGGTGGTAGCTGCTGATCAGTCAGTACCAAATTGAGTCACACAAGCCAGGGATCCTAGGGTTAAAAGTGAACCCTCAGTGAGCCCCAGACTGGGGTGTGTGTATGTGGATGAATCATTGCTGAAGAAACTTCATTTCTCTGTCTTTTTTCAGCTTCTGAGTGGCTGAGAGAACTGCTTTTGCAGAGATTGCTACTTGCACAAAACATAACAGCCTGCTGAAATGGATTTAGTTTATAAAGTAGCTCCCCATCACAGCAGCACTGCAGTAGCACAGACCTGAAAGTCACCTGTACAGAACACCAAAAAAAACAACACTCATAGCAACAAAATCTTCTGGGTCAACAAACAAAATTTTGTGGAAAAAAAAGAAGGCTTTGATGTCAGTTCTTTGGATTTTGAGCAATGTTGTAAAGCGGTAATGGGGAACCAGAGGATGTTACTTAAACAGTCCAAAGGCTTTGAATAAAGAGCTTTCACAAAAGGCTACTAAGGAAAGCCAGTTGTTAGGAAGAGAAGAGTGGGTAACACCCTACCAGTCATGGATGCAAATCCAGTTAGGGGATAGCACGCAGGGGCAGAGCAGGAATAATTGCTTGGTTCTCTTCACAGCATTTAAGTAGTGGGGTGCCTCCAGGATCAATACAAACAGTGGCATTGTTTAATGTACTTACTGAGGTCCTACTAGAAAAGCTGGATCCATAAGAGCAGTGGGCAAGACAAGGCTGGTGAGGCACCTCGGTAAACCTTGACAACACTAAGTAACTGAGTAATGCATCAGTAAATGGAATGCAGTGTAGATGAGTGCACAGTAATGCAGCTTGGAAGGCATGATTTAAACTACCCATATACACAGATGGGTTCTGAATTAATTGTAACCTTTCAACAAAAAGATTGAAGCATCAGTGTGGACAGCTTAATGAAGATGTCTTCTCAGTGTGCTGCAGTGGTCAAATCCAGAAAATCAGCTGTAATAAAAAAATGGATGACAGAAAATATTGTAACATGATTATATAAAAAACATTCATAGAAAATTTCAGTTATCCAATCTTAGAGGGATTCAGAAGAGAAACCTGCCTATAAAATAAACCAAATAACCTTGTGGAGGTCAATCATACCAAGTGCTGGTTATGTCCTGAGTTACTGACTGCAGTGCATCCTAGAATCTCAGCACCTTAACTGGGCAGATTGATGACATCTAAAGAAAGAGTACAGGAAAGCAATGAAGGACAGACCAGATGTGGCACTTGGCATACTTATGTACCTTGTTCAATAATAAGGAAACATGTAAAAGGACACAGTCTCTCAATGCAGCCTGTAACGGATGTGTAGAAAGCTGGTCATAAACTGTTACTGTGGTAAATAGCTTTGTTTACCACCAAAACCAAGGAGACTTAAACATACATTAAAAAAAAAAAGGAAACACAGTCTCTCTGCTCATGTAAATAGAGTCAGTCCATTAACTGCTGTAATCAGAACTGATTATACAAGTCACGGAGGTACCATTTCATCAGTTGTACAGAAAATAAAAATGACAAGAGCCCTCAATTTCCAATGTTCAAGAGTCAGCAGGGTTAAGATAAAAATCCCTCAGATTTATGTCTCCACCAGTTATGATATAGCTGGTAAGTTGCTTTATATTAAAGGTTTGTCCTCTCAGTTGTACAGCCATGAGGGAATCCTTCCTCAGGTATGGTGTTGATGAATGCCTGATGCATCACGAGTTCCCTAGAAGACATTAGTGTTGGCATTGCTAGTTAGGGAGATACTGAACTTAGTGTACCAACAGCTTTTTCTGTGCTATGAATACCTATCTTCAGGCAAAATACATGTGACTGAGTTTCAGATGTCCTTTTAGCTGTTTGTTCCTTCTGAAATCAAGTTCCCTTGTGCTGTGCAAAAAAAAAAATTGAGCGAGGGATTGCTAGCCATAATACATGAGAAGCAATGTGACAGTTAAAAATAGCATTAATCAGAGCTATAGACTGAGTTTAAGTCAGTAAAAGTCACAGAGCTGTTTTATTCTGCAAGACATAATATAATATTCAAGACCATATAATATTCAAGACAATATTATTAGTATTAGTATTAGTATTAGTGTTAGTATTTAGTAGTATTACTCTTGAGCAGTCAACTAGCCTGGAAAATTTACACATGAAAGACAATGAATGAAATCTTCAAAACATTGCAAACTTTCAGTTTTGCCCTTAAATGTGAAGACTTTTAGAAAATCTGTAAATGAAAATACAGAGTGGTGGATATTTCTCAAGCTCTTGGAGGAGTAAAAGCAATATGTACATGTCCATTAGTAGTAATAATCTTCTTCCTACCCTGGCATGGGAATGGTGGTGGGGAGAGGGATTGGAACAGACAACCTCACTGAACTAGAATTGTAGGTCAGCCTTCACCCTTGGAGGAAATATATTTCTTAAGATCTTGAAGACAACTTCAGATGGATGCAAGAGCCCTAACACATATTTGTGCTGTTGCTGAGCACCTTCCATACCAGAGCAAACTACAGGATGCTTGTTTTATCGTGTAGGGGCATTAGAGTGAGAGAAGTTGTTGGATTTAACCTTCTCTGCATGAATGGAAGTTGGTTACTGGGGTGTCAGAGTCTGGAGGGGAGTAAGAGGCAGTGGATGTGGTTATGCAAAGAAGTTGTTGAAGGACATAACTTCACTGTGATTGATAATATGTTGCTGGACTGCCGCCTTTCACCCTGTGAAAGATTTGGTGGGGGGTGTTGCATGTAGCTGCAGGAAATGGGCTATTTGGAAGGAAAATTGCAGTGATCTTCCTGGACAAGAGTTATGAGGATTGAAAGTTTGCAGGGATAATTCACCCTGGAGCAGAAAGGAAGCAAGAGCCTCCAAAGAGTCTTGCAGAGGTAATTGGTAAGAGGCACTGGGAGTGGAATATTTAGGACATAGGGAAGGCAGAGAGGAGAAGGGAGAATTTTGTTCTGTTGCTTGGGTGGGACTGAACACAAGGTTATTGGAAAGGTTACCTTTTGGATGAGATCAAAAATGCCAGAGTGGATCCTGCCTACACTGAAGTCAGTGATGATAATGACTATTTCTACTGGCATTAAGGTGGCCAGAATCCCACACATGATCTGAAATAAACGCAGAAAACTAGGATAACTGTAAAATGTTTTGATGTCAAAAATCTGTGGCCACAGTAGTGATTTTTAGGTGTTAACCCAAAAAGATGTCTGCTAGGCATCTTCTAGGAGAAAGGTATCAATTTTTTCCATTTTACAGAAAGATAAACTGAGCTCTATGTAATACTTTCAGAAGGAGAAAGAAATTCGGGTGTTTAAGTCTGACTTTGATTACATTGCTGGAACTGGGAGAAAGGAGAGAACAAATACCCTGACTTCTGTCCTTTTGATGAGACCACTAAACAAGCTATTAAAGGACTTGTTTTCCTTTCTGATTACATTTGACCATTTAAATCCATCAGCTTTGACTCTAAAAGGAAAAGAGTGCATGCTCAGTTCTAGAGTAATTAGATAATGTTGGTATTATGCTCTGAAGCTGTGAAGCGCTAATTTATGTAAAAGGTGAGTAGTAGTAGTAGTAGTAGTAGTAGTAATAGTGCTTGAGTATGATATCATCAGGCTGATGCATAAGAACAGCAAGTGTGAAAAATTACATACATCTGCTATGCCTTCCTAAAAACAACAGAAACCAAAAATAATCACTTGGAAAAAAAAAAACCAAAACAAAATGGTGTAATTTGCAACACTCACAAAGATATGTCTGATAAAAAAAGAGGGTTTATATTTCCAAATAAGGGGCTACCAAACTTGAGTTTGAGTAGTTTTAGGAAATATAAACTACTTTGAATATTTACATTTCTCTGTTTACATTTCATTATTTTTCAGGGGTTTGACTGACTTACTGTACATATTTTGGAGCAAAACTTAAAACGTACTAGAATCAAGTCTGTTGTTTCCAAATCCTAGGGCCCACGAAACAGCTACTTACACAAATGGAAACAACATTTGCTGGTGCCAACCAAAATGAAAGGCTGAAGGAAAACAGGAAGCAATCCACATAGAAAGTGTGTAACTAATCTTGAGAGGGATAGCAGTAAGGCTCCTCTGCAGCAAGCATTCAGGAAAGGAGAAGCACAGATAGGCATCTTCTACACTGAGAATGGCCTGTCTGAGCAAGATTAACCCTTGCCACAGAACACAAAGATAACCTATGCTGTTCCAGAGACTAGACAATGTGAAGCGCTGGATTCAGATGAGACCCAGTTTGAAACATAAAGCCTCAAAATACAGCTTTGCAGAAAAAAGGGTTCTCAACTAAAGAAAGACAGTGAAAATCCAGTGAAAAGACAGGTCAGACTGGAACGATTCCCAGATTCTTCCTACTTGTAAAAAAAAAACCACTGGAGAAGGTATATGTAAAGTAAGTTGACTAAAATGACAAACAAGATGAGAAAGTTTATTGCTTACAAATTCTCCTGAACCCACAGCATATTTCTAAAGGCCTGGAACGGACGGTGCTGCCATTACCACACAGTACACACATTATAATTATTTCATTTAGGAGAAGAACATAATCAAATCAAAGGAGAAAATGTAACTGAAACTGCAACTGACTGCTGACAATGTATAACACGTGACCAACACCACAGCTGCTTGTAACCCTTTATCATCAAGAGAAGTACTAAACTACTTCCCTATTTCTTCAAATAAAAATTTTAAATCGCAAAGCTCCTGGAGAAGCCTTAACAACCATAGTGATTATAAGGAACAACTACTTTCCTACAGACTACAATGTCATTTTCGCACGCACTTGTTTGCTGTACACTAAACCCCTGTACAGTCTCAATAAAGTCAGTATTTCTCATGTGATTTAGAGAAATTCTGCTGCATATGATACTGTTTGGTCTAAGAAGCATAGCCAAAGTAAGTGCTTATCCATATCTACATTGGTGTTCAGCATTGCAACAGAATATTTGTCCTATATAACCATTATGTTAATTTTACTAACATTTTCTTCAAGTCAGAAATACTGAAGTTGCGAAGAGACAATCTTGACATAATCAATGGAATAATATAATTACATTTTTATTAGGTATTATTAAAATCCAGGCCAGACACTTACACTGATCACTGTCTCAAGTGTCTCAAGTGGATTGTTGTGCTGTAAAGATGTGATCACCAGAAAATCCAGTCCCAAGTACAGACAGTTGCTGGATTTAAGTTGTGTCAATTTGAACAGCTGGTGGTCTGAGAAGTTAAGATTTTGTCAACCTTATTCATACTGAGAAGTATCTTACTTCCTCCACAGCCTCATCAATTTAAAAGAAAATGTTTGTAAGCAGATACAAGAGAGTAGGGTATTATGTGAAATAATCTGCCAAAAAACTGTGTCTGTTAATCATGTGCATAAGTGTATCTGTATTGAGGTCTATATTTGTAATTGTAAATTTTTTTTTTTTTTTAGCATTCCAGTTCATTCTAATAATAAGTTTCAACTATTCAGTGGACTTCAAATAAATTACTTGTCAACTACCAGTTCAATTAATTACAGAATGTATGCAACGAACTCTTTAGGTGTACTCATCCAGGTCTAATACATACTTAGAAGTTTGCACACTGCTTTCTTATAATTTTTAATTAAATAAAGCACCTCATTCTACCTAAAAAACAAAAAAAAATTCAAGTCTTTCTTGACCCAAACCTGTAGTATTAGTATTTGGCTTGGTCTCCAAATGAAAAAAAAAATTTGTTCATACAGCCTAGCTCTTGTGAGCACTTTCCACCTCTGTGCTCTATTTGAAGCTTCTGTTATTCAGTTTACTACAGAAGCTGTGACTGCTTTGTTAAAAGAACCTGAATGTTTCCTTTTTTTATTTCTGGTTCCCACTGATACCAAAATGTAAAGTGTAGTGAAAAGGTCTATGTTGGGGTTCTCCGTAACAAAGTACAAATGGAATGATGCTTGATTCCTTATTTGCTTATGTGTGTTTTTATTTTAGTATATTTACATCCTCCTGTGCCTCTTCAGGAAATAATGTTCTTAATAAGTTTTCCCATTTTTGCAGAGTTACTTTTTTAAAGAAGATACCTTGCAGTGAAATTACACTTAAAGAAGAATCTCAGTTGTGATCACACAAGTTTGAAAGACTGAACTGAGAGGGCATGCATACAAGGGTAAAACAATGGAGTTTGCCAAGCTTCCCAAGACATTCTCACATGAAAAAGATCATGCAGATTAAGGGTCCAAAGCCACATTCATTATTATCAAAATAAAATATACTGGCATGTAACTATCTTAATCCATCTAACAAAACATGAAAAAATGTGGGTGGGAAAAGAGTAGCATAATTTGCACAGCCTGTGTTCCTTAATTTTGACCAGCAATTTTGTGTGTACATCAGTGTTTGCTAGCATACCAACAAGAGATACAAGAAAATGAAATCCTCTAACATATCCCCTAATGCTTCAAGGAAGTTCCTTGCCCTGGGTAACTCTTTTTGGAATGATCTGTTGCTAATAAAGCACACCTGTAACCTCAATTCTCAGAACAGTAACCACTTTCAACCAGCACAGAGATGGTTTATCCTGTGAAACCTGTCAAAGAAAAAATTAATCCCATGCTGACTAATGGGAATAGCACATTCTATGTCTCTTTCTGCATTTCCACTGACCTTCTCCCACTAGCCAACTCTTAGGAACACAACACAGATTTACTTTGATATCACTCCAGTAGCTCCTGGTAACATAGGCCACCACTGAAAGAAATGCCCAGTGGGTCATCTCTTCTGCATTTGGGCTGCCCACCTGTATTGTCAGATGCACTACCTCTCTGAACAGTGGCCTTCCCTGGAAGAGCAGATTGTTGGAACAGGAGCGCAGATGCTCAGCTCTAGGGAATGTCTGGCTGGTGTCTGGACCAACAGAGGGGAGCTGTGATGGCTTTAGGAAGCTTGTGTCTGATACTGAGCTAAGTAAACTGAGTTAATCCTATGTTTTCTGCCATAGTCTGGACTTCAGTGCTGTTCAAACAGCCAAACTTGCCAAGGTAATTCCTTCCCACCTGGATACACAGAGGATCTCATGACCAGACCCATGGTTAATCTTGTGTCCAATCTTTCCCCTCAATCCCATAAGAATAACAGGCCTCTCAGTAACACACATCAGAAAACAGAACTCCCTTTTAGTCAAAACCCCAACAGCAAAAAAACCCAACTGTTCTTCTTGCAAAGGGAATTCCAGGAGGAAAAAAAAAAGGCATGCTGAGAGACCAAAACAGATTTCTCTGCTTCCTGGGGGTCCATATGGAATGAACTTGTCATTGTTTTTCCTCAGGGTGGGCAGTGAAACAAGGGACAGCCACCCAGCAAAGAGCCGGGAACCTCCTGCACCACAGTTCCCTCCTCCATCCCACCCCAACTGCCAGGTGCCTCTGGGAAGGATGGGATTGAAGGTAGCTTTGAAGAGGTCAAATGTGAGAGCAGCCAGAAAATCATGGCTTGTCTTCTCAATAGTAGAGCATAATCATTTCTACAGAAAGGGCACTTCTTCCAGGATATCATTCTAATATAAAATTTCCTATCAGATAACCCTAGCAGCTGTCCTGACCTGGATTTTCCTGACTGTTTTGTGTTAGTCTGGGAGGGAACACAGAGAAACTCACCTCCACAATCATGTGGGACAGACAAATTCCAGAGAGTTAGGGATTACATTTTCAAAGTTGCAAGAAAAGGACTTGAAGATCCAAGTTCCTCTGAAATTACCTTGTATCTTGTTCCAAGGATATACCCCCAATATTCAGTGAGCTTAAACATTTCCAGTAAATATCTGAAAACGCACCATGTGGGATTCTCCTTTGTGATTTTCCTTTCCTTCCTTTCACCACACTCTGCAGACATTCCACTCTGGAACGAGTGAACAGGGCCGCATCTGCAAGCCAGCCTCAGTGCCTGTCTGACCTTCCAATCCAAAATGTTAACACTCAACCAAGGATCCATCTTTTTCTTTCTTTTCCATTGTCATGTTTGATATTTCTCAGTGATTCATCCTAGATGGGCACTTCAGTCACATTCTGCTTTCAAGTCTACTTAGAGTCTTCACTTGAGAAGCAACTCTGTGAATCCTGCTGCTTTCATTCCTACCCCTGGCCATCTCTGGCTTTCTCCTGATAGGCAGTGCCCTGCTTTCTTGCTGCCTGACTGAGGAACCAACTTGTATGCAGAAGACTTTGAAGAATGTGAGTGAAAAGATTTCTTTAAATAACCATGGCTTAGATCAGGAGTGGCAAACAAATGAGATTTGGGGTTTCCTGAGAGCTCAGTGGTGACGGGCTCATGCTTTGTCCTGCATTCCCTTAGATGCCTGTCACAAGTCTTCCAGCCATTTCCTGGAAAGCAACTCTTCGCTATGGCCATAAACAATGACAGACTTGCCTCTTCTGACACCACTCTGCTGAGCCTTGTCTGGATCCCATTGCAGTCCCCAAAGAAGAAAGCACCGTCCTGCCTAATTCTTTGTATGTGGGCTGTAAATACCTGAAGATATGTTTTGTATGAGTGAGGTGTCATGGAGGCTGTGACTTCCCTACTATTGGTTCTGGCGGTCTCATGCCAATTGTCCATAACTCACTTTGGCAAGCTGGTAGCTTCCAGCACCTGAAAGCTGAAAATAGGAAAGGGCATTTGCAGGGTGGTGATATGATATGTGCTTGGCTGTAAAAAGGATCACAAACTTAAAGCAGTGGAGAGTAAAAAGGCATACCAGTATCACCACAGATATGTGACATTAAACAAACCACTTGTCATGATACAGAGCTGACTACTTGCCAAATGGAACAGGATCTTCGTATTATTCTTCGTTTTGTCCAGCAAAACCTGCACACCAACAAGAAGGAAAAATCTCCAGAAAGTTACTGTAACTTTTCTGACCATCCCTGGCTGTACTGGACATCCTTGTTCAGTGGCAATTCCCAGACATCCACCTACTCCCATTCATTTGTAGACCAAAAGGTGAAATCATGGTAGGCATCCTACTTAACTGCTGCAGGAATGGAAGTTGCAGGATAAGGTAATTTCCTTGAAGTAACTCACACTTTTAAAGCTTCCTGTCCTCCCAGCATTTTGATTTCACCCCTGTTGTCCCTCACAGCTGGGATGTCAGCCAAGTATTTTCCCAGCATCCCAAGTGTGCCCAACCACTGCCACCTGCCCACATGGCTTTGTTAAGGATTGCACCAGCCACACAGGGACACTCATCCATCATGCCTCAGTGCATCCAGGAACCCAGTTCTGCCTCCATCCCAAGGAGAGACAAGGCAGAGCTAGCCTTCCTCTTTGGTTTCGTAAATCACTGCACCCAAGTAAGAACTTGGCCCACCCAAAAGGGGGCAAGATGGCTGCCACATGGACAGCATCTTGAACCACCCCATTTGCCCTCGTCCTTACCTCACTATGGAGGCCCTCCTGCACCGTAGCACATCTTTGCAAAGCACATGGAGGAGGAGAAACCCCATCTCAGCCTACATGATGGCCACTTTGACCTCAGATTCACAATTCTGTGTACCAGGGAGGAGTGTCCTGTGTATCACTGTCCTCGCTGTGTACCCGTAGACAGCTGAGAGAAGAAAAACAAACATGGGAAGCAGAAAGCCAGGCAAAGGCACTGTGGAAAAGTGGGTCACCATCCAGCACTTCCCTGTGGCATGCCTCCCCCAGCCCCCCAGTTCTTCCCTGCTACTTCAGCATGGCTGCCCTTCAGAGAGGAGCTGGTGGATCTGGAGCAAAAGGCAAGAGCACCGGCCTGGGGGGTGGGGGGGGGTGACTTGGATATGCGGGGCTGTGCAGCGAGACAGGGCTGTGCCGGGCAGGGGGAGTGATAAGGGATGTGCCCAGGGCGATTGCCCGTGCAAAGCGTGCGCCCACCCACACTCCGCATGTTCTGTTTTTCTTTGCCATTCCAAGGAAAACAATCGTAAATAACGGTAATAAGCCCTACCACCCCGGCCAAGGGCAAGAGTGGGTGGGCACTCGCCCTGCACAGCCCGGGTGGCAGTGAGGAAAAAACAAGAGATGGAAGAACGTGGGAAGTGGGGAGCGTGCCGGTATCCCGACATAAACCTCCCGCATGCGGCGCCCGTGTTTGTGGAAAAAGGTGGATTTCGGATCTCGCCTCCGGCAGAGGCGCCGGCCCCAAGGACGCCCACGCGGGTTCTGGGGCCTCACGCCGGCGGATCCGGGCACCTGCACCGCGGCGGCGCCGGAGGGACGGACCTCGCCCTGCCCGGGCAGAGCTGCTGGAGCGCTCAAGCCCCACGCGTGTCTGCGGTCGCCGCGCAGCAGCGGCACGAGGGCGCAAAGGGCAGCGGCGATGCCTGGGCGCGGGGCCGGCCGGGGCCGTGGGCGGCGGGAGAGCGGCCGCGGGG
>VZTX01001578.1:532660-621697 GCA_013400915.1 Pardalotus punctatus
GGCCGCGCTCTCCGCCGCCGCCCCGCTGAGGGCGCGGGGGGCGAGGGGCCGAGAGCCGCCCCCGGGCCGGGAGCCTTCGTCCTCGGCGGGACGAGGGGCTGTGCGGGGCCAGCGCCCCGCAACGAGGCGTGCCGGGGGCACAGGAGGGGCACGGCTCTCAGCGAGGGCAGCCGGCCGAGTGCTCGTCGCTGCACTGCCCGAGGGGCCCCTGGAGAGTCGTGGAGGGAGAGCCGTACCCGCCGACGGCGACCCTGCCCAGCACCCGGTCCGGGGCGGGGTGCGAGGCCTCCCGAAATGTCTTGCGTGGATTTAGAGAAGAACCATACAAACCTTGTGAAAACATGTCTGTTGGTCTCAGGTTTTATTTAAAAAAAAAAAAAAAAAGTTATATAAACAAGGATTATCCCCTGCTTATCTTGTCTTGCTAGGGGGATTGGAAAATTCCAACATCTGGATTTGCGGAGTTCCTTTCATTTGTTTCATGTTTTAGTCACTCTTCCTTTTTTTTTTTTACTTTTTCCCCAGGGAGATGTTTTCCGCACTAGGTTGCATACAAAGCCCTACGAATCTCTGATGTTTAGCCCTGGAGCCCCACAGAAATGCTTTACCGCAGCATAGGTGACTTCTGCATCAACAGGAGTTATCCTATTCCTACCTTGTTCCTACCTTGTTCCTCCTGCCCTCTGCCTCTGCTGCCTCCTGGATGTGTGGCACACCAGGGCTTAATGTATGAGCTGGTACCCAAGAGGCCAATACACCCTTGTGTCAGAAACCCCAGCAAAATCAGGGGGGGTCACAGGCATTGAGTGAAGGGAAATGAAATTAGAAAAAGCAGTTCTTGTCCCTGACCCTACAGCTGTCCTTTTTGAAGCCTTAATTTCTTAAAAAATACTGTGGGTTTACTGCAGACAGGAATAAGAAATGCCTGTGTTACAAATCTGGGCTACACACACCGATCTTAACCTGATCTATTTCTGTATCATCACTCATAGGGATAGCAGTGTGAACAAGGACTAAGTAACATTGACAGGAGTTGTTTAAATGATAAGACAAAGTATTTTTTAAATAGTCTGGCAGATATATTTGTCAGATAACACTGCATGTGCAATAAAACTCAGATGAGGAATCAGAGGAATTTGGAACCCAAGGCAACAGCATTTTCTTGGGATTTCATGCATTCTAAGTGCATCATTTTGTCAGTACAGAGGAGGTGTTTTACATAGTTTATGAAAATATATTTACACATTTCAATATGGTGTCACTATTGTGCTCACGCGCAAGATAAAGCTGAGTCTCAGTAACTGCAACAATAACGAGATACATCAAATGACTGAACAGATGAGCTGCTGTTATGGTAGGTTCTCTATTATTCTGTTTGCCTCATTTTAGAAAAAAATTTACAACACCAGGTTTTTAATTGAGTTGGTTCGGTCCCTCTCCATCTGCCGTACCTTTCCCCCTCTTAAAAAATTACAGAGGGCCAATTTCATCACAAGCCTGAAACAGATTTTAAAATACTAATTTACTACATTAAAAACAAGCAAAACGTTTTCCACCTTATCTGGCTTTGTGAAATGCTAACTACTTTTCACACATTTCTCTTTCACTGGGCCATTTTGTTATCTCTCTCTATTGGAGTGTTCGTTTGGCAACATATTACCTATTCTATAAGTAATAAAGTAAAACAAAAGAAACTTTCAGAATTGTCAACTTCCTAAAACTGTGGCTGAAGTTGTTAGTGTGAGTACACAGCATTTCTTAAGCTCAAAAGCTAATTATTCAGTAGACACTCATTTGCAATAAGATACTGAAAGCAGTTTTGACCAAGGGCCTCCTGAGAACTGCCCTGTGAGTTTTCTGCTGCAGGCTGCTTTGCTAGCACTAGTGCACTGTGGAGAAGAGGGGGAAGTTTCTGAAAGTGTATAAAATGTCTTATCTGCTACTATTCAAACACAAGTAACCAAAAGTATTTCAGATTTCATTCTCTCTCCCTGCCAGAATAGGTATTTAAAGGCTTGGTACTCAAAATCTTTTCTGTTTACTTCAAGCTACATTATTTGGTCTAATAAGTGATATTATCTCTGTTTAAAAAGCTCATACAGTTATGTCCTCCATCAGCTGTGTATGAAGTAGAGTATGTGTTTGAAGGCAGAAATGAATTCCTGGGATTTTCCTGTGATGGGAAAAGACACCAAGCTTTTGCACACATCTGCTTTGTACAGAAACTAAATAGTTATATTTTAGGTTGCTTATAGGATTATAAGGGTTATATAGTTATATTTTGGGTTGCTTATCAGCAGGCTGCACTAAGGCTAGTATGTGATCCAAGAAGAAGATGAAGGGCAAGGTTCAAATACAGGTATGGGGATGAATATAAAGTCTTTCTAAGTAGCAGGCAGAAAAAAATTAGTTATGACCATCACAGAGAAAGTTTTAGGGACAGGGTCTGAAGACCAGTAAATCTTTAACCACATGCTATGAACAGGTGCCTATCAGTGGAATGGTTGGGACAGGTTGGTTTTGCTCATCATGACGGATGGGGCACAACACTGTATGCCAGAAAAGTGGAGAATTTGAGAAAACATGAGGTGTTAACCTTCTTCATGGACCATTATTTACAAGAAAAACCTGAATTTTCTTTGGTGAATGTAAGTGAGCAATGCTGCTGTTGGATGGAGGCAATGAAGCCTGAAGTTTTGAGCACCAGCTTCTCTGCTCTTGAGGACGGATGCAGGATGTGTCCTTGCTCCTGGAATGTGAGTAGGGAGCAGTCCCATTCCCATCAGTAGTCACACTGGAAACCGTTGTAGCCAAAACATGGGCCTGAAGCCTGTGCTCAGTCCTGCTTCTAAAAACCACCTTCTCTCTTCTTAAATCCCTTGTAATACACTATCTGACCTTCATCTGGTGGGACTTTCAGGGGCCAGGAAGTACCACAGGCCTTGTGCTTCCTCATGTCCTCACTCTGGTTTAAACAGGGCAAATGTAACCATTGAAAGTATTTGGGGCAGCAGCGTGTTTGTTTTGGGATGCACAGTCAGCCAGTGTGTGGTACATTATTGCAGCTGTGCCCTGGGATGGTAGGGGAGGGTGACAACTGGTCTGTCACAAGTCACCTTGTGTGTGACTTGGCCCTATAAGGAAAAGAGCAACCTCTGACAGGCATCTTGCTCTGCAGAGAGGGACCTGCTGCAGGGCAGCCCGCCATCCCATCGCCTCACTCCTTGGTCTCTATCTGAGCTGTCACCTTTTGATTCCTTGCCTGACATTTAATTAAGTACTTTATGTGAAAGATGCCAATGCACAGATAATCACACAGATTTTTAAAAGGAGCTGTTTAAATTGTTGATACTTACTTGGAGGTGCTTAATTTCAATTCACAATTTCTGTATTGAAGCAGAGCAGTAGTTATTTACCATGAAAGATAAAGCCTCATTGTCAGTGCTGCAGAGAGGCTGCAGTACTGGGGGCTTGTAGCTAGGTGTAGCTGAAGCCCTGCCTTTCTTATTGATTAAAGTGTTTAAAAGACCAGCCTTTTAATTTGATTTATCGTATACATTTTAACTGAATGAATGTAGTCAGAATGAATAGTGATGGATGCTTATGCAGTAGAGCCTTTACCTAATGCAAGAACTGTATCTTGGCAATTCCACAATGCCTTCACAAAAATTAGATTAATGCACACAGTGACTCTACTTGACTGATTCTTCTAGCCCAAACCTCTTAGTCCAGGGGTCTTTTTGACATGATTTTTTCATATGTGAATATTGTAAGCAACAAAGTCCTCTATTAGAGAGAGGGCTGTGTGGATTTTGCCCAAGCTCTGTTACCAAGGTCTGTGTTTAAAGGACAAGATTGGCTTTACAGGAACCAGTGAAGCAGAGCACTTCCAAATTCCAAAGCAAAGCTCTCAGTATTTTGGCCTAAGGAAGGAAAGGAGACTACTTTTCTTCCTTGCCTGTCCTTCAGATCTCTCCAGCTCTTAATGTTCGTAACAGCTTTGTCCTGAATGGTGTTCTCATAACTGTGACTGAAGATAAGGCAAAGCTCAGAAGCTACGTTCTATTCTCCCTCTTTTGTTTTTTGTCAGGTTGTTTGTTTGGTTGGGGTTTTGTGGTTGGTTTTGGTTTTGTTTTCTTGGGTTTTTATGGTTAGCTATCAAAAGACAGTGGTCTTGAATCGTGAAGATAAACAGGACTTAGGTTAATTTTTCACCTGTGATTTTTCCAGACGAGCTTTAAACCAAAAATCTACATCAATAATCTTTGGGTCCAGTTCTGACCTAGGTAACTGCTTAGCCAGTGAAGTCCAAGTCAAACATCAAGGCCTGACTGGTGGCTTATCCAGCATAACCATAGCCTTGGGATCCCTTTTGGAGTGCAGGCAGTACTTTATGCCGAAACTGCATTGCATATTCTAAGTCAAATGCAGTTACTTCAGCACCCCCTAGGTCATCCCACCAGAATCAGGGGGGCCTAAAAGTGCTAGAACACATTATTCATTTTAGGAGGACTATATGTTGCTTTGTCAGGGTATGCCATAGTGGTGTAAATTAGTCCTGGGCCTTTTAAGTCCTTCTTGAGAGTCTGGAGTGGTGTTGCTGGAGATGCTGCTTGATCAAGTTACAGTGTTGCATGAGCACAACACTGCAGATGCAGACATGAACCATCCTCTGTAGCTCCAACACCTCATGAAACAGTGGTAATTTCAGATTGGATTACATCAGAATTCACAATCACTATGATGACTAAGAGTCTATCAAAATCCTTGTTAAGATAATTCATATATAGTATCACATATTTGAGTATAATCTTAAAGTGCTGTTTGGGTCAGGAATGGATTCTGATCCGTATTTTGCTCTGTCATATTGGGCTTTTTTACTGTTAAAATTATTCTTATAAATAATTACTAGGACCTTCTGATAACCTTTTTTCCTCAGCTTAAAGTGAAATAACTTGAAAATGTCTTCTTCCTTAGTTTTGTGTGTTTTTGTATCACCCTGGTAGCATGTGGCCTTTAACTACTGAGAAGGAAAAGAAGGTAGATGGAAATGTGATTGACTAATATTTTCCTAATTTTTTTTCCCTCTCCCACAAAAATGAGCAGCCCCAAAGTGCTTGTTTGCTGGCTTTGGTCAGCCTCTTTCATTGTGGGGAAATTGCATGTTGCTTTTTAAGGAAGCTTAAATGCATTCATGTATCAATTTCATGTATGTCACTTCTTAGTGGTATAGACACTTTTGTTTTTCTGGTTGTTCTGCTAAGACAGCGAAGACATAGGTGTATATAATATTTAACATCCAAACCAATTCACTCTGCCAGTAAAGCATCCATTGTTATCAGGGACGTTTTTTACTTTCCTCTAGAAAGGCAAGTTGCCAGCTTATACTTGCTTGTGCCAAGAGTTACTGGATTCATGACTGCTTAGCATTTGTTACCTGAGATGGGTGATCATGCTGAAATTCTGCAGATCTTTCTTCTTCCGCTTTGTTGATGAAGGTTTCCTGGAAGACTGATGACCAGTGTGTATCCTTGACACCTGACAGTCTAGGAAGGAATGGAGTGATGGAACAGGACTTTGGTAGAGCTTCTCAAGGACCCAGCTAGTTGAACATTAGTTGATGACATAAAAGAGAATACAGAGAAAACCAGACTTAAATGAACTGTATTTTCTCCTTGCTTGCTGTTGGCTGGCACATAAGAAGTTTCTAGAAGCCTTACTGACTGGTGTGCCCTCCAATAGCTTTTCCTCTTTGTGACTGGCAAATAAGTGAGAAAGGGTAGGACTAAAGACTGGATTTATTTTTTTCTATTTCGTGGTTGGTGAAAGAGTGTACAGTCTTATGGACAGTGACTGTCCTTCTTGCCTGCTCCGCTAGCTGATCTCCTGGAGAGAAAAGATTATGGCACAGAAGCCAACACAGAAAAACCTGGGGATGCAACCAGACAGTAAGAGCCTGCTGTGCCAGGGAAGCACAAGCACACAACAGAATGGTGCATCTGGGTGACTTACCGGCTATCTAACAAGACAGAGAAAACAGGTGAGAGACCGAATGATGAGGGGGAAGAAAAAAGAAAAAGAGAAAAGGTAATATTTATTAGTCATTAGAATAACAATATTACAGTCCTGGGATTTTATTTACATTCTCCTGTGTGGGTTGTCATAATCACAACCTCTGAAATTTCTCAGAGATCTCACAGATGTTTTCTGAATTTAATGAAAATCAGAATTGCAGATTTCCATGGTCAGGTGGACTACAGTTCCTTTGTATTGGAAGAGGTTATACTTTTAATATTTAGGCCCTCCAATCCTATATTCACCAAACTTAGGCCTCCTTTGTTAAAGGAGTATGGGTTTTAGGCCATCTTTACTCAAGCTGACTGGACAGGTCGCATGAATTTGACAACTCATGTAAACACTTTGCAGAAAGTGAAGGCACACAAAGACACAGAACATTTTTGTGAGGTGGACCTCCCTTTCACTCTAAGCATGCAACTCTGGTCCTCATGTATAAAACAAGCATGCCACAATTAGAAAAGAAAAGTAGAAAAGAATCTGAACACATCTTGTTCCCATCTGCATGACCTTGGGCAAGTCATTATTTATTGTGCATTAACATGTAACACTTTATGTCTCAGTTTACCCTTTCAAATAATGAGTACAATGTGCTTTTTGCAGTTCACTGCTGCTTCATGTTGATGTTACTCAATAGGTTATATTACAGTCTTGCATGCAAGCTACTACACAACTGGAAAGTAAACAGTAAAGAAGTACAACAGTAAAGTAAAACAGTAAAGCAGTAAACAGTAACTAGTGATGTATCTTGCAATGCTATAGAAACAGGCAGTATTACAGATTGGCTGATGATGAGTTTCTGAGTGAACTAGAATTGCTCTCTCTGGTTCCAAGTGGGGGGCTAAATAGTTAATTTTCTTCCCTTACTTCATCAATTCCCCATACTTTAAATAGTTTGAGAATCTCAAATTACATAACTGCTCTGTGGCTATTGAGAAGCACTGAGATCTGACCCATCCTCTCCTTTAGAACGCCGTTGGAGGAAAAACACTCTTTAAATTAATGGTAATAGAGTTTTGGAGACACATCTGAAGATACATAAGATTAAATATTATGCATGTATCTGTCTGTATACTCCTATTCAGGTCCAGAATCTAAATTAGAGACCAAATTGCCTTTCTTAATAAATATGAGTTGTATAGGCTTTTTATGTACACAAAATGAACACTTACTATATTCTAACAAGTTGGTGGTATTGGTGCCACCTCTTGTATTTATTTGTCTTTCAGCTTAGTAAAAGATGAAGTTCACTCTCACCTGATCTTTTCTTTACTCATCCTTTCATTTCCTGGGTTTTATATTTTCTTCTTTATTCATTTGCTCCCACAAACGTTGTTATGTTTAATAAAGTGCTTCTACATAGGCAGCTAGAAAACCCTTATAAAAATCCAATTGACACCATTTCACAGTTCTGATCTGCCAATGCCAATATAGCTCTTGCATCCTTTTGCATTTTCCATGTAGTGATTCTCTTTCCATGTATGCCTTAAAATAGGTCATTGGTGTTTATATCAGCAACAGTAGTAGACATCACACAGTAGTGCTGCCAGTTCTGCTGATCACAGGATCATTCCTTCTCAACTAACAGTTCATCATCCACTCTGTCATTATCCTATAAAATAAGATCCTCATTAGGGCTCATTTCACCATCACTGTCTCTTATTTTCCCACTTCTTTCTACAGATCTTTGTCTTTCACCACAAATGTTCCCCTAATTTCCAAACAACATTTAAATGTTATCTCAATCTGTGTCATTTTCATTGTGTCAGCTCCTAATCTTTCCTCCAGTAGTCCTCAACAGGTTAGCCATAACCTCAGTGTCATTCAGCCCCCTGCCCCCCTCAACTTCCTTACAATTATCAGCAGAATTTGGACCTTGTCCTTTCCAGAGAAAGATCCTTGGCCCCAATTATGAAATGCTTTCTTGCCCATGTACAGCCCATACAGCTGAGATTCAAGCCTTCAATTTCTAATTTTCTTTATTCTCTGTGCTGCTCACAAGCAGGTGATGCTTGGGAAATCAATGACAGCTCCACACATGAAGCAGCTGCAGGACTGAGCCTTTAATGAGTCTTTTCCATTTCTAATTTTTATAAGCCAGTTCCAGCAGCAATCTAAAATAAATGATACATATTGATAATGAAACTGATGCAAGTGAACATTAGTAGCAAAGAAAACTGAGGAAAGGATGAAGAAGCTACCTTTTACAAAGCAAGTCAGTTTACATATCATACCGGAATAGATAATTTCTTCTCTACAACTCACTCTTGACCAACATACCACTGGCATTTAAGAGACTTCCCAAGTACATTTGATATGTGATTTACGGCATGATCACATCTGAATTGGGCCCAGAGATTTCCCCTGGCAGGTTCAGAAAATATCTGGAGTTGATGGTTGATTTGGCCCAACTCTGTTCTCACAGTGTGTTGATAGAAGATCACTTCAAGCTAGAGGAGTATAATTTTTAAATTAAATTACATTACAAAAACAGATTGTTTCAGGATTCAGTGCCTTTTTGAAGTTTCATGCTAGATTTGTGTTCACTTATAATGGTGTAAATCAGCAGTAACTTCACTGCAGTACCAGAATAACTGGAAACAGCTAATACTGCTCTTTCCCTTCCCAATAAATTACCTTTATATATTGGAGAGGAGTTATTTTCAAACTGCTGATATGCATTCAGGTGTGACTGCATACCTCACCTGAGGGTTTTTCTTTACCTTTTGTGTGATTTTTCAAGTGGAGCTATTCTCAACTCTGCCAAACTCTCCAAGTAGCACATAGCATAATGTATTTATGTAGAGTCTGTCTCTTGGGCAAGCTGAAGCAGTGGAAATTGCCTGGAGAAAATTGAAACCCTGATAATTGATTTTGCTAGCTCTTAAAGTTTCAAAAGACTTGAATCTTTCCAAGAATAAATCAAAAACTGTTCAGTAGCAGACCATGGGGATTTCCTCCAGATTCTTACAGTGGTTTCCTTGCTAAAATGCAGAAATTATATTCTTAGTGATGTAGATTAAGAATTAAATTATTTGCTTAAAATAGTTAAGTCTGTTGCCTGTTGGGGTTTTCTGTGTCAACTAATTTGGCTGCATTATTATGTGCCATTGGTAGCCAAGATCTTTGAGCTGTGGAAGAAAAAAGTGTGGCAAACAAACCCTTCAGGCCATAAAATCTTATTAGAAGGCAAATCACAACCTTCCAACCCTTTTGAGATTGATGTGGAGCTAGGAAATCTGTAGAAAATTGATACAGTGTGGAATGCAAATATATTACTCCTCCACCCCTCCTTTTTTTTTACATTAACACAGGACTAAACAGGAGAGAAATTATTCACAAGTGACCACCATGGAAAATGCCTTATTGGTCCAGGTGTTTACAGCATTTCTACAGAAGTGAATTAAACCCAGTGGAGACTGGTCTTGACAAACTTTTCATTGGAATATCATAGGACTCTCACAACACTGGTTTAGTTGGGGGTGCCAATTGCAAAATAATGCTGCCAGATTCAGCAAGCTTCTGACTTCTAGACCACTGCTTACATGTCACTATGCTTCCATGTCTCAAGACCCATTATGAGGTCTCTTTCTTTTTTTTGAATCATGTGTTTGATGTTTATAGGCATTTCTAAGTTCTTCATCAACACTCTACTTTCATTATCTATTTTACATGCCTGCTTGTTACTATATATTATCATGTTATATTATATTGTTTTGTAATGTCATAAGTATGTTATGGTCATATTTAAACAGAACAGATCAACTTTATTTCATAGAATCATAAAATCATTTGGGTTGTAAGGGACCATCTAGTTCCAACCTCCCTGCCACAGGTAGGGACACCTTCCACTCAATTAGGTTACTGAAAACCCCGTCCAGCCTGACCTTGAACACTTCCAGGAATGGGGCATTTACAGCTTCTCTGGGCAAACTGTTCCAATGCCTCACCAACGCCACAGTAAAGAATTTCTCCCTCATATCTTATCTAAATCTACTATCTCTCAGTTTGAAGAAATTGCCCCTTGTCCTATCACTATCTGTCTCTGTAAAAAGTCGCTCTCCCTCATTTTTGTAAGCTTCCTTTAAGTACTGGAAGGCAGCTAAAAGGTTTCCCCAGACTTTCCCTTCTCCAGGCTAAACAACCCCAACTCTCTCAGTATTTTTTCATACAAGAGGTGCTCGCACATTTTTGTGGCCCTGCTCTGGACTTGCTCCAACAGGTCCACTTGTTTTTTGTGCTGAGAACCCCAGAGCTGGACAGGTGAGGTTTCACGAGCTCAGAGTAGAGGAGGAGAATCACCTCCCTTGACCTGCTGACTGTGCTGCTTTTGATGCAGCCCAGGATGTGTTTGGCCTTCCAATGATGTTTCTAATATAACTGACTGAAACAGTGGTATTACAGGAAATGGTTGTGCCTAAGAACATTATAATTTGAAAAACCTGTATCTGTCAAAAAATTAACCAAAAACTGTTTAGGAAGAAAGCTGTGAAAAACTCACTCAGATTCTTAGATAAGTTCCTGCACAAGAATAAAAAAATTACATTCTCACTGATACAGATCTGGCACTGAAGTAGCAGACCATGGCAGTGCACTGAAGTCTGCATCCCTGTGTATGACAGGACTGGGAATGCTAGTCTCCAAATTCTCTTCTGCTGCTGGCAAGCAGGGTCTCATGGAGCAGAGCAGGTACAAGATGCAGAGGGGTTCAGGCAGCCATTCCTTGCAGAAGGGAGAACCTCTGCAGCCACTTTGCCTTCTGGCAAAAAACTGGCCCACAGGAAAATTAGTCTGTATGGCTTCCAGGGGCTATTCAGGTCTTCTGCAGAAACTAAGCTTTCGTTTAGGTGGAAGAAGAACTAAGGCTTGCCTTTGCTTGTGATGAAAAAGAAACCCTCAAAACTTTTTCAAGTGGTTTTAACCAACACTGTATTGCATTCAGAGTCTGCATTTTTTAAAGTCCTTGAGCATTTGAGAGACTCTAAACATGAACCATCAGTCTTTCACCTGAATCATGCCATGGGACACAGAAAGAACACACAAAGCTCCCAAAAGCAACATTAGCACCTGGAGGGAGTGAGGAGAGCAGGGAGCATCAGCAGGTGAGAGCTGAATGTTGCAGCTGTGGAAAATGGCCTAGGCAAAGAAGGGAAAAGGTATATCAGAGAAAAATAAGAAGAAAATCCAAAAGCTTCAATAGCATTGACTTAATGATGAGCCTGTCCTTCCATTTGGTAAGAACACATTTAATATATAGAGCAAATTATAAATGTAGGTAGAAAATTTTTCCTCCCCTGAGAAGTCTGTCCTTCAATAGATTTGTGCTGATGATGACGACGTTTAATCCAGAAACAGACAGTTTCTTTGTGACATTCCCTATGACCTCCATGGAAATGCCACTGTGCAACAAAGAGAGCATAGGGTTATTTATATGCTCATATCTGAACAGAGCTGTAAAACAAACTCAGCTTTGTTACTGCAAATTCTCAAGGAGTTATCTAGCATTAATGTGAGGAAGGTACATTTCTCCTCTTTCTCATGTATTAGAGAACAATTTCTTTCTCTTCCCCAAAACAGGGACATGAAATGCCTAAAGCATTGCAAAAGCTGAAACCTCAGACACTGTGCAGGCTTCACAGAGCGTGTTCTCAGTCCACTCTCTCCTGAGCTGGCCAGATGTAACCATCTCAGCCTGCAGAATCCAGGTACCAGGGTACCAGTCGGTTGGTTGTCCTCAGCATGTAAATTGCCTGCATGGCACTTTCAACACAGCCCTCTAAATTTCTATATCTGAGTTTGTTTGCATTCCTAAGATGATGATTTCAATTCACAGCCCAAAATCCAACAGATCCCTTTTAATCATCTGAAGCTACATTCACATACTCCCCACAAACTTAGGAATACTGATTTTATCTGCACCTTTCTATTTCCTGACTGTTCCAGAGACTGTTTTATTTACTTGCATATTTAGGAACAACTCAGAATATGTAGATTTGTACTACTTGTAGCTGATTTTTATAATGATGATGACAACTATTTTCCTGTTATCAGTACACTCTGATGTCTCAGGGACATGACCAAGTTCCCAGTTCCTAGTGAATCCTAGCATGTCATTTGAGCTGTGATAAGGGTTTGTGTGCATGCTGTCAGGCTGTTGCAAAAACCAGCTGACACGTAATAGCTTTAACCCCAGTAAAAGAGAGCAAAGCTGAACATGTCTTGCCTTGTGTTTGTCAAGGAGTGAGGATATGCCAGAGTAACTTTCTGAAGCTCAGCTGTTACTTAGCTCCTTGGTAGCTCAGTTGTGCATTTTGATCTCAGAGCTGATTTTATTTCAAAAGAAAAATGAGCAGGGTCTGGAACAGGAGAATTCTTCAGTCAAATCAGGAGGAGCACAAAGAGCCCGTACAAACACTCTTATCTTCACTGGTATTCTGGTCTCTCACACTGCCCTGTCACTAATGTCCCCAGAGTTTTATCTTCTCTCAAAACACATCCAGCCAGTTTCCAACACTCTCCAAAAGATTTGCTGCAGAAGACCCTGACTTTGCAAGCTCCATGCTTTTTGTTATCGCTAAATCTGTGACTTCCTTAGGAATACTACTGAGCCACCACTAGTGTGTGAAAAAATGTGGAAGAACTGATCTTCTTTTAAGCCATGTGTCACCAGATTTTAGGAGCTGCCTTTTCCAAGTAGAGAAATAAGACTAATGAGAAACTGTCCCAAGTGTGAGCTTTTCTCCCCACTGTCTCCACAAATACAGCAAATTACTTCTTTCCAGTAAAAGTCTGACATGCTGATATGGACTATTTTTGAGCTGGTACTTCTTGATACTGATCTGCCCACTACTGCTTTCTCTGACAACCCTTGTACATCAGGCACAAAGCATTTCTGGTTTCCTCTACTGCCATGGTTTGGTTTGAAGGCTTACTCCAAATCATTGTAATATACATTTGTTTTGCCACCTATTATTGTTCTGAGTCTTATTGTTTTTTGCTGGAGACCAAGTCCCATTTCTCTTCTCATAGCCCTGGCTGCCACTTCCAGTACCAGGCTATCATTTCTCCATTGTTTGCGTATCTGTGCATTAAACTGACCTACATCTCCTTCTAGGGAGTAGGTAGCAGATGGTGCTTAGGTGATATGGCATCTCAAGATGGTGCTTGAGTGGCTTGTGTGTCACAGAAGTGGGAAATGCTGGTTGCTGCATAAGCAGCATGCAGCTGAGCTCCCTAGGGAACACTCTGCTTGTTTGTATCAACAACTTTGGACCAACCTGAGCCAGCATAGTAACATGCTGAAAGTAGGTCAGGCAGGTTATCTTGGCAGCAATATTTGTTTGGGAGCTGCTGGGATCAGGGGGGCAGTAACCCCTCTCACATAGTTTCCTTCATGGACAAGCTGATTGATTCAATGGAGGAGCACCACGGTAGCTGGTGCTGGAGCACTGGTCCTGTGAGGAAAGGTTAGGTGTTCAGCCTGGAAAAGGGACAGCTTTCAAGGAGATTACCAAGAAGATGGAGACAGGCTTTTTGTAGGAGTGTAAAGTGGGATGACAGGCAATAGGCACAAGCTGGAACGAGGGAAGTTAAGGCCAGGTGTAAAGAGAAGCCTTTTCAGTGCCATGACAGTCAGGCAGGTTAACAGGCTTCCCAAGGATGTCATGCAGTCTCCATCCATGGAGGTTTTTAAGACTAATTTAAAACCCTGAGATACCTGGTCTGAGATCACAGCTGAGCTTCCTTTGAGCAAGAGCTTGAACTAAATATGTCCTGTGGTCTCCTCTAGCCAGTGAGTATAGACTCAGAATCAGTCTGTTTTTAACAAATCCTGCCCAAATCCCAGGCTGCAAAGGGCAGTCACAGCTGGGAGTTCACATTATGGAAATCCATCCCAGTCTTTGTGGCAGACACAGAAAAATTTGACCAAGTTCAATCAATCCATAGTCAATACAGACAAATTTCACACAGCACAATGCATCAAGTCATTGAGGGATTAAGACTTAAATTTGAAAGGCCGCAGCTGTGTAAGTATCCTTCCTTTATTTTCTCTTTCTGAGGGCCCAAATCTGTAATCCCTCTGCTGTCTCTGTCAGAGCAGGGAATAGCCAATATAGCTGGCTTACCCTGCCCGCAGGCAGCTTCCCCCTGCGCCTATCAGAGACGGTCCCCGGCACAGTGCGCACTCAGTCCCTGCACTGTTTGCTCCTCCTGTGTCATTCCGTCCTTCACTCCTCACTTGGTCTTCCCATCCCTCTTCCCTCAGTGGTGGGATTACAGAACCAGTGTCCTGTTGCTGCTGTGCCCTTGTCTGAGCTTTCTGCCCGGCTTTTTTTCTCTGCTCTGCTCTCCTCTTTGCTCCGGTAAGTCTTATGAACTTGCTGTCACTGCCTGGTGGCATGGCACAAGGGCTTTAACATAAGTAGTTCCCTTTGGGACTGTCAATCCACATTTTCTAGGAATAGATCTAGGAAAAGTCTGGGCACTGTGTGACAGCTGAGGAAAACAGGGAAGCAGCCAAAGCTGTTGGTGAAAATAAGAAATGCTTCTCCTAAGAGCGATCAGAGAAATTTAAGATTACTTTTGTAGAGCTTGAGTTGAAATGAGACTGGGGGCCATGGGTGGTCTGCTACAAAAGTAAATGATCAAGACTCAGGTGCTGCATGAGAGATGAGGCAGAAGGCTTCAGAAAGCCTCCAGCTCTGGTTCTGAGCCTGTATGGAAACTTGCCATAAAAATTCCAAACTTTTGTTCAGTTTTGTACTAGAAAATTGCACATAAATCATAAAGCTATTCAAATGCAGTGTGTGGTTGATACAGGTGGTTTTATCACTGCTTTCTGAAGTAACACATGGGGCAGTGCATAGACTGTAAGAAGGTACTTGTGTTTTTCTGAAGGGTGACTGGAGCTACAGTAGTAGGGGCCATTCCAGAATTTAATGTTTGCTTCTTTGAGCTGTCACTGCAGACCAATCTGGTGTTATGTAAAAATAAAAATCAATATTCTATCAGCATATGCTGGCTGGTGTAAATATATGTAAAGCTTTGTTTTAGAGAAATGTGTGCGTATGTGAACTTTGAGCATAAAGTGCTAAATACCTTTCCCCATTTTAGAAGAGCTTAAAATAGTTCCTGGCTGCAGAGCAGGTGCCATGTGTCCTTCTGCTGAATACATAGGGATGCAAAAGCTAAATATAGACCAGTCTGTAAACCCTCTAGAAGTTCAAGCTGCAAGAAGGAAATCAGGAAGCAAAACCCATGAAAAAGAATGGGAAAGCACACCATTTAAAAAAGAAAAACAAAATTCTGTGACAGTCTTCAGGGTAGCCTGCAGGAGAAGCTAAAAAGATGTTTAATTTGTGTTTTGTTCATGCCAGGAGGGTGCCTGGGCAGCAGTGTTGGCTCCAGCAATGTGAGAGGTGGGCTGGCACACCCCAGCACGGGAACATTTTTCCCAGCAGCAGTGGGATGGCTATTGCAGCGCTGCTAAATCAGTCATTGGCCCTTGCCTACTGACTCTTTAGTTTGGAAATGCTGGCTGTTTTCAAAGCACGGTGAAGGCAAATTGTGCCATAAATGTAAAATATTAAGGGATATAGTTGCAGACAAACAAACTCAGCATGTAACCAGACTGATCTGAGGAGCACACCTTTTGCTGTTGCCTCTGGGTGCAGCTGTGGCTATGCTGTGTGCTCAGCTATGCTCCATTTCTTTCCTGGGTTATCCCAAGTTCTTAACAGAGGAAAGAGGATAATGGAGAAGAGTCTTTCTCACAGTGGGGAGGCAGCAGCACCCTCTGGCTCTTGGGGTTGTTTCCCACTGAAGGAGAGAAGGGCCACAGTGACTATTTGTAGGCAGCAACCACAAGTGTCAAGTTTCCATCCAAAACACCAGGGCCAAGAAAGGTGCTGATCTCACAGCTGTGGAACAGCTTTAGGATTTGGGAATGCAGGAGGAAAAGAGTAAATAAGATGCAATGCTCAGACTCAGTCAGACAACTGGTCAGTCCTCCCGCTTGCCATAAAACAGGATAAGGCTGTGTTGGAAATTCAGTTGCCTGGAGGCAACAGTAGTGGTAGTAGAAGCTGCAGAACTCCAGAGGTGGATAGTCTAAAACTGGGCAAGTCTGAAAACCAAAGAATTCCTCTTCTGGACTCAGCTACCTAATTTTTATGCATTCCCGTGTTTAAGATAGCGTATGATGTAAACACTCTAAGTGTTTACATTATACTGAAAGACTTTTATGGCCTGATAAGGAAGAATTCCTTATGTAAATCAAGGTTAAGCACGCTGCAGCACAAGGAGAGCTGGGGTCAACTGCAGTAAAAACTCCCAGCATCAAAGGCTGTAAGCAGGCAACTCTCAGATGCCCTGTCTCCCTCAACACAAACGGTGGCACCGTGGAAGCTGTTGTCCAAAACATCTTCACAGGCATTGTGTTTGTGCTGGAAAGCAGTTATCAGGCCTCTGGTTTAGCCTGAAGAAGAATAAGATAACACATTAGGATATTTATTTGTGGTTATTTCATACCCCCAGTATGACCCAGCAGGTGGTTTAGAAGTTCATTGCTGTATATTTCCAGGGATCCTGCCTGCTCACCATTCTGGGCTGGTGGATAGAAATTCAGCAGATGTGAATTGCCAGGGTTTCAGAGACTTATTATAACTAATCCCTTTCTAGCCAGGAATGTATGTTAAGGAAGATTTCCTGCAAGGCCAGCTTGTAAACATCTTGTGTCCTTGATTCTAAACATCCAGTTTCTCTTTCATTCCCCCATGTTTTTCCCTTGTTACTGAGACACACCATGCACAGATCAATCACCACTGTTGATTTAAAGGCTACTGTGTTTGCAGACATGCTTTGTGATTCACATAAGAGGAACCCCTTAGCCAGACAATGCTACCACATGAGCAATGAAGTTGGGAGTTGGGAGGCAGCCAAGGGAGAAAGTCGGGATGCAGCAAGAACATGGACTTGAGCCTTCTTACAAAGAGGGGGAGATAGTCAGAAAATAAATTAATATTTGGAAATGGAGAATTTTGCAATCCTGTTCTCCCTCTGTGATGAACATACTACAAAAAAAGCTATTTTAAATTGGGGATATATTTTATGAGAGTTTTATTCTGCCTAAACAAGAGCTGGTAGTCCTGGGTTTTCTAGCTGATTGATTGCCAACTGCCAATTAGCTCAAATTAATGATTGCAATAGTAAACACTAGCCTGAATGTGTCAGAGATAAACACATATTTTGTGAAACGTCTAGCTTAGCCTTTACAATACTCTTACTGACCTTGAATTAGTTGGCAGTCAATTAACTCTAGTTTAAAAAGATCATAAACAGGAGGCTAACATTTGTACTATATGGAATTATTTACCTAAATTGCACATACAGGGTCTAATTTTTCAATGTAAATTAAACTCAATATGACATCAAATCAGATAAATATAATTTTAAAATCATTTTGTAGTGATGTCATGACTATACCACAGGGAGTAAGGAAAGAATGGGATGTGCTTGTCTGACAGATCTGTGAGATCAGGTCCAGATGCATTCCTGAGCAATTTCAGCTGGCAAGTTGTGTCTATGGGAGGGCTGCAGGGGCATAGATTTATAGCTACCAGTTTTCAAGCACTTCCTGAGCCCCACTCAAAGCTTTCAATTATTTGCTTGAGAGATGATAACTCATTTGACTATCTTATCTGTGAACCTGGTCATATAGCTAGAAAATCAAATATTGAAAAATGTTGCCTTAGTGATGGCCATCACTGCACTTCCAAACATCACTTTGACTGGGGAGAGTTTATAACACTGAGTAATTTATTAAAATCATGACATCTTTTATCTTATAATGCCTTTGACCATGTTAGTTTACAATTTTGAAAGCTGTAGAAATTTAGACACTATGGAAAATATATGTTACATCCTGTTTGAACAGGAAACAAAATGCTTCCCAGTTAGTTCCATGTTTTCAAAGCAAGTTGTCTTTTAAAAAACAAGAAACCAACCACTTCCAATGCTGGAAAGAACCAACCAAGCAAGCTTCTTCCCCTGTTCCTTCCCCACTGGCACCACTGTAAATCATATCGTTAAAGAGAGGGACAAAAATCAGTCTGGAAAAGAAAGGACTCATGGCTGGAAAGAGTACAAAGCCTGCAGTCATGCAGAAGTGGGGGCTAGTTACAGAGCAAGGCCCAGCTCTGCACCCTGCACCTCTGCACTATTCCATGAGGGCAACACAGAGGTGCCAGCAGCTTCTCCCTCTGACAGGGAAGGGGGCCTTCTCTCCGGTGAGTTATCCTGGTGCCCAGGATGCTCTTGGTGACACCCTCATTACCAGGTCCTGGCTAAGCCAGAGCAAGAACAGGTACATTGAGGGCTCTGTATTTGCCTGGCTGAGCACAGCTGCTCAAAAACATGAGAAAACAAAAGCTTTCCCTTGCAAACTGGGAATAAATTAGCTGAAATTCACCCTGCAAAACACCACAGATTATCAAACTATTTTATGTGTGGTTGGTTTTATTTCACTGTGATTTATTCTGTGTTTTGTACTTTGTCAAAGAAGCTGTCAGCAGCATGCAGCAAGTACAAGAGAAGGGTGGCTTAGAGCTGTTTATCTTATTCTTTGCTGTTATTGTGATGGTACCAAACCACGTCTCTAGTAGATCAAGCACCATGCTGGGCTTTCCAAGGGCACAGAGCAATTTTCAGTGCACCAATTTCTTTTAAAATATTTTTCATGATTATTGACTTAAGATGTGCCAACAGGAGAGAAACGGGAAATGAAACTAATGCAGCTCTAAAGTGAAGCTGCCCATATCAGTAACCAGCATTGCAGGTAAACAGATCAAGAAAAGTAAACATGTGGCAAATACTGTATTCAGGGAGGAAAATGGTATAAGTAACTGGGGTGTCGTTTCATGTGTCATTGCTGACAGTGGGAATAGGAGGTTTTCATTTTTAAGTGTTAGATTTGGGTAGGCTTTTCTCTTGGAAAGTATGTAGTTTGCTTTTCTCTGTGCAGGTATATCACCTTGGTTATTTATCTGTGTGTGATATATTTATCAAGCCAGAGCCAATGGATAAGCTGCCATCCCAAATTTCACACAAAATTACTCACATGCTGGCCAGGCTTTGGGAACAGCTAGATGATTAATTCTGTATGCCTTTAAATTAACCTTCCATTTGTTTTTCTGTCAGGTACTGCACCAGGCATGGAGAATGACCAGTCTTCCACCTCACCTGGGCAGAACATCCAGGGGCAGAGTGGGGACAAACCTGCCCCTGGCCTGCTGCCCCCTGCTCCAGCCCCCATGGAGCAGCCAAGAATATGGCCCGAAGCAGCCGTGTGTGACATCTCAGAGGAGCTGAGCCGGCAGCTGGAGGACATAATTAAAACCTATGGGTCTGCCACGAGCCTGATGGAGAAGGAAAGCACTGCTACAGGAACCGACAAGACTGAGAAGGGAGAGCCAGGCAGCTTGGAGGATGCAGAGTATGAAGATGGAAATGAGGAAGGTGAGAAAGAGAAGCTGGCTCCTGGGGATGCTTCCAAAGCAAGGGAGCCCAGCGGCAAGGAGCAAAAGCTGGAGAAGAAAATCCTGAAGGGACTAGGCAAGTATTTACACACTCACACAGCCCTTCTGCAAACACAAGTAAGAGCTCCCTGGTCCTTGCTCTTTACCATCTTATGTCTCTACCATGCATGATAAGGACCTCCAGCTACCACTGAAAATTACAGTGACCATTACAACTTTTCTCTAACTGATCATTATTTTCAGCATTACCCAACATGTAAACTATATCAGATAGTAGTCCTTTAAAAAAGAAAAATGTTTAGGATTGTATCACACAACACTTATGTACTACTGTGCTGCCCAAACTGGTTAGCCAATGCTATCAGTCTGACACTGATGCACAAAGTCACTTCTTAGAAAAAGGAAAACCCAGCCTTTTCTTTGTGCCTCAGTGAATGTTTCCTTTTCCTACTTCCTCAGGTATGAATACTCACTGGTCACAACAATGCTAATGGTGCTATTATATGGCATGGGAGCCTGCAATATGAATTCACCACCATGCCCAGGTTATTTTTTCATTTAGCAAACCCCTGGATTCATCACATAATATATATGAAATAAGTCAATACATTTGTTCTCTCCGAGCACAGTGCTTAGACAACGCCTCAGCCCTGGCAGGGCTGTTAGCTGAACTAGAAAGAGTCTCAGCAAGTTTTTGTGTACATGTACTTTCTGCTGGGCAGCCACTAGAGAGCAATGTAGTTACATTCCAATCTAACATACATGTAATTTATTTCCTTTCCTATGCTTAAGTCTGGCCAATCTTCAAGCCTCTCCTTTGCAGGAGAACCCAAACCCAAATGCAGACTAAGCCTGTAAAGAAATCACCGCAGGAGATTCTTACAGACAAGGGAGTAAGCATAGGACACAGCATGGATTCCCAGCCACACACACACCCCCCCAAATTCTTTGAATGTCCTGAAGAAAGTTTCTCAGTTTCTACGGCCTTGGCTTTGGTGCAGTTACTGGTACCACAGCAAGCTCAGTGAAAACCGTGCCAACACAGTTCTTCATCTGCACTTGTGACACTTTTCACACTGGGATTCGATTTCAGCTCACTTCAACTTATTTATGCTGATGCTATAGAGAAAACTTAGCATGAAATAAAGGATTTTCTCCATAGACAGTACTCCTGGATTGCACTAGACTTAAAGTAGAAAAAGTCCAGCCCAAAGCCGAAAGCAAATTTTGTCTCACAGCCTCAGCAAAGAGGAGCATTTGGAAAAGTACATCCAAGCTCCTGGGACCACAGGCAACCTTTTCTCTATGGACGTCAGAGACACTTTGTATGTGATGAACAAGCAGTGTTCAAGCTCAGCTCCTACCTGGGGCTGAAATTAAGACCAAGACGTATCAGAGGAAAAGCAGTATCTAAATGGCTGTGCAGTGATTTAGCCCTGCACAGCCAGGGAATTATTAGACTATCTCTGGTATACATGCTCTCTTCACCAAGATGGGGATCTGATTTACACTAGAACCATGTCGCTTAGACCTGGTTGGCAGTACCTACCATTCTCTGATTATTTACTTCCACACCATAGTCTCCATATCTGACTTAATATTCCTCATGTCTTGTGTGGGTTGAACAGAAAAGGAACCGAGTACACCAGATTTGATCCACTTTCACTTGCAAAGAGATCTGTTCCTGAACCTTTGGGGTCCAGACCCTTTCTGTCCTATTTCAGCCAAGTGTGCCACGTGTCTGACCTAATCATGTTGCAAAAACATTGAATGAAAATCAGATTACACAGGACAAAAGCATTTCACGGACAATGCTTTTGCTAGAAGAGAGCACATTAATGAGATCTGAAATGGAGGAACGTTCTAGCATGTTTGTTCTTATGGGGGCAAAGAAAAACCTAGAAATTCATAGTAAAAATTATTCCTTTCCTTCCAAAATGCCTCATTTAACCCATGCATCAAACAACCAATTTCATAACAGTACATCAACCACAAACCACATCTATTATCAAATCTCTGCTTCCTCTTTTTCAAGGAAAAGAAGCCACCCTACTGATGCAAAGCTTGAATAAGCTGAATACTCCAGAAGAAAAGCTGGACCTGCTGTTTAAGAAGTATGCTGAGCTGGTTAGTACAGTGTTGGCTCTTTTCTGTACAAGCTGTCTATACAGGAAGGTATAAAAAATACGTGGTATGCAGCCTGGTCAAACCTCCCATAGTAGTGTCTCTCCTGTTAAGTGAATCCCAAAACAATTGTCATGTTCAAATAATTATGGGTGAAAAAGAGAAAAAAGTAAAAAATAAGGAAAACAAGCTTTGGGTCAAAAAGGTGATGAGGCAGAATATTTGTACCTAAAGGCAAATCTACCAAATTGACCCACACTGAAGACTGGTGTTTGGGCTCCTGCCTTCACCTTCTGCAAGGAGTTTGGCATGCCTCTGTTGTGGGTACTGCTTTAAATTATGAATTGGTGATTTCATCTAAATTAAAATAATATGGGACTCAGTATAAAACATTAGAAAGCAGATAATAGACAACTGAGACTAATCATAAGAGAAGCCCCAACACAGGGAAATGAAGAGTCAAAGCCCCTGCCACCATAATATTACCGCTGTAAAAATGCCACATACCTGACTCTGTTCTTTTGTCACTTAAAAAGGGTTATTTTCAGATGAAGGGATTTTTTTTTTCTATGTAGTCAAAGGACTGTATGACCATAAGCTATGGAAATCTTAAAAATGAAAAGGCTGCAGCATTTTACAGTTTGTGGAGTGCTGAAAACTGTGCAAAGCAGAACATTGACTTTGTAATTTGTTTTATGCACAGATGTGTCCATGTCTCATGATAATGTGAAGTGAAGTTAGCTTTCCCTTTTTTCATGTAAAATCCTCTGATTTCATAAATTTGGATCAGGCTCTTCATAGTTTATCTCATGCTTAAAGGGACTTCATGCTCACAGATTAACTGAAATAGGTCTTCTTCATCTATAAAGTACTCTTCACTGCATTCAAATGGCATTGGAGCACTGTATAAAACAGGCACCATATTGCCAGTAGCCTATGTAGGAGAAAGGTGCTAAACCACAAATTCTGAACATTTGTTTCTGACATACTGTGCATTGTCACTGAAATAAATCATTCAGGAAATACAAATAAAACATTTTTGGGGAAAGCCTTACCCTGCTCACTCACTCACAGAGCAGCTGAGGGACGTAGGGTGATTAATGGCTTGTCAGCAGCTGGCTGTAGCTGTGACCACTCTCCCTGCTCCCTCTTGTCCATCCCCATCACACACATCAGATCACTCCTTGCTTTTACTGAGTTATTTTCCAGCCAGATCAGCTCCCTGGTCTGGTGAGCCATGTGGTGACACAAGCACTTGTTGCAGCACAGCTCAAGGGAAGGTGTAGCCGTGTGACAGATTGAGCTGGGTGCTGGCAGTAGCTTCACCTGCTTCAGGTGGCGCTGGGGGCTGGCGATGGCTGAAGAGGTTCCTGGTACTTGGGGACCAAGGCAGCACCAGCCCTTTCCCACAGCCACCCAGCAATGTGTTATTTCCCTGCCAGCCCATGCCTTGGCACCATCTATAGCCACTGTGGGCACACAGTGGGCTGGAGCACAGGCTGGTGAAGGTAGAAGCCGTGCCAGCGGGGATGGGGAAGCAAGACAGCGCAGCCATTTGGGCACAAGGTCTGCCACAGTACTCGCCAACAGAGAACATTTACTTCACTAATTCCAGTGTATTGGATTAGTAAAGCAGACTGTGGTTTATGACAGCTTCTGCCTACAAACAGCTGTTGCAGAATTGTTTGTAACAGGCTTATTTTCAGAGGTCCCTAGAGTCTTGCAAGTGCTGGGTACAAGAACTATATGCTGATAAATAAATATGAGCTCTGTCATTGTCTGCAGTGGGATCAAGATAAAACTTTTTTCTCCCTAAATTGACTGTTTATTTCTCTAGGTCAGTTTTCAAAAATCATAGTTCCCTCTATTTGCAATGAATTTTAGGTTTTATTTCATTAATTATTCTTTAAAAATTATCACTGAGGGCCCTTTCATAATTCCATTTAGTCATTTACCAGTGAATTTCCTTTTTCAGTGCAAAAGTAACACCATGTCTTAGATATTCCTGAGAACTTTGAGATAAAAGTTTCTAGTGCAAGTAATATTAATTGGGGGGGTGGGGGGAGCAAAAAATGCTTGGAAGACTTCTCATATCATGATTAAGACTGGCTTTATTCTGAGCCCCCTATCTCAAGCACAGTTTGAGTGAATCACATGAAATTTGGATAAATCATTATCCACTGAGCAAAGGCTGTGCATGCAAAATGTGAAGCAAAATGAACACTTTTTATGTTTTTCAAAGGAACAGGGAAGGGGACAAAAACAAGCTTATGAAGGAAAAAATCTCAGCCTTAATTACAGAAAAGCTATTTTTTTTCCTACAGTACTAGAAAAATTATTTCAGCTAGTGCAGCTTGATTACATGCAAAAGCCCCTATTGTGATCTATAGGAGTAAAAACAGACAATGCACATGTTAAAAGCTGGACATAAACTGTAAATATACTCCAAGCTGGTGAGCGCATTGTTTTGTGGTACACTTAACTGTGATTTGATTAAAAATACACAGAGCTCTCTACTGTAGGCATAAATTACTGAACATCTGCAGAAAACAGATGAATGTAAAATATGATGCTGTTGAGCGTCTTGTTTGAGCTGCACATCATTCCCCAGTGCTCACAGACTTTTTCAGCCATACTGGGGTTAATAATTAGTACAAGTGACACCATATTATTAGGTAATGTAGTTTTAACAGCAACTGTTATTATTAAGGTTCGCATATTTAAGCTCATGTGCTACTGTTTTTCAATCAGAAGACATCTGGACTTCAGAGATACCTTGCAATGTATGCACATCAGTGACATAGTGAGGAGGGTTGTTGTGTGTTGGAACAGAAGATGAAATCATTAAAAGCTTCAGAGGTGAAAGACTTCTCTGACCTGACTATTAAGGTGTTAATTTACAGTATTGGAATTGTTTTCCAAACATCCAGTGATAGACATGTGTCAAAAGAAATGACCTGACTGTGCAGGGATTACTATTAGCAATTTTGTTGCTGGTCCTCTTTCCCCCCTTCAAATACACCCTGCTCCCTACCAGCCTTCTAGGGAAGGCAGGAGCCATGCACCTACAGAACAGCAGGCTCCCAAGCCTCCATGTTTTCTCCAGCAATTATACAGAGACAAAGAGCCCAAAAGAGGTTTGATTCACCATTACCCACCCCCATGGATAACAGGACCTCCAGAAACACAACTGACAGACAATCCCATGAGGTCCTGTGAGCAAGAGGAGCCTGGAAAGACTAGGTGCCCACATGTCATTTTGGGAAACTCTTCCCTGAAGAGAATCCTCCTCCATCAACAACAAAGCCCACACACAGACAGCATTCCTGGTCTCCAACACCCCTTCTGCTGTATTTTTCAACAGGTTCCTGGGTATTTAGGAAGCTGCTTCTTTTTCTGGAAACTGTAAAATAGAATGAGCAACTACTGTATTGTCTCATGATCTGGAGAAATCTCACCACATAGAGCACTACTGACTGCTCTAGTTCCAAATGCTGAAACAAAAATAAAAACCTCACAGATATCCTTCAAAGAAATTCAGACCAAAGAAGGAAGAGCTGAAATGGTGTGACAAGAGTGTTAAAAATTATGTTCATCCCCCCACACTCTAGCACACTTGGGACAGTTGCAGCAAGCAAGCTTGAGAATGTCCAGGTTCCTCTCTCCTCTCCTATTAGTGCTGGTTAATACAAAACATTTCCTGAGAGGTTAAGAAAGTGTGAAGACTTTCCCCAGACCAAAAGAATTAATTTCCTTTTCTTTTCTATCCCTCTTTTCTTCATTTTAATCCCTGTGTCCCTGTTTTGCCCAGCTCGAAGAGCATCGTGCTGAGCAGAAAAAGTTGAAGTATCTACAGAAGAGGCAGGCCCAGACCTCCAAGGAGAAGGACCAGCTGCAGAGTGAGCACAGCCGAGCCATCCTCGCCCGCAGCAAGCTCGAGAGCCTGTGCCGAGAGCTCCAGAGGCACAACAAGAACCTCAAGGTGAGTGGAAGCCTTATCACAGTACCCAGTGTGGGGTGGGGGGGAGAAGATGTTGATGCTTTCCCATTTCCCTCTAGTACCAAATCAAAGAGGCATTTGCATCTGCACATGCAATACATAATTATATATATGGTCTAGTCTTGAGGTCCATTTGCACCAAGACCCCTTTATCTGTCATTTGTAAATATCCAAGCACTTTTGGATGCTGGGTTTGCCCACACTAGCTCTAAGCCCTCCTTGCATTTTCAGGGAGCTCGGTGCAGATGAGAGCAGCAGTGCTAACAGACCAGGTCCCTCAGACAGTAGATGCAAATGCACATGCATAGACAGAATCACAGGAGCACCAGCTTTGCTCCAGTGGACTCACAGAAGGCTGGTGGGTGTTTTCATGTAATTTGAGCACTTCGGCTTTTTCAAGTGATTTATGAGGGTCAGTCAATCAGGACATTTGCATCAAGACACCAAACGTCAAGACAGGAAGAACACCAACATTATTTGTAGAAGTCATTTGGATTACAAGAATCAGTTCAAAGAGGAAGTTTTCAGGAGTGTCAAAAGGCCGGGATCCATATGCCATGTCTGCCAATTGCTTGGTTCATCGTGCCATTCAAATGTGAAATTTATAATATGATTATGCACCTTGAAAAAAATGTAGGTTCAAGAAGAATATTTCTGTTGTGATCATCCTTTCTTTTCTGAGTGCATGTTAGGGATGGTGTTGGTATTTCTATACAAAAGGCCTCTGCTTTGATCTATTCAAACCCTTTCTTTATGGGGACATAGTTATGTATAGAATTACACATATGAATTGTCAGCAGCAAGAATTCCGCCTGATATAACCTCTATGCATTTTCATTCATTTCCACCAGCTCAGGGGTGGGCCTTCAGGGTCTTGCTCTTACTCTCATTGTGTGCTACTAAGAATACAGCTGGGAGAGGGAATAGTCACACATGCACTCAAACTGGGCACTAGTAGAAGGCTAAAAGCTGTTTAACAGATAGGGAAGCTAGAAGCAAATCTCTCTGTGCTCAGTTATATTAGTGCAGAATGGGTAGTGAAAATTAAATTTGTGCCTGTCATCTGTACTAGACCTGAGCTATTCCTCAGTACTGATCCACACTGATTTACCAGGCTATCTGTGGGTAAAATCTTTCAAAATAAATACAAGCCTGTTTTAAACTGAATTAAGAATACAGTGTACAGTGCTATGCATAGCCTTAACAGATTTTTTTAAAACAAATCATATCAATGGAACAAATCAGTGACGATTGGGGTATAGAGAAAAACTAATTCTATTTGGAAAATATATTTGGAACCATATTTTTTAAAAATTTCCTCATACAGTTTCTCAGATAATTTATGCTTATTAATCTTACTACTAGAGAGCATGATTTTTCCTTTGTCTATAAATACTTCATTACACATTTCATATCTATAATTAGGAGAATCTCTTTCCAACATCTTTTCACTTGTTGGATTGCTTTACTTTGTGACTAGGTTCTCTAAATAAACCTATAAATTTGAGGCTCAGTTCTGTTTTTCACCCTGTATCTATGCCAGATGAGCCACAGAAGGTACCTGGTGCGATCTGGTATTAGGAAGAAGTGTTGGAATTTTCACCATTTCTTTCTAAGAATTTGGAGGCCTTTCAAGAAATCCAGAATATTTTCTTTCCTCTGGTTCCCATGCTACCACAGTGTAGAAAAAAAACAAAGTTAAATAAGACAGAGAGACAAAATACACTTGCAGAGCACATGAGAATTAAAATAATAAACAAAGGCATTCATTATCTTTAACCAGTTTTCTCTCTCTAAGAATTTTAGCACAGTTCTTGGAATATTTGCCTTTAAGCTTTAGCTCCTGGAAATCTGTGAATGTCCAGAAACGCATGTTCTATTTATTTAAAAGAGTGCAATTTTCTTTCACTTATGACTGTACTGAGAGGGCCCAAACCCAGATAGCCCATCAAATACAATTTTTAAAATCTCATGTTTAAGTATTTTGATTTTGATTTTGGCAGGACAGAGAAGCTGATTTGTAATTTTTTTGTGCTTGGGATTAGCACTTCTGATTATGTTCCAAAACATGGAAAATAGAAACTAGGAGATTGTGTCATTTTAGTTGCAAAGGGGAAACCTGGCTTGCCCAGATCAGAAACCCCCTCTGACTTACCATGTGGTACATTATATGCACATCACATCATGTAAATGTCATCTTCATTCATCTGCTGTGTGGAATTCCCATTAACTGCAGATCCATGCAGCCAAGTGGTGATGAATATGCAATGCAGAACTGCATAGAAAATCCACAGGGCAGATCAGAGAAGAAAAATTTCTGGTTAGGATTGGATACCAGCCTCAAATTCTCGCTTATGTACAGTCCAGTTATTCTAATTATTTCCTTGCAGTTACACTGATGTTTCATTCTCCCTCCAAGAAAAGCAGAATAAAGGGTCATGAAATACCAGAATGCAATAGAGAGCAGCTCTGCTAAGAGTAACAGCAACTCATTTCTCTGCATGGAGTTCATGTTCTGCCAATTATCTGACAGCTTGGTAGCTACTTAGCATCTTGTAGTGACATGAACATCTCAGGTCCCTTGTCCTTCCTGTCACCAGGCATTAAGCAATGACTTTCATACAAATGTCACAAAAGTCAACAGCTTCAGTTATGGGCTCAGCTCCAAACTGGCTCAGACCGTGGTGCCTGGGAATGAAGAGCACAGTTCATTGAAAAAAAGGATTCCACACTCATATCATCTTGGCTGATATGGTTTCAGCAGACCAATAGTCTTCTGGAACTGCCCCAGAGAGGCATGAGGACAATTCCAATATCAATCATACTCTTCTATTTGCAAATGATCTCATATTCCTGTGCTAAATCCCGAACTACAAAATATCCTGTCTTAACAAGGTTTTACTCAATGCATTCTTACATTCTTGGCAGCAAAACATGAGAGCAAAAGCAGTATTGCACTAGGACACAAGAATATATGTTTGAAAGGGTAAACATGGAGTGCAAAGATTCAGAAAGGGCAGAGAAAAGAGAACAATTGTTTGTGGCTGGTCTCTGTGCAGTGCTATAGCCACACTATTGTCCTTCTGATCGACCAGCTCCCCTCGCCCACACCCACCCTTAATCTGTGACTGGGATCTTAAGGATTTAACAGATGAGGGCCTCTGAGGAGCTGCCCAGGACACATACCAGTCCCCATCCACAAGCAAATATCCTTCTCAGGTATCTTTTTCTCCAAAGCAGAAGAGATACAGAGAAGTACTGTGTCCTGCACATAAATGCACGGTGGCTCTGTGTCTTTAACCATGAATCTTTGTATTGTCTCTTTGCTCTGTATAGTATAATTTTTCTACCTTAGAAGTGCAGGAAATAAGATCTTCTGAGTAACATATATACAGAGGGTTGGTTTTTTTGCATTTGTATGATTGGCAGTCTCAGGATGTCTCATTTCATGTTGCAACAGAACTGTTTGGTGTGACATGCACAATCCACCTTTTTTTTGTTTTATATTCATGTGGACTTATTACTCTAGAAAGCTTTAAATCACAGCAGACATGTTATAACGCTACTTGGTCTACTGATACAATACAATATTTTTGAGGAAGGATGTTTTGAAGCCATAGAAATAGGACTTCAGACATGCAAGTTCAGTTTCTCACTGACTTCTGGCAGTGAAGCACTCAGGGCTGCAGCTGTATAATGGAGAACTAAGAGGCATGAAGAGTGTTTTAAACAGTGTATTAGATGTAAAGTGAAGTTCTGACTTGCCCAAAACTACCTAGGAATCCAAGTTAAATTTGGAAAAGTTTCAAACAAAAATAAAAAGGATGACATTGTTTGCAAACATGCCCTTTCAAAAGAAAATTAAATGTTTCCTTTTGGGAATGCTAAAGCAGTAGATTTAAAATACCTTCTATGCAGCATTTTGAACTCTACTTAGGAAGAGCATTCTTCTGCTAAAAAGATTTAAACAAAAAGTACCTACAAATAGCTCAATTGCTGGTCAAGCAAAATGTTTCAAAATCACTCTCACCAACTGAGAAAAAAAAATAAAAAATTTAGGAGTTTCTCTTCCATCTTGTAGCAAATTTTCCATGTGTCCAATTTCCACACCAGGTACTGAACCAGGATTCTACCCCCAAATCGTTTTCCCAGCTCCATGTGAAATTCTTCCTTCCTCTTAGGAGGGAGACTCCTTCTGGGTTCACACTTTGTATTACTCTGTTTATGAGAACACACACAGGTTCTTGTGTGAACTGCAGAGCACACCAGGGCTTCATGGTGATTTCTGTGCACTAGGATATTTTTAATGGCTCCATTGCTTTCCTCCCATCATCCAAGGTGTTGTCATCTCTATCACTCCCGAGACAGCAAAAGGACAAGCATGCCTCACCTTGAACAGCAGCTGTCCTAGATCAGGCTCGTGTTGTGCACGCTAAGCAGAAATTGGGTCATTTGGTATTCACCTTCCTTTATGAGCAGGGCCTGAATCGACACCTGCTATGTCACATTCATTATAGAAATTATACCTTATTAGAGTCAGCTAAGGCTTTATTCAAATATATTTATAGAAAATATCCTTATGCAGTGTTATCAGAGATTTTTATGTAAATTACTGTGCTAACTGAAACCATATTCGAGTATGCCATTTGCATGCTGTGGAGAGAGTTCTTAACATGGTCCTGGCATGATTTGTAACTACAGCAGACATGATCCCAGCCACTCTATGTCAGGATTACATTCCGCAGAAAGGCAGACTCTCCTGGAAGAAAATGAGTAGGGATTAAAAATAGTCTGTATTTCTGGATCCAAAGGAATGAATCCAGATCCTTTCTGCGTTGTTTTTTGTATAAACAAATCTAAACCAGAACTTCAATAATAGGGGAAAAAAAATCTGAATGTCTGCTTTGATTCTGTTGGAAACAGCCCACAAGCTTTCCTTGATTCCACTAGCTAGTAAATTAGTGCAAATATTCATGTCAGTTCAAAAGCTAGGGAAAGAAAATTGAGGAATTGGAAGGCATTCTTCAGCAAGTGATGGATTTCTCTTAAAAATTTAAATCCCAAGGGCCATGAATGTGATATGAAGATTCCTTGTTAAAAGGAAGCATTTTAAAGGGTAATTTTTTAATTCCATGAATGTGAATTTTGATAAAAGAGCTTTTGACTGCTTCCACTAAATATCTTCTTCCACAGCAAAAGCTGTGATGAAGTATCATGAATCAAGACATGCATGTATGTCCTCTCTTTCAGGTTTGCTTTGATCTGAAGCTCTGCTCTACATCCATCTTTATAAATGCAAATTCTTAGTTCCCTAATTTTTTTCAAGGCCGCTGTGTAATTTGCTCTGTAAATTTAGAATCATGCCTAATGCTGGAGCAGATGAAAGCAGGAAAATCTCCAAAGAGGAACGCAAACACGTATAATTCTTCAAGGGGAAGCCTGATACTACTCCAGAACAGTATTTTTCTGGAACTGCTTATTATGCCTCTCACTTACTGTGTTCTCCCCCCTTTAACAACAGGAGGAAACAATCCAGCGAGCACGGGAGGAAGATGAGAAGAGGAAAGAAATAACTAATCATTTCCAGGGCACACTGAGTGAAATCCAGGCTCAGATCGAGCAGCAAAGTGAGAGAAACATGAAGCTCTGCCAGGAGAACACGGAGCTGGCAGAGAAGCTGAAGAGCATCATTGACCAGTATGAGCTGCGGGAAGAGGTGAGCAATGCCCGGGCTGCTGGCTGGGACAGGCAGCAAACCCGGCTGTCCCGGGGGAAGCAGGAAGCACTGCCAGCAGCCTGTCCATCATTTGGGTGTCTCACAGACATATCAAGGGTAGCCCCCACCATGCTTTGCCCACTGAGCAGGACTATGCCTGCAGCAACCGTCTGGTCTCTGCGGGCATGGAATTGTGTGGGGCAGCGCCCTGCCTGTGGCAGCCATGGCAGCCTTGCCGCTGTAGGGAGAGGGGCTGAGCCATCCAAGCAGCAAGATATACCAGTTACCTGCTAAGCTGCCCCAGCCCTATCACAGCTCCCCAAATCCCCAGGGACCTCCTCCAGCATCCCCTTCCTCTTTCTCACTAAGCTCCCACTGAGCACATCCCAGCTCCCATTTCTTTGGACAGCCTGTTCTGCAGGTGGAAACAAATATACTTTGCTCCCTCCAGAAGCAGGTTGCCGATGTAAAGGGCTCTGATGTAAACTATTTAACCCTTCTCCAAAAGCAGAAAGTTAGGATGACAGATAAAGGAGACTCTTTGAATTGAAATAGATTCTTTTCTTTGCAGGCACAATGCTCACTAACATCTAGCAGATAATAGACAGATGGGAAGTTATTCTTTCTGTAAACATTGGAACTGGCCAGAAAATTTTGACACAAAAAAAAATCCTCCAGTAAAATCACAAACTACTGTTTCTTTTATGACAAACACTAACAAATATCACAATGGGTCTTTTTATAATTTCTAAATACATTTACCGTGAACCTCAGTGCAATCAGACAACATTATCATACTGAATAAAACATAAGTAATCTGTCTTTACAACCTGGAATGACTGATACAATACCTGCTTTTCCAAATCTGTTGAATCATGTATGAAGTCTCATACTGAATGAAGGAAATGTACACTCCTGTCTTGTGGTGTCTGTGAGAAGAAAATGTAAGCCAGAGGGGCACACTCAGAATAATTGCTCCTATGAATTTTATCTAAGTGAATTAAGAGTGAAGAAGGCTATCAGCAACCTTCATCTCCTGAAGATCACCATGGTGGCAGACATTTTACAGGAAAGAGAAAGCCTCTGGGTCTGATCTCCAGATCCCCACTCATGTACTTTCACCCAGGCCCTCCAACCCTGCAGGTGTGGCCAGACCAAAAGGGATGGACTGGGCTTGTATTTACACAGAGGATGTCATGGCACATGCCCCCAAGCACTGTAGGTGCAATGTATCTTTACACCTTCAACCACACTGTGGCTTAGATCCACTGGCTATATAACAGCTGAAAAAAGGTGTGTCCCTAGAATATTTATTATTGATGAGCAATTATTTGGTCTTCAGTCATATTAGATTACTTCATATGTAGACCATAGAATTGGCAAAGAATGCTAAGGCTTTTATTTTTCCTACAATAAATCAAAATTGATAATGTACACCAGTTTCCCTTCCCATGCTAATTCTGGCATAGTTTGTTCTTATCAGAGCTGTAATTTTTTAGTTATTGCAATAGGTTGGGTGTCTTCTTTTTTTGCAGTGTTTTTGTCTTATAAGTGTTCCAGTAAATAGCTGTACAAGCATGAGCATGAAGGTCTATGTAGATAATTAAAACTGCACATTCATCAGAATTAATTTTTTTACAGCACCTTGATAAAATATTTAAGCACAGAGAACTTCAACAGAAACTGGTGGATGCCAAGTTGGAACAGTCCCAGGAAATGATGAAGGAAGCTGAGGAGCGACATCAAAAAGAAAAGGAATATGTACCTATCCTTCTAATTTGTCTGTCTTTTATCTAACTTTAGGCCAAAACAAGCCCTGCATGCTATTTTGCTAGTATATTTGTTCTTCATGTCCAATCTGGGGTACAGTAGCAGAGAAGTTTTTATAGCTACCATCAATGCTCAAAGCAAAGGGACAGCCTCTGAAAGGCTGCTTTCATTGGCATTTACAGTTTTAGAAGCATGCTACAGAGCAGTAGGATAGAGCACAGGCTGCTCCAGCTAACTCAGTGTTACTGTGCAGTTGGTGCATCGTGATGTTGGGTCAGGTGATGCTGTTAGTTTTCAATTCTCTCTGATAGTCGATGCTCCATCTCCCCACATGATAAATGCACACATCTAAACCATCAGAGAGGAGAATAAGAACATGGTATTGAAGAGAAATGGCTGAAAGCTGCTATTCCCCCAGGTTCAAAGCCTTGCCAGGCATCCTGCCACAGGTCCAGTTTTTCCAGTGGAGGAGTCCACAGTAGCCACTTGCTCTGACAGAGCCTTCCCTTCTCTGTTTTCCTCCCTATATTGGTTTGCCAGTGCCTCTTTTAGGCAGGCAGGATCTGGGTCCATTTAGCAGCTTTGTCTGCTCTTCCTCCCTTTCTGGAGGAGGGGACATCTCTAGCAGGGGGACAGGGAAAAGCAGGTCCAGGAGGAATGTCCCCTGCTGGCACAGCTGGGATGGGAGGAGGACACTCCTCCATCTGTAGACTCACACATTTTGTGACTCAATCAGACTAAAGTTAATTTTCTCAGACTGCCTGGTATTTTCACAGCAATCCTCACATCTATAAAGGATCAGAGTTCAACACTGGCACATGGTCCCTCTTCTCAGGGGGGGCAACAGCTCTCAGAGGGAGTGACAGGCTCTCATTAGCTGCAAGAAATCTTTAGTTTTCACCAGTCCTTCAGCTAACTCAGCAGCAGCATGAGAGAGCTCTAAAGAGAGGACATTTATCCCTTTCCCATATCTGGAAACAGATATATTAGCACAAGCCTGGCTAATGGGTGTCTTAAAATATGGTTGGAAATGTGGGGCTCTAAGCCCTGTGGTTAGAGAACAAGAGAAACACAGCATACACCTCTTACCAAAAATTGCCCATAAGAGCATTTATCCTTTCTCTGCACTGATCTTGCATCTGGAACACCCACTCCTGCTCAGCTAAAGAGTGAGGGTAAAAAGGAGCTGGGGGTTCTCTCTCCAGATCTGCAAATCACTGCATGACAATTTGTAGCCCAGCTGACTTATTTGCTTTCACTGTGAAACCTTCATAAAGACAAACCCCAAAATTTCATTCATGACCATTGATTCTTGGCAGATTTAAACTCCAGTAAACATGTCCAAGGAATCACTTACAATGGCAAAGCAAATATGGGCTTACTTTATTGCTGTCACTGGGAGTTCTGCTACTGAGTACCAGATTTCAGATAGTGGGGGGGAAAAGCCCTCAAAACAGAAGATGTAAAAGACCAGGCATTGGCTCTGTGGAAAACTGGCATGTACAGCCTTGTGTCAATGATCTTTCATGCTGTGCCTCTCAGAACCTGAGTTTTGGGGCTGCTTGTCACCTGTGACTGTCCCTCTTTTAGTCAAAACTTCTTTGTGTGTATTACCCAGGACTAGTATGCACAGTTTTGGTATTTTTATTTCTTTTAAAGCAGTGAAATTCATCACTGTCTACAACTGGGAGTGGAAGATTTTCTGGTTTTGGCTTTGCTGTATGTATGAGCAGCACTATGAAATAACAGGTTTGAAAACAAGGCACAAAACCTTTATGCAGTGGGTGTATAATGGTATGCACAATGTAAAAAGAACATTTTTCCCATAGTTCAAATTAATGCTTAAAAATCCTGTCCTTGAGGTAGGCTGGTGATGTATGGCTAACATCACCTACAAGCAAGGTAGATTTAGCTGCAGAACTTAAGGCCAAAAGCCATGCAATGAGTTAAGGCATAATTAAAAAGTCATGATTCATCACAGGTAGGCCAGCATCCAGAGAGCTGGCCTACACTTGGCTCCCACCTCCATCCTATTGATGTGATCTTAGTCCCACCCACCCAGCTATTGTGCTAGTGTCTGTGGGAGTCATGTATACACGTGTGTGAAATCAAGGTGCTTTGGATGGAGTCCTCTCACTTAGCTGTAACACTCTCCAGCTCAGTAATGTGCAAAGTTAGAACAGCTTTCAGAACCTTTCTCTCCATAGAATTTTCTCATCGCTGTGCATGACCTTTGCTGCAGGATTTTACAAATGTTCTTGAAGGAAAATTATTGTATTCTTTTACATATTTGATTAATCTTTGAAGGCTCACTTCGATGCCTTCCCATGTACTTCTTCCATGTAGGAATCTTTGCCCCTTCTTCACCTCAAAGAGAGGTGCCCCTCTTGCAGCATCTGTGCATCTCAGTAGGAGGTCATCTCATTGCTTGCACAATTCACTCTACATGTGCATCAAATAATGCAATTCCCTATTTAAGCATCAGTGGTTCATAATGTGTGGCTTCCATAAAGGGACAATTTCACCTAAGGATGTAATTTTACTATCATCCTGCAACTGGTCAGCACTACTTGGACTTCCTCTCCATACCATACATTTTTAGCACTTGTAATACAAACTTTGATGTGCAATTAATTGCAGTTTAAAGCATCTGTGGCTTTCAAGTATATGACTGCAAGTTATTGATCAGATTTCTACATAATTGAAATTTACAGAGTCTGATAGCAAAAAAAGGAAGCTTAATTTTCACTAAGCCAGCCCCTGTGGCTGCCTGGGCCTCCAGCAGCTATCCTAGAGCTAATAATAGAGCGTAGCATCCCCATGCTTCACTAAAGTGCTGCTCTGTAAACACCACATGCAATATTTATTCATTTCTTAATACTTCAGCCTCCTTCTTACCACTTCATAGTCTATTAATAAATGTATCAGTTCTGATTCATTTTCTCCCAGCTTGGTGTTTGCAGATGACCTCAGGCTGCATAAGAACATGTGCTAATTTGAGCAAGCCTCTCGCTGTGACTTGCTTCCATTACAGATGAGCTTATTAACTCTTGCATTTTTGCTAACTGCAGAAGCTATGTGGGTCAATAAGAGAGAGGGATTTCATTCGGAGGCAAAAGAAGCAACTTTTCTTTGCCTTCTCTGTCCATCTGTTGTGCTGTGGCCGAAGACATGGCGCAGGAGGTGGGACCTTTTCATTATTCTTGTCACACTGGGTATGCAGGTAACCTTAGCTGAGATTAAAGCAATGCAGATAAAAGCCCAGTTCTTGGAAGTAATGACTGGCCTAGAGACTGGGTAGCTCTGAAGGTTTTCAAAGAACTTTTCATTAAATCATTCAAACACTATAAATTCTAAAAAACACTTTAAAAAAGTAGATATCAATGAAAGGTGAAGATTAAAAACCCAGATTTCATCCAAACTTTTAAAAAATGGATTTTTTTTTTTTTTTGCGTATGTAATGCATACCCTCTTCCAAGACAATAAATGCACAAACTGAGGCTCATTTAACCCATACCATCTCTTTTTACTGCCAATGGCACAACCTATTTGAAATTTTAGTCAACAAGATCTAAATTCAAGACTTGATTTATCTCCATTGAATCAAACATCAAATTAAATTCTCAAAATAAATATTAAGAGGCAGGTATAAAACAAATACAGCACAGTATTTCTTCATAATTGAGCTGAAAAACATTCTTGTCTAGGAAAATTTAGATGCCAAAAATTCAGTGGGTCCAAATCAAAAGACTGAATTGATGGAAGAAATATTTTTCTAGAGCTAATATATATATGTTTATATAGGCAACAAGTCTAATTCATATAGTCTCTGTGCCACAAAGAGCTGGAGGTAGTCAGCATTTTAGGGTTCATCCTCAGCTCTTTTACCAGGTGGTATTTGCAGAGTTGTAACATGAATTTCATGTAACACATGAAATAACATGTTACTTCCAATAAAATGGCTAGAATAAAAGTTTTTACTGGGGGCCAAATACGTTTTCTGCATGTGCTTCTACTCACCATTCACTTCCAGTGTAAGACCCACTGATGTACACAGTCCTTTTAATTTTCAATATATTTTCAGAGCCCAGCTGTGCTATTTTAAATACAATTTACAGTACAATTTAAGTACAATTTAATCCAACAGAGCAAAATCCTTTGGTAAAATAACTTCTTTATGTCTCTTTTCTCAAGCTATCATTAGCATATTTTTCCTAAAATGTATTTTAACTGACCAGTAAAACACTTTATAAATGTTTGGTAGATGACAGGGACATTTCTTTAACACTTTGGTAAATGTTTCCTGCTTTCAGATTAAACCAATTTCTAAAATACTAGTGTGTACTTTGGAAGTGCTGACTCAGAACTGTAACTAGGAAAGGTCTCTGCTCACCTCATTCCTACAATTCATTCAGCCTCGACCAATCCTCCACCCGCTCTATCTGCAGCCTCCACGTCAGAATGTGATTTTGCCAAACACCTTGGAGTAGGTAATCACACTTTCCCAGGAAAGAAACTGCAGTCAAGCTCTTCCTGGGCTGCCTACTTAACCTGAGACATTTATCACCCTGAGCAGAAATTCTTGTCACTTGTCAATGCAAATAGAGCCCAAAGTTAACAGATAGTAGTAAATGTATGGCATTTACTATGCACTCACTTTCTGAAAACTCCCAGATTTTTTGAGGCAGGTCTGGCTTGTGACCATACCCATACACTAAGTCCGGATCATTAATGCAAAAGGGAGTTTACCATGCACTAGAGAGTAAGAATTAGACTGGAGCTGCACTGAAATGAACATGCTAGGAAGTATCATAACCATTCTCTAGAAGTCTGGTGAAGATATGGTTAAATACAACATTTTTTATTGCCCATGGTACTGCATACTTAATTCCAAGCAGGTTTTGAATTACTATTCAGATGTGCCTTTGGAACCCAAATGGCCTGTCCGATGTCTCAGAATAACACTAAATACTCTGTCTTGCCTAACTCCTCTGACTGCATTCACCTGAAAGTTAGATCACTCCTTATCATAGTAGCATGAGTGGCTGGAGGATCAGGATTTCCAACTGATAAACTAGGAAACCTAATAATTTTCTCTCTGTTGCCCAAAACACAGCTCCTGAACCAAGCTGCAGAATGGAAGCTCCAGGCCAAAATGTTAAAGGAGCAAGAGACTGTCCTACAGGCACAGGTGACGTAGGAGAGGTGATTGCATGGTGTGCCTTTGTTTCCCAGTTTTTAACCCATGAGGCACGTTCCAGGTAAAGTATCCAAACTACTTTCTGTGTATTCCTTCTAGCCTCATTCTACATCCCATAGACTATTGCAAAGGAAGCAGGTTATTTTCAAGCCAACTGTAAGGTAATGCCCCTACTGCAAACCATACTCTGACATGTGGGTTGTTTAGTCCAAAGAAGAGATGAGAAGGCCCAAGGGAGACCCTGTTGCACATTTTTGGTATTTAAAAGAGGTTTATAAAGATGGAAAGAGACTTTTTGCCAGGGCATGTGGTAGGACAAGGGGTAACAACTTTAAAGTGAAAGAGGAAAGATTTATATTAGATACGAGGAAGAAATTCTTTGCTGTGAAGATGGTGAGACACTGAAAAAGATTGCCCAGAGAAGCTGTGGATGGTCCATTCCTGGTAGTGTTCAAAGCCAGTCTGGAGGGGCTTGAAGCAACCTGGTCAGTGGAAAGTGTCCCTGAATAAGGCAGGAGGATTGGACTATGTGATCTTTAAAGGTCCCTTCCAACCCTAATCATTCTACAGTGCTATGTTTTATGAGTGTTTATAGTACTCAACCAGAGAACAATGTGTGTGCCTTGATTATTCACCATAACTACCCTTGGGCAGGTTTCTAATACAGCAAAGCACTGAAGTACACACATATCAGGAAACATGTTTACCAAACTGGAGCTGCTGTGCTCATGTGCTTTTCTGGGCTGGGGTGCAAAGGCAGCATTTTCATTAACTTTAACAGGAATTCTGTCTACTAAGGGCTTATAGAAAGGGGTTTCCAGGATTTCAGTCCTTAATTGTAATTTGAAACTTTCAATAAAATGAAATTACTTGCCAAAATTACAGCAGGAGTCCAGGTGGAGTGAAAGGCAGTAAAACCAAGAGATAGACAGGATATACTACACTTTGGGAGCAACCCAATTATCAACCTTGAGTAGTCAACTGAGACCTTGAATTGATGAGTGAGAACACTAAATGACATCCTGGACTTGCACATCAAAAAGAGAGAGTAGTTTTTTCTAGACTGAAGAAACAGTCATGTAGATTCATCTTCCTTGACCTGTCTGTGAGAAAGATTCCCCCCTAGCAGAACCTTCAGGGTGGTAGTGTCAGTCCGTCAGCCTCTATTGCAGCTGCCAATTTCCTCACCCATCAGGAAGCTCCCTCCTAGCCCTTGCTCACAGTTAATCATACAGGCAAGTTGTTCCAGCTTTTCCCTTGCAGATGGTCTAATTGCTACCTGTTGAACCGTCAAGAAATGCCAGTGTTAAACTGATAACCTGGAAACATGCTAAGAGGGGTTTAGTTTTTCACGTTTTCTCAAAGGCTGAGATAAGCCAGTGGGACACCGAAGGACATCATATAAACTGCTGCTGACAATAGTTTGACAGGTTCTGCAATCAAACCTCAAAGGCCTCCAACTGAGTCTGTCCTGACTGCAAACTTGCCCCCAATTTTCTCAGAGTGGTTTTAATTAAACTTTAATGTTCAACCAGAAGAAAAAATATTAATGCAGGCAGACCTGTGTAGCCAGTTTAATGAAACTGCAGGTATTGATAAAAGCTAGAATATATTAAGCGCACATTTGAAACAGAAAATTGTTCTTAGAAAAATCCAATCAAACAAGTCTGTTAAGGCATTGAGAATACATGTGCCCCTTGCAGACTTGTGCAGACAAAATTTAGGTGATTCACTTCCTGAAATGAAACATGCAGTTAAATGCGCTGCTCAAGTGTGAGAGCTCTGACACTTACACATCAGCCTCCATTTGCATTACGGGGAATAATAACATTATTAGTATTATTTTTTGTTATTTTTATTATTTCTGGTATGGTCATGGACCAGATTCCACCATGCAAGGTGTTGTGCAAGTGCAGAACAGAAAGAGCATAAAGAGCTCCTAGATGCAACAACTTAAAGCAACCCTCACTATTACCAACATTTTCTAAATCTTCTTTTCCTCAGTAACTGCAGAGTAGTATCAGGGGAGGGGGTGAGATGGCTGGCACCATACTAAAGAAAAGCTCCTAAATAATCCTTTAGCCAGCTCCCTGCTGGTGTGGAGAGAGAGGGCAACCAGCCTCCACCCACACATCGGAATACTGTGGGATGCTCTTGAACCTCCCTGAGCTGTGCACCCACCCTGCCTCAGCCACCACATGTGACACCATCACTTTTCCTAAGAGCTGCCAGGCTGGACAGATGAAATGTCTGATCATCTAAACATTGCTGGGGATGTTCTGGCACCAGAAGAAAAGGAATAAGCTGAAGCTGGTCTTCTTTTCCAAAGGGAAAAAAACCCACCAAACAAACAAGCAAACAAAAAACCCACCAAAAAAAAAAAACAACAAACCAAACCAAACAAACCAGAAAAAGCTGAAAACAAGAAACTCTTACAGAACAACTAACCTCAGATCTTTAGAACATTTGTTCCCCCAAAATTATCTGATGATTTTAGATATAAAAAATTTGTAATAATGACAATATACAGCCACAGATGAAGTTTCACTTGGCTGCCAGGTATAAACTGATAGCAAAATATGGAGCCCTGGTAGTCTGAAATGCTGGCACACTGCAACAGATCTTTCTTCTCTGCTTCACGAAGTGAAGTGAAACTGGCAGAAGGGGCTGGCTGGGGATGGCTTTTTCTGTCTTTGTTGGCCTTGCCCACAGCTGCAGTCCACAACAGGCTCCAAAACAGAGCTGAAAAAGTGCCCTCTCAGCTTGCTCAAGCTGTGGTGCAGGGATGCATCTGGAAGGAATCCAGTGCAGAATCACGGCAGTGTGAAAGTGAAGGATGGGCTTTGTTCACATGCCAGATAACACAGAAAGTGATCAGTGACACTCCTCTTCAGTGGGGGAGTCCAGCAAAGCACTGCCTGTGCAGCTCCTGGCCACAGCCTGAGCCACCAGATGGAAAGATGGAAGATGGGAAGCCATGACTGCATTGTGATGTGGGGATGCCTCTCCCTCAGCTCACTTGGACATCAGAATCAGCATAGCCAGGGTAGCACCCAGGTCCCAGCCTGGCTGGAGGAGTAATCCACAAGGCAGGTGAACAGTGGGGCAGCCAGGCAGTATGGAGTTCCCCTGTCAGGGCTTAAACCCTCCAGTTAAAGCTGGGGTTCAGGGATGTCTGGGTGTTGAAGCAAGGCTTAGAGCTCAGGCACAGCTCTGATCATGCTGGCTCTCACCTTGAGTTAATCCAGCTGAACAGTCCTGCACATCCTCAGTGATTGGACCAGGTCAGGTTAGTCCTTGCCCATGGAGATGGGCCAGGGATCAAGCCAAGGGAAATGTTTTCAGAAGTCTCAATATCTACAAAATTGTTCTACTTCTGGGCACCCTGTACAGAGGTACAACAGCTGCAACATTTAGAGGAGAATAGGGCGTTCATAATTCCCTGGTCTTTTTAAAATCACTTGCAGATTATATTTGCACTCTTTCTATTCTTACTCAGTTTACCTTCCTGTAATGAAGGAATCATAGTAGTTTGCAACTTTAAGAAGATGCATAGATTTTCTGTTCCCTGATATTTGTGCTTCATGGTCTCCAAACAAGCTAATTTCCATGTCCAGACACAACACTTATTTTATCGTCTTCTACCAAAGTAAAAGTTTGCCATCCTGGATGTTCTGAAATTACTGAGGTTTTGTGTTTTTTCTCTGTTAATACAGATCACTCTCTACTCTGAAAGGTTCGAAGAATTTCAGAAAACATTAGCCAAAAGCAATGAAGTGTTTGCCACATTCAAACAGGAGATGGAAAAAGTAAGTAGGAGCTCACATCTGAACTCTGTAATTGATAATTTCCTTTTAGATTTTGATCATTCCCAGTGTAATGATTCTACCTGAGATGGGACCATTTCTTCACATTTTGAAGAATAATCTGATCAACATTCTAATAAGATTTGGGACACACTCAACCATGATGGATAGCAGGTTAGATTTCAGCTCTGCAAGCTGAAAAGCAGAAAGGAGAGCAGAAAGTTCTCCATTTCAGCTAAAATTGAAAATGCCTGGGAGAATAAACATTTTACCTCAAATCTAATGTGGTGGTTGGGTACAAGATCCCTAGGAGATACCAGAAGGGAAGTCTGGAGCCACTTTTGTCAGACCATGTCTCCAGGAGTGCCCAGAACCTTCTGCATGACAGACACTGGAACAGAGAGTTTGACACAGGCTACACATCTTTCCACTGGAGTGTGGAGGCAGAGCTGAAGCCCACCAACACATTTCCAGCATGTGGAAACAGTCCAAGAGACTGTTTCCTTGCAGCTGGGGTTCTTATTTCCTGTAATGAATGGGAGTTAAAAACTAAACACATCCACATGTTGTACCTGCTTTCATAATAAACAATGTTCTGCTCTTCTACCAAGGCTCAAAATCCTCATGCCCTGATACAGGCAGCCTCTAATGATTCTTCACAGAGAGCTCTCTCTGCAGAAAACCAAAGGGGAAAATGGTGCTATTTAGCTAGTGGTGTGTTTTGGAAGTAGTATAGAGAGGTGACTAATCCAGCAGGAATTTCCTTGGCATTGATGGCTCAGAAGTGCTCATCTTTAACTTCCCAGCAATCTAACACTCTGGTCTGGTAAAGAGACAAAGAGAATAATTCCACTGTTTCTCTACCTTTTGTTTTTGTGATAGTTTGTATGCTGGAATTTGGCTATAATCAACTGTCGTTCTTTTGGGACTACAGACTAGAGGCTGAAAGTTATATGGCAGCTACTTAAAATGAAGTCCATCCCTTAACATAAATTATTACTTAGCACAGACACTACTGCCGCTGGTAACAGAGCTATGAGTAGGGCCAAAGGCTTGAAAGAAGGGGCTGCCCTAATTTCATCTGCAGCATGGAATTTCTGTGGTGATTCAGCTTTTCTTCCTGATCCTGTAGATGACAAAGAAAATGAAGAAGTTGGAAAAGGATACTGCTACATGGAAATCCAGGTTTGAGAACTGTAACAGAGCATTACTGGACATGATTGAAGAGGTGAGCAGTCTTTCCCATCTCAAGATGCATCCTTTTCCCTGCATAAAGCTTTAACTAGGGGTTGAGATAACCTGAAACGGCCAGAAGTCGATGGAAAATTTCTTCTTGATCTAAGGGTCTTTTTTTCAAGCTATCTTGATAATCGGATGTCTTTAAAGAAAAAGACAATCCCAACTGTTAGGGCTTTTAGATTGTGCAGGCATTCACTACATCCATGAGAAACTGAATTATGTAACTCTGAATTTTAAGTGCTCTAAATATGGGTGATTCTTAATGCTCTCCCATAGAAGCAAACTGGCATTAGTTCACTTTATGCTACTTTCTTTCTGCATAAGAGCATCCACCCAGGGAATTAATGTGTTCTAGCTAATGAACTTTAAAATCACACCTTTCATTAATTTCCTGTGTAGTCGAACTCTAAGAGTCAAAAGCAAATACTGTGTCTCACCATACTTTTAAACGAGCTGTCCCAGGGGCATTGCAGAGGAAGTTCATAAACACACTGGAACTCATTCAAAGAAGATAAGAGGCTGCCTGAAGTTTCACCCCAAACATATGCTGAACTTGAACCAGATCTTTCTGCTTAGCTTTGTAGCTCTGTGCTATTGCTATTTCTATTTTTATGGGTTTCTGTATCTCTTGTTTCCTCACTGGGTGTAGAAAATGTTCTGATTCAGGATGTTCTCACAGAACCCAGAAGCAAGATAAACAGAAAATATAATGTGCCTTGCTTTCCTCCAAATTTACACCTACACCAACCAGAAGTCTAAGTGGGCTCTTGGATGCTTATCTGTATGAACATCCACTATGCTTTTCCATCTCTCCAGATCATCAGCAGGTATTCCTGCAAATATATTTGAGTGAAATTGATCTGAAATTGTATGCAGAAAGTTTATATACTATAGTTACAGTGATGAATTTCCTCTTGAAGCTTTGGTCCAAAAGACCATAGTTATTGAAGAGCAGCTGGTGCAAGCCAGCCACCTGGCAGCATCCTCTGAGGGCTGCTTAGATCTCAAATTATTTCCTAATTGCCAGTTCCACTAATGAATTTCATGCACCCAAACTGAGCCTGTACCTTTGCCTGGTATCTTTGACTACAGAAAGCCATGAGGTCCAAGGAATATGAGTGCTTCGTGCTGAAAATCCAGAGACTAGAGAACCTTTGCCGTGCTCTGCAGGAAGAGAGGAATGAATTGTACAAAAAAATAAAGCAAGCACAGTTCCCAGAAGAGGTGAATGGAAATGGCATCTTAGAAGAAGAAGAAGAAGAGGAAGAAGATGATGCTGATGCAAGCCCTTCCTCCTCTGAGCAGGCGAGCATTGAGCTGCATGCGAGTGACAAAAGGATGCTGAAGCAGCTGGCTGACGCTTTCAGGGTGTCCCACAAGGCAGAGGAATCACTCCCAAGCAACAGCAGCAATCCAGAGACCTGTGACACTCAAACATGTAATGCCACCCTGGTGCCAGAACCCCCCTCTCCTCTCACCCCACATTCAGAGGCTGGGAATCACCATGAGCAGCCGAGCACAAGCACACCAACACCCACTGAACACATGCCAGCACCCACTGAAAGTATGACAGTGGCCACTGAGAACATGTCAAAGCCCACCAAAAGCATGGCCTGCCTTCCAGACAGGGTGCCAACACCCACAGAAGGTGTGCCAATGCCTCCTGAGGGTGTGCTAGTACCCACTGGGAATATGCCAATACCCACTGAAAGCATGCCAGCAACCCCCAGAAATGTGTCAACACCCACGCAAAACACACCCAGTCCCCTTGGGAATATGCCAGTACCCATTCAATGTCCACCAAAAGCTGCAGAATGTGCAGGTGACCCAGCAGACAGATCTGTCCAAGGTCAGTCTGCAGAGAAAACAGGGGACACAGACATGGAAGCAGTGGATTGAAGACATTGTGTGTCCAGGCTTGTCTTCTGCAAACCAGAGCTCTGCTTTGTCGTCTAAATGGATACTTAAAAAAAAAAAAAAAAAACGAAAAAAAAACCACAACCAAAAATTGCTTCCTAAAACACACTCACCTATCTGTATGCAAATCTAATGCACTTCTCTTTGTTACCACTAGCCAGTAATAATGGTCTGCAAATTTTGCAGTCCTTCATCTGCTTGAAGTATAATATTTTCTTAATGACATGAAAATACAATGAAATCACAGGATCCTTTTTTTCCCAGGCACGATGAGTCATCTCATTCAGCAAAATAATTTTAGTGTTACAGTTCCATATTTAAAAAATAATTGCAATTCTCATGCATATATTTAAAGGCTTATAATTAATTTTATCTATTTGTTTTGACATTGCATAAAAGATGGCCTACTTGGACACACAGTGATTTTAATAAATGAGGTGAAAGGAATCTGTAATTATAAAGTAAAATAGTGAAACCACAGATGTTGTCAGCCCTATCCAAGGAGCGGTGCAACAACGAGAGGTGAAATTTTGAACAAGGAAATGACCACCAGCACTGTAGCTTAAGCACCCACAAGCTTTCAGCCTTACCTTCCATGGGTCTTTTCTGCTCAGTGTTCTAGAATAGGTTTAGTTTTCAACCAAACTACAGGAAAAGGGAAAAAATCTTTTCTAGATTCCCATAAAATAACTGAAAACAACAGCAATTTCCAAATTGATGGCAATTCCCAAGGTAGGGGTCACAACTCTCTTTCTGCATCCAACAGAAAACTGCTACTTTATCATACTATTTGGAATCACAAGCCCAACAGTGGGGATCATGCCTGTTTCCAGCTCACAAACTAGGTCAGAAGTCCAGAAGTTGGTTGCAGATCCCAGTTTCCAGGCAAGGAGCAGAAAGCAGACTGGAAAGTACCAGGAAGTATTCCAGAAGAAAATCCCAGGATCATGCTTCTGGATGGTGCTGTCCCTCCCAGTTACAACCACATGAAGCTTTTCACCACAGCTTCCTCCCAGCCCTGCTGCTGCTCCCAGGAGAAGGATGAGGACGCTCGCCTGTCACCCCATGCTAGGAGCAGAGCACAAATCAGCCCAGAAGTGAAGAGGTAGCAGGGAAGCAGGAATCCCTCTCAGAGACATCTCCAGGGACTGGCTACATTCTTATCCCCTTTCTTGTCTAACTGGCTCTTCCCATCTGCCTGCCAACAATTATTGCCTAATAATGTCACCGCCTTGTCAGAAACTGGTTTATTCTGGTGCCAAGAACAGAGATGAAGGAAGAAGGCAGGAGAAGGTACCTATCCAGACAGCTCTACAGTCTCAAGCAAGGAGAGTGAGCAGGCTTTTTGGAAGAAGGTTAAAAAAATCCTGTGGGTACATTTCTTGTTTCTCATCTGCCTCTGAATTCCATCCAGGCCTTTCAGGGTCTGAGGTGGATAGCTTAAGAATTTGAAAAGGGCAACTAAACAAGATGTCTAGAGGCTGGAAAGGGAAATATTACCGTCAAAGAAACCCATGTTTATAGACAAATCCCAAGAAGACCCTGAAGACAAAGTGACTCATTCAAGCCAAAGCTGAAATACAGGTGAACCAAGAGGAAAGATGTCATCTTTGGCAGACCATGGGAAACAGTGGCCACAGAATCCTTCCAGCACACTACCCTCCAAAAATGGGGTTTGAATCTTTGCTTACTGCCAGCATGGTCTGTACCCTGGTTAAATACATCTGTGCACTGCTTGGTCCAGCCTTTTTCAGAGTTAACCCTTGGATCATAAGAGGAAAAGTTCCAACAGTGTGTTTGGTTATGGCCTGTAGCTATTAGGACTACAGTTTTCAAATGTGAATGCCTTATGTTAGATAACAAGACCTACAGGATTTATCTCATCTCTTTAATCATCTGAGAGTGGATAATTTGAGTCCAAGTTATCTTAAGTTCCTTTTATAAGCAGTGGAGAAGAAAAAGCATCTTTCAAGGACAAGTTATCTCATTATAAGACTGGCATCCAAATCAGAAGGAATTACTTCCTCTCTGAAGATGGTATTCCTTTTCAGATTCTAGAGCCAGCCTAAGACAACTAATTTAAATTTAATATGCCTGTTGTTAGGTATCTAAATTAGGCAATATGAATCCCATCAAATATTCAGATTCAAAGCCCTAAGTGAATGGCCATCTCTGAAAACCAAGCCAGTTATATGCCTGTGAAAATATTAATCAATAACAAATCTTTATCCTAAGATAAAAAGTTATACTCACCTGATCTACTTTTTTGAGTTTCCATTGGCTCAAGTAGGTAGAAATGTAGTTTCCATTAAAAGTTTTGTTTGTTGTTAGGGTGACTTTTAAAATTAATGTAATTTATATACTTGTTAATGTTTTGGGTTTTTTTAATTCTTGATCTTGTTTGATTCTGGTGTCATTTTAGTAACTACTTGCATGAAACCAACTTCTTTTTCTTCAAATAGCCTTCAGTTGTTGATGTTTTCTTTCACATTCAAATATTCAATTCAATAACAATGGCCTTGCAACTTTAGGTTGGTTCCATTTTGCACAATCATTATGGTCATATCTTTAATTATGTAATTGATGTCTCATACCTTCCAATTCCAGTGAGCAGGGAGACAAGGATCCTGCAGAAAAAAACTTCCTACATAGTTATGATTTATTCTTACAGCATCATTCCTCATGAATAAATACACAGCCTTCTGGGAAAATTACTCCCACTCTATTCCACCTTCCTCATTTTTGCCCTTGTAATTCTAACACTGCAGTCACATACTTGTAATTCCTATTACTCTGTGAGTTTCTACTCACATACCTGTTGCTTCTCTTCTTTAATACCATGTACCAACTGCATTTTATCCCAGCAGTTTCCTCCTTGCTTTAAGTGCACACATACAACACTGAAAGCACGGGAGAGTGACCTTCATAGCTTTTAGTTTCAGGATTTGGCTTCATGTGTTTACAAGAACTGTAGGGAAAATTCTGGCTGATCCCAGGCTGCATAGAGCATTTAGAGTCAAACTGTGGGGATGGTTTATGTGTAATCTCATGGCCTGTAGAGCTGTGGAAGGCTGGAGTACCCTCAGGGGAGGTGGAAAACCTGTAAAATTTAACCAAGCACCTCTTCATCACCCACTGCATCAGACTGGAAGATTAAATCACCATCACAGGTTTCTGTGTGCTAACCTGCATTCTCTCATTCTCCTTCAGTGTTAATTCCTGACTTCCCTTGTTCTTTTCTTGCACTGGTACCCAATATAAAACTGACTCTGCATAGCATCAGTGTCCTCATGAAAAGCCTTTGGGATGGCAGTCTGCACAACAGCTCTGCTGCACTTCCCTCAGGTGCCTCTGCATTCAAGGCACAGAAACCCATGACACTTCCGTGGTCATTTGGAAGCAGTAAGTGGTGGGGAGATGTGTGTCCTCAGTATGCGTCATTATCATCCTACTAATCTGGAAGTCTCATCAGTCCTGGTGTGTTCTGCGTTTGCCTCTTTAAGTCTTGCTTTTATTTCACACAGTTATTCCCGTACCATCAGGCGCAGATTCGAGAGTGAGGAGAGGTGGTGATGGTAGCTATTTCTTCCTTACTAAACCCATCCATTGCTGCACTGCTTCCACACCAGCAACAGTCTTTATTTGCAAAAGTTGCAAGGAAAGCACAAAAATATTTTCCCTTCAAGCATGTCTGACCTTTTGTTACCTCAAAAACCTAACAGCTCCTCTGCTGAACATGTAAAATACAACATTTTTCAATAATCAAGACTTTTTCCAAATGTGAAGGAATTTTCATGATGACTACTAAAATCACATTCATTATGTTAACATGACCCTCACACCTAATTTCTGATCTCTGTAGCAGACCACAGCACCAATAAATCTTGTTGATGAGAGTGATTAGTAAGAAACAGATGATCTGTTGCAGCTTAACTTTTCCCACGAAAGTGATCAGAAGTAGACACAGCATGGAATATACAGTCCAGATGACAGAACTGCAGCAATAGTGCAAGTAACCCAGAACAGGAATATATAATAACATTGAGTGAATCTCCTGTTCTAAGCTTCACTATTAATGTCACCTTTAAATTCATTTTCTCACTCACATTACAATCAACTACATATATGGAAATCTCAGTAATCTCTGGATTCACACCCTCCTCTCTCTTTGCAACATCACTGCACTCAGCAGGATTGCATTCAGACTTTTCTTTTTGCTTGGAAAAAGGAAAATGGCACCAGGACTCATTCCTCACCTGGGCCCACACACTACCCCTGTGTTGCCCTTCCCATTAATGTCCACACCCAACCTTTGCTGAGCCAAGGGGCAAGCACCAGGAATGGAGATAAGCCTGCCCTCCATTCAGCCTGCCCAGCAACACAGAATATGCCAGTAGGATAAGTCAAGAGGACAGGGAAGGGCAGGCACAGTGAAAGTGTGTTTGCTGCACTGGTAGGCTCCCCTTCCCCTCAATTTTTTGCACTCACATCACTCACTACTGTGCAATGCTGTTTTTTCTGCTTGGAAAATACCACACCCCTTTCAAAGATGTGGGAGGAGATGGTGGTTGTGGCTGTGACAGGACAGTGCTGGGCCAGTCCTCAAACCCCAGGGAAACACAGAAATGTCAATAGGAAAGTCCCCCTGGCTTGGAGCTTCACATGCTCACAGCCCAGGTCTCCCTGCAGCCTGGCCACTCCTCACACTTGACCCCACACAGAAAGTCAAGCTGTAATTGCCTGTGGGCTGAAGGTGGCTGAACAAAACATGGGTCTGCTCGCTCCCCATGGGCATGGTGAGGGGCACTGGAGGCTCTTCAGTTTTGGTCCTGACATTGGGAGAAAGGTGGCAAAGAAAGGTGTGTACATCATTTGTGAGTAAAGTAGCTTCCACATTCCTTCTGATATTTGGAGATGGTCTGAAAGAAAGAGCAAAGAGCCAAAAGAGGCAATGGTTCAAAAATAAGACAAGAATAGTGTATTTAACAATATCTACATCACATGTCTATGAGCAAGGGTATGAAGGGAACGCTCTTTGCTCCTACTCACAGGAGCCAAATGCTGGAAGCATGCCCAGACAGAGCAACTGAACTCCTGTATCCAGACTAAGCCAGTCCTGAATTTATCCAGAGGATGCTACAAAGGGGTGCATGTACAACCACTCATGTTGCTTCATGAGGTATGTGCTCTGTCCCATAAGTATGTCCCATTAAGGAGGGAACAATCTATCATTCTCCTTCCCTGTCACAACTCCTTGCAGTCCTGTCTGAAAGACTGGAAAAAGCTTTGCATTTCATTGTATTTGGATACTAACTGTTGGGGTTTTTTTCTTTATGCATCTCTTATTTGAGATTACTTTCTCTGTTTATCCCATTGAAAATATTTTTATGCTTAAAAGAAAAAAAAAAATAAAGGCTTAAGTGCAAGTCTATCTCTGTCAAAGTTAGTTAGCTTCAGCTATGATGTGCAGATAAAATACTTGTAGTCCAGACTGAAAGAAAAGCAGCCTTAGCAAAATACTCTATGCATAGAACCAAAAAAGGGATCTAAGGCTGTACTAAAATGGTGCACCTTGTGGCCATGAGACAAAGAAAAGATGAAGAAAACATCTCATGTTCACAGATCAAGAAAACAAGTTCCATATTAATAGAATTGTTTTTTTCCTGGGGAAAATAATATAGAAAAAAAAGAGGATTAAAAGGATGTTCAGGAAGCCCTCTTATTTTCATGAATCATTTTATACAGATTATAAAAATACACCACAGAGTGTACTGTCAGGGTATCCCAGAATGTTTTTTAAGGTATAAGTGTTAAGGAATGACTTATTAACTTACTTTGGGCTGAAGGCCACCTGCTTGGGGTTTAACGCAACAGTAACACACTGTAGAAACACAGAGAGCATTTCACGAAGAATAAAACTTAAGAGGAGAATCCAGACAGAATCTGGTAACAGAATAAAACCTTTCAACGATGAAATTGCTTAATTTTTCATACCTTCCCCTGACAATTCTGGCACTGCCATCAGCAGAAAATAAAGGTCCAGCTATCTACAGGTCTAAATAAGAGGAGCTGTTTTGGAGCCAGCTGAACTCCACACGTTGACTCCAATGAGAATCCCAACCAAGGGCCATTAGCCAGTCCTCTCTTTCTATGAAGTGAATATTTTACCCAGACAATACTTCAGGGGCCCTGACAGAGAAAAAATGGATTTCCTCGATTAGAATTTAGCCAACACTTGCATTTAATGAAGCTACTCTTAGAAAAAATGCCAGAAAAGCAATTTTTATTGATCACAAGGGGTCATGGCCTCCACTTTGCAACTCATCCAAACACAAAGTGCTGCCCTGCTCCAGCTCACATTCTCTCCTCAGAAAGGATGAAAGGCAGAGCATCATCTTGCCTATGAACACAGGCTGGGAGAGCTGGGATTGTTCAGCCTGAAGAAAAGATGGCTGCCAGGAGACCTTGTAGCAGCCTTCCAGTACCTAAAGGCAGGTTATAAAATAAAGATGGAGAGAGACTTTTTACAAGGACAGGTAGGGATAGTAAAAAGGGCAACAGTTTAGAACTGAGAGTAGGTTTAGACTAGATACAAAAAAGAAATTCTTTACCATGAGGGTGGTGAGGCACTGGAACAGGTTGCCCAGAGAAGCTGTGGATGTGGATCCCTGGAAGTGTTCAAAGCCAGGTTGGATGGGGCTTTGAGCAATCTGGCCTGGTGGAAGGTGTCCTTGCCCATGGCAAGGAGGTTGGAACTGGTGATCTTTGTGGTGTCTTCCAACACACATCATCGTATGATTCTATGATTTCTTTAATTCACTGACTTCTTGCAGCTCTTCGCTCTTCCTCACATTTCTCACACCTAATGGCTGGTCTAAACCTATTCTGCTTGCTGCAGCTTGCTGGATAGGCCTTGTTAAAAATAGAATAAAATATTATTAGATTCAGGTTTCATTTTACATGAGATCTAGGTCAGGGTTGACAATACTGTTTGAACTACTCCAACAGCCCTGTCTCTACATCAGGGCATGTCCTGTTCCTTTCACAAGCTTATGGCTCGATGGACCTTCCTCTGTGACAGCTCCAGCCCTTGTAAGGCTCTCTGATGAACTGATCTAACTCAATAGCCCAACAGAAAATTAATGCAACTAAGGAAAAAAGGATTATTTTCCATTTTGTTAGAGTGCTGATGGATAAAGTGCTAATAGTCCTTCTGGCTGCAGCAGGCTGCTAGGTCAGCTCAGGGGTACTGAAGTCATGCTCTCTTACTACCCAAAAACTGCACTACCTACGTGTGATTCTCCTACTGCCACAGACAGTGACAGAATACAGGACTAGGTGGATGACTGTTGTGAGCAGCAGGGTATTTGCTATTTCTTAAAGTCTAGTAACCACCAAAGGGCTTCTCCCACTTTTGCTGGGTGTCAGAGCCTTCTCTCCTATTTGGGTTGTTGGTACCTCTTAACCCAGCTGGGGGCTGGTTTGAGGTTTTACCTGGTGGAAAACTGATCTTGTAAAAGAAAAAAAACAAAACAACAGTTTTTTGCTGCTATGTGTCTCAAAACTGCCTATGGGGTTGTGGTGCTACTGCCTCACTCCGTGCAGAAGCTGGGAGGAGCAGAGGGCTTTTGAGCTTCCGTACGTCCCCAACACATCAGGCCATGAAACGCTCCTCTGGCAGATAGCTCTTATTTCACAGTACTTCCAGTTTGCAAAGCTGGTCAGTTTTCTAGGACAAAAAAAAAGCTACTTCAAATGGCAGGCTGACTTTGCAGCCCAGAAGTAAAAGATGCAGTATATGAATCCCTTAAAGAAAGGGTTATGTTCCAGACACAAGGGGACTGGAGAGATCTCTGAGGTCCCATCCCACATGACAGTCCAGTGAGATGTGCTGTGGGCACAGAGCTAGGAACCCTTCCAAAATAACAGGGTTGGGAGAGCTGGCTTGTGTGACCTGGGCACATGGACCACAACAGACCTCACCCAGACAGTGAACCTTTCAAGGTCCCTCTTAGCTTTATCATTCCATGATTTGTCACATGTCAGCAATATTAAAGTTGGGCACTGTGATGTTCAGACACCTTTTCAAGAGTATTATTAAAAACAACAACAACCAAAAAAATCCATAGCTTTTTAAAAATCAGCATTTGCTGAGATTCATTTGGTTTCTGGAATTTCTGTTTTCTCAGTTTAGGTGGTCTGGGTGCCCTATGGCTAACACTGGAAAGCTTCAGCCCGCACACTGCCAGCTAGGTCAGGTTCTGAAAAACAAAAGTTGCAAGCTGAACACACCTCCAGTGTCACAGCCAACCATACACAAAAAAAACCTTAAGTCCCAAGGGGAGAGTCAAGTGGTGCTAGTCATCGTGCTATTTCATCCCATGTGTTTCCCCCATTTTCCAGAGAAATAAAAATACAATATCAGCTCCAGCAGAAACATGAGTTAGCTTGTTCCCCCGTGCCCCCATTCAAGGCATCACACCTACCCAGGTGCTGCACACGCTGCCCTCACCAGTGTGCTGCTGCATGGCTGCACTTGAACTGGGTCACTCAATTCAGGTTAAAAATATACCACCACAATCACCAAGAAGAGCTATTTTTAACTCAGATCATTGCAGTGAACCCACTGGGGTTTTTTCTGACAGTATCTCTGGAAACATGACCTCAATTCTGGTCACCATAACTGCTAATTGAACTCCACCTATCCTTTCCTCCTAAAGGAACACACATATTTGGATGTTAACTCTGGAGTATAATGCTGTTCTCAGAGTTAATGGTAGCCTTTCCATTGACTATTTTAGCAGACATGTCCTGGAATGAAAACAGAATTTGGAAGGTTGTATTTTAAATCTCAGTCTGAACCCCTACACAAAAGACAGGGAAGACACAATATCCAACACACAACAGTAATGACCAGCTGCAGCCTTTGGAACTGTGTGTTACATCTGCACACAAAGAAAGCTCTCACACTTCCATTCAGGTACCCTGGGATCTCATACAGGAGAACAGATCAAGTGCCAGCAGCAAGGTGATCACTCAAACTTCAAGGATCACTTCTCTGCTTCCAGTCACTGTGGTAGAAGGTAACCGGCAAAATAACTCGGCAATATGCATGTACTGGGTTTCTTTCTTTCTTTTCTTATGGTACAACAAAATGTTATTAAACCAATGTTTACAGACCACAGCATCCTGGAGCACAAGCTTCTCTTACACTGGAGGCTGAATGTAAAGACAAAAAAAAAAAAAGGCTTTTTTTTCACAGAAAGAAGAAAACCAGTGAAGTCCATGTCATTTTAACTAGAAGCAGCCTCTATTTGTGGGTTGGTAATGCAGTGTTACCACCTGAAACTCAGGGTCACATTTGAATTACATCAACTGGAGACAGTTTTGATTTTAAGTTTGTGCTTCTAGACCACTGCTAGACTGCCAGCCCATTGCACAAACCCACACCTTTAACCGGTACTAGTCTGTACAGCTAGAGAGTCTGTTCAGAAAAGTCTTGATGTCAGAAATAGCAGCTTGACACAGGGTCAGAAAGAGATGGACCTGCCACCATGAGAGACATCTTAGCAGCAGATCTCTGCACCTGCCTCGGTCAACACATTTCTCTCACTTGTCATTTCCTGCATCATTAAATACACCCATAACACTTTAGGTAAAAATAACTGCAGTTTACAAGCATGGTACACAACAGCATGGTACATTCAGCTGGCTCCTCAGAAAGGTGTCATCCTTTAACCCCAGCTAGCAATTAAATACCATGTAACCGTTCCCTCACTGCCCCCACCCTCTCAGTGCTATGGGAAGGAGAATTGGAAAAGGTGAAACCCATGAACTGAGATAAGAACAGCTTAACAGTTGAAATAGATTAAAATACAATAACAACAATAATAATGATAAAAATAACAACAGTAATAACAATAATAATAGTAATGAAAAGGGAGATAACAAAGAGTCAGAGAGGAATAAAAATCAAGAAAGAGGAATGATGCACAATTCAGTTGCTCACCATCCACTGGCTGATGCCCAGCCCATCCCTGAGCAGCAATCAGCAGCTCCTGGCCAACTCCCCGTAGTTCATACACTGCACATTTCACTCTGTGGTACAAAATATCCCTTTGGACAGTTCCAGTCAGCTGCCCTGGCCATGCTACCTCCTGGCTTCCTGTACATCTGCTCGCTGAAAGAAAACAGAAAACTGAGACTTCCTTGACTAAGAACTACTGAGCAACAACTAAAATATCAGTGTGTTATCAACACTATTTTCATACAGAATCCAAAACACAGCACTGAAACAGCTGCTAGGAAGAAAATTAACCCCATCCCAGACAAAGCCAGGACAAAAGTAGATTGAACTTCTCCTTCTGTAAAAGATCACAGTGACCTTGTGTGTGTAGAACAGCAGCTGACATTAACCCACCCAGGACTTCCACGTCCTTGGTTTATTATGTTTGCTGTTACCAATTTCTATGTCTCTATTACACACATACCAATAAAGATTCTTGTTGAAATACAGCTTAATCCAGAGTTACCAGTGAGTTGACATACACCATCCTAATATATTAATTATATATTAATGTAACACATCATATGATGCATCATGTTCTGTTACAGAGCTGCAGAGCTGTAGAAAGACATTTTAGTGGTGTAAGCTTTGTAACACCACAGCTGCAGGGACACTGCTGCTCTGCTTGGTGCCCTTCTCCTCCAGGGAGGACCTGGGTTCCTTGCTGCACCCTGGAGAATCCCACAGGCTCCAGTGGATAGCAGGGGGAGATACAGAATGCAGACACCAGGTGGTGCACCCAGAACTCCTTCAAATTTTGCATTATGATCTCTGCTCTTGGGACCCTGCGTCTCGGAGGAATGATCTTTCTGCCTCATATTGCTGCTTGTAAAATACAGGTAACGAATGTGGTTGTGAATTATTTTGAGTGCAAGCAACGTCTACTGCTTAGTAAGACTAATTGCTTTAATCTAATTTAAGATGCCATAAAAAATTATAATCATGCAATATCTTATATTGCTAGGGAACTCTAGAGATCACTTCCCCTTCCTAAGGGAAGCAAGACCCATTTTGTAGTTACATCAGGTTGCCCAGGTCCTATCAGTTTTGAGTATTTCTAAGGGTAGAGACTGCATATTTGATTTTTCTTCACAGTGAATTTTTTTCGTTCTGTCTAATCTTCCTTGGTGCAGCCCATGCCCCTGGCCACTCTCCTTGCCATTATGCATCACTGTTTTCTCTATTGCCTCCCATCATTAGTTTAAGATTCCCTCTGAGCCTTCTCCAGGCTGAACGAAACCAGCTCTTCTGTTGAGATGACATGGGACATTCTCATTTCATAACAAGGGAGCCCACATACATGTTTAACTGCAGCAGTGCATTCCCTGCCTGTTCACACTGCTGCTATCCAAGCAGAGCAGCCACCACTCCCTACTCATCCACCAGTCTTCCAGTACCTCACCCTGAACTCCATCACAGCAGAAACACTCACCAATTTTTCCAGCATAGCAGCTCATGTGATCATTTTCTAATCCAACATGGTGAAAATGCCTCAGGCAGATTTAGATTTAGTTATGAAAATGCTCAAGAAAACCAAATCATTTTGACCTGGCTTTGCTCAAGGGATAACTTTGTAGGCAGCTGTGCCAGATGAGCAGAGAAAAAACTGTTGGCCAACAGGTAGGTTCATCCTGGTCTACTAGGAATGCAAAATCCTCATCCCTCTGTAGCTGCAGCTCCCATGGGATGTGTGACACAGCGACAGCTACTTGAGCACTAATGTCCATAGGCTCAGGCTCCTGTGCTTGATAGAGTTTTTCTCCTGAGGCTTTGCCAAAACTTTCTGAGTCCTCAGCAGAGCAGCAATTGTTAACAATAACATTTACACAGGTGTATGAACTTTCCACATGTACTGTTCCTGCTTGCCAAGCAAAATATTACAAGGATTAAGAAGAAAAATGCAGCAGCACAAGAACTTGGTTAAAGCACACCCATGTGTGCTACGTTCAACCAGAGAAAACAAAACAACCAAGTCTTTTCTAATCCTTAAAGGTTAAGAAGCTTAAGTCAGTCTTGTAAAGACATTTTGTGTTGTCATACTGGCCTGTTACTGAGAAGCCACTCTAGAACAGAGTAGAATAGCATAGAATAGAACAGTTCAGTTGGAAGGGACCTACAGTGATCATCTCGTCCAAGTGCCTGACCACTTCGGGACGACCAAAAATTGAAGAATGTTATTATTGGCACTGTCCAAGTGCCTCTTAGACACTGACAGTCTTGGGCCACCCACCACCTCTCTACAAAACCTGGTCCAGAGCTGGACCACCCTCTTGTGAAAAAAATGCTCTCTAATGCCCAGTCTGGGCCTCCTCTTGTGCATCTTTGAACCACTCCCATGCGTCCTATCACTGGATTCCAGTGAGAAGAGATCAGCACCTCCCTCTCCATCTCCCCTCCTCAGGAAGCTTCCGAGAGCAACGAGGCCAGAATTCAGCCTTTTTCTCCAAACTAGATAAGCCCAAATTTCTCCTCCACTCCACACAGGACATGCTTTCCAGCCCTTCCACCAGCTTTGTTGCCGTCTCCTGGATGCATTCAAGGACCTTCACATCCTCCTTAAATTGTGGGCCCCAGAACTGCTCACAGTGCTCAAGATGAGTCTGCACCAACACTGAATACAGCAGGATAATCACTTCTTTTGAGCAGCTGGCAAAGCCATGTCTGATGCATCCGGGATGCAGTTTGCCCTCCCGGCTGTCTGGGCACACACTGCTGCCTCACACCGAGCTGCTGCCAGCCAGCACCCCCAGATTCGTTTCAGCACAGCTGCTCTGCAGACTCTCCTCTCCTGATTTATACTTGTACCTGATGTTACTCCATCCCAGGTGCAGAATCCTGCACTTGGACTTCTTGAATTTCATCCCATGAATCATTGCCCAGTACTCCAATCTATCTAGATCCCTCTGCAAGGCCTCTCCGCCCTCCAGAGTCATCAGCACCTCCCAGTTGGGTACTATGAGCAAACTGGCCAACCGGGCATTCAACTCCTGCATCCAGATCATTTTAAGTACATTAAACAGAAACATACCCTACAGGGCATCTTCCAGAGGTTCTCCAACCACCAAAGTCTGAACAATAAATGTGTGATAACCCTTTTGAAATCTATTGGATAGCTATTTTTATTTCTAAAACTTCTGCTGAAACAGCTAAGAATCAGTCACAGCTGACGAACTACTTAACTGCCAAGACTTGTGCAGCATCAGCTTGGTCCCAAAAGACAGAGGCAAGGTTCAGACAATATGATGAAGCTCTCACATGGTCTGTGCCCTAGCACTGCTGACTCCAGGACGCAAAAGCCTGTCTGAAATATCTTCCCCTGTGTCACTGCAGTGTGCACCTACAGCAGTCAGAGGGAGCAACGGTACTGCAGAGGAAAGTCAGAATTATTTTGGAATCCTCAATGCCACACTAACAGGTTTTCAAAAGTGCAATACTGACATTTCTGGGTCCTGTACATTTTCAAACTGACATGGTTAAACCGGTGCAAGTTCCTCCATGCACGATTATTTTGCCTTGGCCGCCATCAAAACAATCAGAAGAAAATGTGAGTTCACAGTTATGCAGTATTTTTTTGGAAAATTATACACACTGAGTTTAAAACCTGGCCTACTCTCTCTGGCTTACCTCACAAAACTACGTTTCCACTAATCAGCAGCTGAGCACAGAGGGAAGAGAGGATTCAGTAGCAATCTGACCTGGGAAGTCCAGCTCCTTCAGGTGCAGGTGTGTGTTTGCGCAGAGGTGGCAGCGGAGTGGTGAAGGGACGAAAGGGCAGCCTTGCTCTCAGCCCAGGAGCAGAGCAGGGCTGGGCCCTGCAGCACTCCTCCTCCTCCAGCACGTTTTCATCAAGCCAGACATGAAGCACATCAAAATCTACACAAATAACAAAACTCCAGTAAGGCCATGACAACACTGCCATCCCTGCAGAGGAAAGTGCAGCATGCAGACACCATCCTCAGCAAAAGCTGACTGCAACCCACAACCCTCTCACAGCATCCTTGCACTGGGCTGTGACTGCTGCTGTGGATGGGAACTCCCACCAGCTCTAGTGACCTTAATGACAAGACAGAGACCAGAGGAAGCCCTCTCTGTTTGGCAGTGGTTTCTCACCAGCTAAATTTTATATTGCAAATAAACTAAATGAGTCATCAAACAGCCTGACTGAGACTCTCTTAGTCTTCACCAAAGTGCTAATTCCACCTCCCCCCCAGTCTGTTGAGTCAGAACGTTTCTCCCTCCAGCCCTGCTCTGCTGTACTCCCCAGAGAGGAACTGCAATGTTAATTCTCCCACCACCTCTTTTCATGCCTTCAGCCAAATGTCCTCACCTTACCGTATGAGTCAGATTTCTGCTGCTTTTCTTCCTGTAAAAGGGATTTAGAGGATAAACCCTCATTAATATTGTAATTCCTGTTAGGAATTCCTTGCTAATGAGAGATCTGCCAAACACATGACTAGACTAATTTGTACAGTGCTTGTTCTCAGCGATACCTGTACGCTGAAGTTCTGATGTCCATCAATTAACCAAACCACTAGTACAAATCTTCTGGCATGAACTGGCACCACCCCATTTCCACGGACTTCAGGACATAAGAGGTCAACTACATTGCCAAAATCCTGTCTTGGCTTCCCGGATCTGCTGCAAGCTACTCATTTCTCATTTTTTTCAGCCACAAACAGGCAGCTGTTGAGACCTACTTCTATGAGGATCTTCCCACAGAGCAGAAAGATGGGTGGGCAATCTTGCTCCATCTGCTGCAGAGCTGCTTCCCTCTCCACCTTCAGGCTCTCCACACTGCACCTTGTACCTGCAAGCACTAAGGTGCACAGAGACAGGTCAGTGGGTCTGGAAGGAGCCAGGTCCATGATCTCCCCGGCTGTGAGCATCCCTTCAGCTCCAGCGTGAGTGGGACAGCAGAGGTAAAGATGTGAAACAGAGACTCTTCCAGCCAGAGCCAGAAGAAGTCAAATTCAACAAGGCATAAGCATTGCCAATTTTTAAGTGAGGACTGCTTACAGAATCATCAGGAAGAACTGCCATAAAACTTCTGACTCAAAACAGCCCTTATTCTGCACTTGACTTTTACTCAAATCAGCCTGGCTGCTGCATTGCCTGCAGCAGTGAAATACACTTTATGTGTTATTTTGCTCCCAACCATTCGGTTTCCATGTTCCACCCGGCCATATACCGAGGTCTGCAGCCCACTCCCCTTTTGCCATCAACCTGGCAGCCACTCTAATGTTGACTACACCGAATGGAGAGGCAGTCCAATGGCAAGGAAAGGCTTCCATAGAGTTCAGTATATTGTTTGGCAGAAAACAGATTCAAAAACAGGCTAAATTTAATTATTATTTGTGTAACTGGAATACCCTGGTTACAGACCTTGTAACCGTAGCAATCACTTAAAGTTTTAAAGGAAATATTCTCTCGTTATTAAAATACTGATTCTAGATTCTGATTCAGTTTCTCAATCTTCCCCTTGTTCCTGATCTCAGAGGTGCTGTCTGCCTCCAGGTCTTATAAAATACATGGAAAAGGAAGATCTTGGCTCAGAGCCACCAAGTATCCTCAACTAGTACATATGTCTTGTGCCAATAGACTGATGCCTCCTAAATATACAAATACAAAAGGATCACGTTGTCATGGGGGGGTTGGGAGGTTTGCAAACATTATACAAGTAATCAGCTAGCAGGGATGTTTCTCAGAACAAGTCTCAGACAATTAAACTGAGCCTACATTAATAACATTTTAAACACAAGGTATTACTTCAGTTGGAGACAGACTCATTTAAAAGCTGGGAAAAAAATAGGGAAAAAATGCTGAAGTATTTGACAACTGGCAATATATATTATTATTTAAGTCCCCTTGATATTATGGCCGGATTACCTTCTATCTCCACAGACTCCATTCCATAGTTACGACTCTTGTATTAGTAAGAGTCATGCAGACATTGCACAAAGGCAGCATTGATTTGTTATTCTGTAACTCTATCTGGATAACCAGGGAGAATTTTATTTTGAAAAGATCCAGCCAGAGCTTTTTATTTTTTTCAGCTGCCTATTAAATGAATATGTAGCCAGGAAAATGGGACACAGAAACCTTAAGATGGAGGTGATCTGCACACGTGTTTTTCTCACAAGAAAACAAGTACAGTGCATGTTTAACAAAACGGAGTAGCTCCAGGGTTACATTATATAATGGAGCTGAATGCAAACTCTTGAATATCCAGCACTTCAGGGAGGTACATTAGGAAAGGTACAAAAAGGAAATTATTTTCTTCATGGGAGGAAATTTCTTCTTGAAACACGACTTGAGAGTCCCTCCTGGATGTCACCACAGTTGGTTTGGCTCTGCAAACTAGCCCACGTGAGCTTCAGATCAGGTGGTCTGTGGATTAAGGAGCTAGTCCAGCTGCTTTTCTTCACATCCCATTGATGTTGGTTGGACATCACAGAATAAAAAGCAAACATGCAGGAAGCTCAGTGACTAACAGATGTATTTAGGGCCAAAAAATATTCATGTACCAAGTCAATGACAAAATACTGCAGCAGCTGCTGTTTTGGAAAGCAGGTTTTGTTTTATATGGCAGGCTCAGAATGAACCAAAATTGTTTCACAAATTACTGTCAGAATAGAAATCCAATAAATTTATCTGTGTGAAACCTGGACATGTATTTTTAGGTACACACACCCACACATACGCAGCCTGAATAGTTCATTCCCCTCCTCTGACACAACCAGGAATGCTTTCAATAGGAATATGAGCTCAGGCATGCTCCTAACCCAATATGCCTGTGCCAGCCCTATTTTAACTACATACTGTATCACGTAATGGCTTGAAAAGCTTTTTTTTCCCCAGACTTTTTCCTTCCTCTCCATTCTCACAATGCTACTCAGTTTCTTTTAGAAACACAGTAACACAGCAGAGCAAACCTGAAATTCTGCAGTTTAGTGTTCAGCACCAGACTGCAGTAATTAAGCTAGGGGAACAGTCTCCCCAAAATATCAGTTCTCATTTAGTTTTCCCACATTGGCTTAAAGCTTAAACCATGACCTAAGATCCCTTCAGCAAAATGTCAATATGGAATCACTGCAGTCACTTGCCATTAGCTGATGGCAACTTATTTACATTCCCATCTCATGAACAGATACTCGAATTTTAAGCAGCAGTTATCCAGAAGGCTTTTCACAATTAACATATAGGTTGTCAGTTTCAAGGTTATTCAAACCAGCTGCAGTATCTGCTTCCAAAATTAAACCTGCACAGATAGTGTGGGCTCTTTAGAGAGTTTCTGAATCTCCAAATCCCACCTCGTGTCTCCTGAGCTGTAGCACTTCTTCCCTCCCAACAGTATTTGCTTTACCTTTTGTATGTCCGGACGGCCTTGATCACTTTCATCTTTCCTGAACTTCTCTGTGGTAATATGTAAAAGCTGAAAAATCATGCTGTAAGCACATGGAACAGGGTTTGCTAAAATGCATGATTTGATTAGTCAGACTGCTGAAAAACCTTACACAGGAAGCAAGGATTTTGCAGCTGAGTTTGAGATGAAGTGCTCTGTCATAATGTGGGAAACCCTTTTGCCCTCGTGCTGCCCTATTGTGTCCTCCCCTCCAGAAGCTCTTCTGGTATTTCACAGGCACCAGAGGGCACATTTCCATTAAGAGACTCAACCAGAAGTGACAGATTCAGCACTCCGTCCTCCATTCAGCCCCATAGGCAGCAGCTGGCACAGCAGACAGGAGCTCCTGAAATTGCTCCTGCAGGACACGCTGTACTACAGAAGGAGCATTTCTGACATCCACAAAGTGAACAGGACTTCAGTTTGGCAAAGTGACACACCACACACCGCACCACCACCCTTGCAGTTCAACAGGCTTCAAAACGACAACAACAAAGCTTCATTTTAACTGACACCAAAAACCTGGTTTCACTGTGCCCTTTTAAGGCAACTGGAGTAATTCCACAAAGAGCAGGTGTAAGAAACTACTCCAGAGAAGAGGGAAAGAAGAACCCACACCATTAGCTGTCCGGTATTTATTACTTTTTAATACAGAGAACTCACAACAAAATATTCTCTAACAACACACGTAAATGATATCATAACCAATTATTTTAATTTCATCAACATTCATTTGCTATGTACATATTCTTCCATCTGCAAAAGTGCAATCCAGGAATGTCTCAAAAAGAAACCTTTATGGACAAGTATATTTTTGAGGGGTTTTCCCACCAGTGGCCTTACAACATGTTTGTCCTTGGTTACTTGGTACAGCAAAATGAATACATGGGAGGGGGGAAAAAGGGAAAAAATAAATTGGGCTAGATGCCTCCCTCGTAGGAATATTCCTTGTTTTTCCAATTTAACTCATGAATATACTGCTCATTACTGGAGATGTTAATGTAAATAGACTATAGGATAGTCTATGGTCTGGCTACAAAACACTGTAGTTTTAATGACTCTGCAGCATTAGACAGAACAACAATTTCAGGCTGTTCACATGGGTAGGTGTCAATTTACACATCAGCATGTAAGAGATGTCCATTTTGTAAGTTACAGTTATCAAAATTTACAGACATCTTACTGATGGATGAAATAATTTTTACACATCCAAAATATGAAGTCTACCTAAATGCAAGCCTCTCCAATGGAAAGGAGAGTTAACTACTAGAAAGAAAATCATTTGCACATGCAACTCCTATTACTATCATAAGGAGTATCGTGCACTTAAGAAGAGTAGAATGAACTTCCAAATCCAGAGGACTGCATTCTCATTTACAAAACTTATTTCAGGCAAATTTAATCTGACCATGGGCCAGCTTAAAAAGAACACAGAGCATCAGAAAAATGAAAGGTAATGAAAAATAAACTAGCCAAACAAGCAAAGCAAGCAGCTCCCTAATTTCCCTTTTGATGCATTTGTAAGCTCATGACTACTTCCAGTGCTTTTCAGGACAGAAAGCAGAGCAACTGCGGTCTACTTTAACCTCCAAAGTAGCCATTAGGTCCCAAAGGAGCTACATTGGTGCGTCTGCTTCTGCAAAGCCCAGGAAACTGTCATGGCCAAAGGCGAGGGCTGACTGCTTGACTGGAATCTGCACGTTACAGAAAATACTGCATTTTGCAGTAACACAAGAGCAGCTATCAGTACCAACAAGAAGGAGGGAATGCCTCTACAAATTAGGGATAACTTAATTTGGAGTGAAAGTTCAGAGGAATCTTTCTGTAGCTCAGCTGGTTTCCATTGAGGATCATTTTTATAGTGCTATGTGTGCTGCTGGCCTCCAGTTGAGAGATGTATTTTACAAGAAAATATGCATTTCCTCAAGCAGTAGATAAGATTCACCTAACAGCAGAATTAAAAGGAAAAGCTGGCAAAGAACTAAATTGTTTTCTTGGGTAGATTGTATGTAACTCCTTGGCACTGTTAGGACTTTAAATATGCTTTCCCCTTCCCGTTTTCTCAGTCTGCTCCATTCCTGGTTTTGACTTGGATGTATTGTACAATCTCTCACACACTTGTTTTTAAAGCTGGCCATATTCCCTTTATTCCATATCTTCCCATTTCTGATTGTCACACATACAGGTCTAGAGAGGCATCCAAGAACTTATAGGACAGAATTACAAATTAGGCTACTCTAAGGGAAGCAAGCGAGCAAGTATCTAGGACAACTCCAGATCCAAGTTCTCCCCTTCCATGTGCATTGTACATGACATCTCCCCTCACCACTGCACAAAAAAGTGGGCACACAATGCCATGTATCCTACGTGGGAATTGACACCCCAGACTCATGACATGTGGGACTGGCACTCAAGATGGAGCCTACAGTAAGAGATGTATGCTTTAATTTTTCTCATTACAGGAGCTTTGTCTTTGCTGCATGATTTCAGGCCGCTGGGACAGCCACTGCTGTCTTTCTGGTCAGATTCTCATGGTACTGCCAGGCAACACAACTCCAACCCTGTTAGCCACTCTAACTCCAGCGGGTTGCTCAACACACCATCAAAGATGAAGGGCTCATCCTTCTGGAAGAGTTAATCCAAATTATAATTTGGTTGCTTTCCATAAGGGAAGTCTACACTGCACAGCTGATTAGGTTTTATCTGCTACAAAGCTTCTTCCTGCCCAGGTATGCCCAGACCAGGTCCTGCTCCTATGGACAATGGTTACAGTGCTGGTCCCACTGCAGCTGGGCTTGGCGTAACTTTGCGGTAGCAACAGGACAGTGCTAGAAGTCTTTAAAAGTCCTTCCTGTAATCCTCCCAGCAGAAGAAACAGGTTTTCCCAAAACGGTTGCAATCAGGACAACGGCACAAAACCCCAAGAACATGCTCCAGGCCCAAAACCAAGCCCAGGAACACGGACAGAAGGGGGAGCATCAGTGGTGAAGGCTACCACAGCCTGCTAACACGGCTGTTCAGACCAGCGTTGAAGCACATGAGCTGGGTGGCACCTCAGGACATTGCCACTCCAACTAGCAGTAAGTCACCTGTGCGCCAACACAAGAGCTCTGGGCAACTTGAGTGTTACTTGAAGGGCAGCTAACACTAAAAGGAACTAATTCTGCAGTGAAGACAGCCAGGAAATAAAACTCTGAGCTCAGCATTTTTACACACAAAGAAACACGGATATTCAGCTTGAGTTTTATGTGCACAGTAAATTCTTAATTTAGCAGAAAGTGTAATTCTCAGTCCAACATAGGAAAAAACACTATTTTGGCTTCTGACTTTTTTGTTTTCTTTCCCAGGGTGGCAGACTATCAGGGCCATTTTCAAGAGCGTGATTTCAAGAGATACAGTCTAAAAAGATTCTAATTTGAAAAACAAAAAATTTCAGAAGAAACAAAAAATAATCCCACCGTGTAAACAGAAACAAGACCCACACTTCTCAAGTGGACAAACACTTCACAAATACACTATCAAGAAAAGCAAAAAACCAAATGTCCCCTAAATCTCAACTGATTTGAGAAACCAAGCAAAGGATTAATGACCTATTTTAAAAATTTTATTTAAGGAAGGGAGAAATGGGAATCAAGAAACAACTGCAGAGTCTACACGGCCAAACTCTCTGATACAATTCCACTGCTTAATGCAGTCTATCATGTACAGCACAGAGGCATGTAGAAAGTAAATATGCTAAGTTTGCTTTCTTAAAACATCTCCATGTTTTTAGATCCTAGACCGAACACAATTTTGAAAGACGAAGGTGCAGCGATTGTTTTGAAAAGTGATGCCATGTGTTGTACTCAGTACCTCTCAGCTCTTACAGGTCTGAGGGCCCAGATCCCACTTCATGGTTCTCCTTCCACACCAGTCACACCAGCCTGCAGCAGGCAGCAAAACCTCAGCCCCAGCAGGCACATACAAACACATCCCCGTTCAGCTCAGCCAGCTCCTTCCCTAAAAGTCTGTGAAGAAACACCTTTAAATAAAGCATTTTAAGACCTCCAGCTTGTTTTGGTATGAGTAGATGACCCAGCTGGGCACGTGACAGCCCTGGTGGAAGCAGCACTGTTGCCTGCACTATAGCCCAGTGAGGGCAGTGAGGGCAATGTACATCAAACACACATGGCAGGAAGACGCAATGCCAAAAGAACTCACTCAAGATTGCATTTTCTGGCACACATTTACATTCACTTGTCATGATACCTTAGCTTACCCCACTCATGGGAAATCTGAAAGACAGCCTGCTGAGGGGACTGGCAACACAGGGCCAGCTCCTGCCCACCTGGGAACCAATGCAAAAGGCTGAATGAATTCAACAGTAACAGAGCCATTTCTTTCCAAGGATTTCCCATTTCCACCAAGCTGGAGGAAAAACCCTATGCAATTACCCATTTTCCAACTGGACATATTTCTCTGTCCTGTATGTCTCCCCACCCTTCGTATAAACTGTATTACAATTATACAAAAAATAAACCCAAGTCATTTTTAGCTGAACTTTACCCCACACATGGGATATATCGAAAGGCCATTAAATTGGCTTGCCTCCAACCTTCACGGAGATCTTGTCAGGAGGATTCTGGTTTTAACAACATGTATATATACATATTAATATGTACACTGACAAAGAAGCTGCTCTTTCAAGTTAGAAAAGAAATTAGATTTCATCACAGAATGAATCCTATAAAAAGATATGTAATAAAGTTGAAATACCCATAAAATAGCTATTACTAAAGCAAAGCTTTCGTCAATAAGCCTCCAAAACTTTAAATGAAGAAAATGGCTTCACAAAGTGGTAGTCTAGATTTCCACAGTGAGGACACTGCTGGACGTTGCTGTATTCAGAGAAATACTGCATGCCAATCCGTACATCTATTACTGGCTTCCCACAGTGCTTACAGTTCAGTCGAGCCTGTGAAAAACAAAGAAACAAACAAAAAAAAAACTTTTTAAAATAACCACACTCCCCTCAGCTCCTCACCTTTGGAAAAGAAGGTGCCAGAGGCAGTCCCTTGTCCTCCCCAGCAGGAGAAGGGGTCAGTCAGGACACTGGCAATAACGGGATGTGTTGGTAAGGACATTCCTCACCTGGATTATGAACTCACAGGCACACACTATGCCTTTCACATTAAAGATCACCACCAAATTCTGGGGAGTGGGTCACCTCCCACTCTGAATGATGGAAGGTAGCGAATATCAAGGTTTCTTAATGCAAATGATTGTTTTGTGCTGCTTAATATCGGAATCAATTCCTCAATCCCCAGCACAAGAAGTGTTGTCTCAATAAATCATTAATGAAGTCCCAAACTGAACTGAGAAATTGTATATTTGTGCAATGCAATTCAACCATTTAGGCTGATGTTTGAACATCATCTCTCTATGAAATATATCAGCATTTTAATCTTTTGGCTTAACAAATGTATAACTCGATCTTCTTTATCAGCACAGGATGGTATTGTGTCACTTTAAATATCTATTTAAACATTTATAATACGTATCAGGTTATACAAGCTAAACATCACTTCAGCACACAAACTATTCTACAAAATCCAACTGAGAAAGAAAGAAGCAACATTAACTGGGTGGATATGAGAAATAATTCAAGGTCATAGCTGAGGACAGACAGAGCTATTAATATTCAGCTGTTACAAAAAAGTGAGTCTTCAGAAGAAATCTAGCTGAGAAACACAACCCATCTGATACAAAGAAAGCAACAGGCAGCATGAAGCTCAGCAAGCCCTTCGGAATAAAGAGAAGCAGAAGGGATTTGAGACTGTAAAGGAGTTAAAGAGTAAAGGTGGCAAATGAGCAGCAAGGGCCTGAGCTGCACCACAGTTTAACCTCACAGCCCATTACACTAATGAAAGCTTCAGCTCTCCACTGGAAAGAACTCAAAGTATTGTTTAGACCATCTTGATTTAAGGGGTTTTCCTGGACGAGGAGAGGAGGGAATTATTAAAGTACTACCCCTGTTGAGACCAAACTCAAAAAGAAACAAACCAACAGCTTCACTGCCATCTGCTCTGCTTGAAAAGCAGACATTTTAAGAAATGCAATCTATTACATTATGAATTTTTATGGAATTCTTAACCAAAGTGTTTTCTCCTTTGCTACTGTCCAGCACATCAGCTAAGTGTTAGTAATCTGACAATGGCTGCAGTTCATTATTCTACATGCAAATTTGTGATGTAGAATTAAGTATTTTGAAACAAAGCATTAGATTATTCAAAATAAAATCAGAAAGGCAATTTGGAATTGTATTATATACCATATTTAAATGTCATTCCTCTGTATGTTCAGAATCTCTAACAATCATGATGAAACAATAATGCTTATTATCTGGCAATCACAGTCACTGCAGCTAATGATTTTATAGTTAGTTCTTATACCATTTACTGTGACACTGTCCATTAATCATGTAATTAATGCTCTTGTTTAATGAGTTCTTAAATCCTGTCTTGTACATTCAACAAATGCAACTCAGATTTAAAGTTGCTGACTTTTACAAAGGTAGCAAGTCAGTATCAGTGTTTTATCTTTAAAAGTTCCTATTTTTAAAAAAAAAGTTACAATCTCAAGAGACACTAAATTTGAAGGTAATGTATCTGTCTGTAGTTACAATTACTATCAATGTCACCTTAACCAACAGCAGCAATACCACTTGTCTCTTGAGCAACACGTTTTGGTAAATACATTAAAGTAAACTGGCATTTTGCATATTTTTTGCAAAATGGTATTTTAGATTGCTTTAAAGTATGCACATTACCACAAAGTGATCCCAGTGTGAATGGATGCATCTCTGTCAAGTTCCTGTCCTGACCTACTAACACCAGCTGTGAGTCCAAGCATGTGGAACAGAGCACCGAGTCATTCCCTGACAAATGTTTTTTTCACAGCTGTCTAACCCTACCTGCAGCAGAAGTGCTCTGTCCATCACGTGGACAATTCTCTTGAATGCCAACCATCCTGCTGTGTCAGGCACACAGTTTACTCTGAAGTAGCCCCAGGCCTTGGATTTTCCTCTCTCAAGTGATAGATCAGGTGAGTGTTTAATGAACACTAAATTGCTTCATGCTGTGGTGCGTGAATACTATCACCAGGGTCAGCCACAGCAAAGATTAAGGAGAGCTTAGTAATCTCCAAGCTCAAAGACATTCTGGACCTTTCTGTTCCCATGGCGCCTTTTTGCTACAGTTATGATAAAACACAATTTATGAACTAAAAAAAATCTGAAAACATGAAACATCTTCTCAAAAATGTGGAACTATATATCTGACATTAGTGATGCCAGTGATCAAGCATCATATTTAATTACCAATGCATTTAAAGGGGCTTTATTTAAAAACATAAACATATTAATCACTGACCACTGCAATTACTTTTGTCTAGCTAAAGGCCATAGTACCTCTTAAGACAAAGGGACAGAGACCCATCAGACTTCTTGTATTGCACTCATAGGTACAGGCTGGAAAAAAAGGATGGAAGGAAGAAAGGGAGAAGAAATTCACAACCTTCACTTTATCGAATTAGTTGGAATTTTACCTTGCGAGTCTTACTTACATATGGTACTAACCTGACAACAGGGAGATGCTGCCAGAATATCGTAGGTATACATAGTTCCCAGCTGATGCCAGCTTCCATCCCATCGGGACTTGCACTTAATGCAGATAATTTTGTGAACCCCTTCTAAGCAGTCTACACAAACAGCATAGAGGTGCATAAGCCTTCCTGTGAACAGAAAAGACATCTTAAGGAGACTAGAAGAGAAGATTAAAACAGACATTTTCTGCAATGTGCTATCTGACCTTTAGTGATACAAATCACACCTTTTTTTTTTTTTCTTTAAAAAGAGTGAATGATAAAGTAAAAAATGCTTCTCTAGGGGAAGCACATAGGGCTTGACTGAAGCTGTGCAGAACTCAGGAATTAGTCATCACCCTGCCCACTCTCCCTTCCATCATTTGCTGGTAGATTTTAGCACATTATTTTATAAAAGGAATTGCTAAACCTCCAAGAACAGATGCCAGGTTAAGCTGTAAGATCAGCTGCTGTGTTTCCAAACCAGAATTTTGCCCTAGCTTCATCCCCACCTGACATAAGAAGGGGAGAAGTGCTGAAGCTTATTAGCAAACTTGGTACAGACTCATTTAACAACTTGCCAGTATCTTCCAGCAAAGAGGGTACTAAGGATCTAATATCATACACAGAAAAAAAGCAACAGCCAGAAGAGAATTTTTTTCATGTACTTTCTTCTGACAGTTCATGAACAGCAAGTATATTTAAAAACATTATAGATTGCATATACACAGACTTTAACATGCCATTCAGAATTATGCATATATTGAGCTCTATCATGACCTTACGCTCTGTATGCACAATGACTTTCAAAACCTGAGTTATATTTATTTCCACAAAAATCAAGTGGCTCAGACATCGAAATCAAACACTTTAACTACATAACATGTGATTAAACTCACCAATGCAAAAATATGAGGTCAAATTTCACAAAAAAACAAAAAGCCCTACACAAACTATAATGATCTGGCACCTAGATTATACTTGACTTGTAGTGACTAAATTGATTTGCAGTTTAATAGCTGGCTATTAGAAGTGGCAGCCCGACACTGAGTAGTAATCCTGTAACACACCAGATTTTGCACTGCTGTGTACGACAGAGCTAAGCAGTAGTGCAGTCACAGAGCAACAGCAAAGCAGGACTGTGTGTAGCGTGTTCACCTTGGATCACAATTTGTGCTCTTTAGCATCAAGGCACTGAACACATCACAAACTGTAATTCAACAAGACACACATCTTGTAACTCTTCTAGATAAATGGGAACAAAATATGAATAATGTATGATTAGTTTACACCAGACACTTCCGAAATTAAGTGTTTGTGTTTTAACTTGTTTTGGTTTTTAAACCAACTATTTTAGAAAAACAAGAAAAAATAGACTCTTCTTAAAATATACATACAAAATAAACTTGCTAGTATGACCTGGTAACAATGGAGTTATACTACATCGGCATGTTCGGCTCTAGAAAATGTGATGGGATGGGATGAAACTAAAGTGCAAATATAATAAACTGTTTCTAAAGTGATCACTTGAGAGTGGTGATGTTCAAAGAACTCCATGCACAGAAGTTGTATCGTGCAGGAAGACGCTTAACTTTCCCCATCTGACGTTCTGCACTGTTTCTGCACATTAAAATACTACATTCCCCACTGCTTAATTTTCAGGCTACCTTTCGTATAGGAAATGCGGCACCTTAAATGAGGCATCTTAAACATGCCTAAAGTAAAAGAAGTAATTTTCTGTACTGAAAAGAAAATAATAGCCTTGAACAGCACCTTACAGCTTCATTTCATTTCAAAGAGTACTTCTGGTAATAATCCATTTTACCCAGGACAAAGAAGCAGAAATTTTAACAATTCACAGCAACTTGTCTGAACAAGTTTTTCATATATCATCCAACAGTTAAGAAGCAATTAAGTTAAAAAAAAAATAAAATTCAGAGTTTCATTCTTAGTGGCAAATGTTAACAAACGATGAGTTTCACTATTACTAAACCAGCTATTTGTACTGATAAAATCACAAGCACATTGTGTTACTCCCCATCAAAGCAAATAAGCATAGTTATCTCACATATGTATATTCTATTTATCCTGGAACTTTTCTGGCTTGTATATTTGCCTATTATTTTTTCACCTTAAAGTACATTAGGCAAGACAGAAACAATAATGTTAGCATGAATACAGTTCAGTGACTTAGAGCACAGTGATTTAAGGAAAGAAAAAAAATAAAATACAAAGTTTACTGAGCAAAGGTATGTTACATAACACATATTATGACCATGCATAGGATACAATGTATTTTATTGAAAGGTGAGAAACTTCAGTGTTAAAATACCTTTCCTTAATCCCTTACCAACACACTTCTCAACATATAATTCCATGGTTTTGACCACCAAACTAGGAATACTTTCTCTGATTTATTTTAGCCATGCTGGCTGACAGCAGGCTGCAGGACAGGCATGCCCAGCTGTGTACCCCGCCATATCACTTAAGTTTGGGCCACAGCTTTCAGAAGAGCTAAAGCTCATGCTGGGCCACATTCATTTGTTTCTCTAAGAAGAAAAAAGAAACACATGCCTTGGTCTCATCTCATCTGAGAGCTAGGACATGATCAAGACACAAACACCTGGAAGTCTGGAAATAGTCAAAAACATTCACTACTACACTGCTGGTTTAACATACCATATCAAAAACTTTCTCTTACTACATCTAGCCTCTCCAGGCCTGTGTTAACATAGGCCAGACTACAGGGTTTTTTTCCACATTTAAAAAATAATAGTTTGCTATAGAACAAAACTGACATGCTCTAGTCTCAAAGTAGATGAGAGGCACCTCCCCCTCATCCGTGGTACAAATACAACTTTCACCCAGGCTGCAGCACAACACACTTAAATTTCAAAGGTTGTATAAAAGGTTGATGTGCATTTTGGAGTAAAGCTCACAACAGATAAATGAGCACGCACATGCTCCAGAACAGATTGGCTGGAAAACCTTCCCACGGTCTACCTAGAAATCAGATGAAAGCTTGTTTAGTTGTAAGCCCAAAGACAAGGCATGGATCTTTCTATACAGCATATTTTTGTAATTCCTTCTAAGTGTTTCATTCTGATTCATGTGAGTATTTTGGACATTACTTCAAACATTATAAAATTGCTTTAAAATGCAGAATCAAGATGAAAGTCTGTAATGGAAGGGACAGGGCAAAGAAGGCAGTTCCATCATTTAATGAAACCTAGCATGACTGACAGACAACCTGTACCTTGAAGGTGACAGGGAACATCATATTCAATCTCATCATGTCTCGATGGGCTAAGGAATAGGGTCCCATCCACCAGTGGAAACTGCTCAAACACTGGCAGCGCCCTGTGGCACAGAGCACAGTTTACAACGTTCCTGTGGCTGGCACTGAGAGCAGCAAGGATGAACTTCCGAAGGTCCTCCCCTTGGCCCACCTGGGCATCGTCTTCCATCCGCACATGGAAAGTATTCAATTTATGCCTGGGGATGTGAGTGAGCAGCTCAGACAGATCGAGCCTTCTCAGAAACTGCACAGGGGTATCGAAGTGTCCTGATCTATGTGCTTGCAAGCCAGCTGCCCCGTAATCAAAATGTGCATTCCTGAACATGCCCCCACCAGCCATGTTCTTCTTATGGGGCTCCAGGTGAATGGCGTTCTTCAGAAACTCTCCCAAGTATCGCGAGGAACGAGGGCCACTGAAATGCGTGGGTGCGAGGATAGAGTAGCCAGTGGGCGGGGACTGGCCAGGAGAGACACAAGGTGAGCGAATGGCATAGCTGCCACCCATGACACCCTTCTCTTGGGAGTTCTGCCTGTCCATAGAGTGCCTTCGCTGCAAGTCATTACTCAAGCCTTTCTGTGGCTTGTTGGCCGGCCTGCCTTTTTTGGCCTCTTCTGCTGACTCTGTCATGGACCTTCCCGTACTCTTCTCCAATACTGATTTCTTCTTCTTATCATCCTGCATTCGCTTCACCTGATACCAGTCCGTGTCCTTCTTCAAATGACCTTGCCCACACCGACAGGAGCAAAACCGGAAAGCCAGGTCATATCCCTTCTTGGTCCACATGTTTTGGCGACACTGCTTTTCGTTCCAGCTCCTGGCTCTGCCAATGCAATTGAACTGGACGAGGATGCTGCTTTCCCACTCGTAGAAGCACTGAAGGTGCATCCAAGTGCTGTATGGACAATGCTCATTGTTGCATATAACCTTCTGGTAGTCATCCTTCTCCAGGTCCACTGGCCTTCCAAAGCTACAGATCAGTGGAGTAGCACAGGGGGCTTCTGTGGAAGGTAAAACAGACACATTAATAACTTAATGGCCCATTTATTGCAGTTCTTTCTTTAAACACCATGACGAACACACACGCAAGCTCTTACTAACAACCCGCATTACTAAAGGGCCACAAACACTAGCCCTGGGTCAGTTCAAAAAAGCAGTATTTACCAAAAAAAGGTCAGCATGTGAAAGGAGATAAGAAAATGTGGGAATAAAGAAACAAAATGACATTAGAGTCTGTTTAATATTCAAAACCAAAGCACCTAAGAAGCATTAGCCCTCCTTGAGCGCTTGCAGATACCGTTGCAAGGCCTTAAGAAGCAAGGAGAAAGCTTTGTGAATGTTTCTGGAGGGTTGCTTTGAAGCCTGAGAGGCAACATGGGGAGAACACACAGAGACGTTTGTTTGAAAAACAAGCAGTACAGCCCAGCTTCGCAATCATAGGGAGAGGGAGGAATTGATCTCTTCTTTGGGACTGAGCAAGAGACAACAACCAGGGAGAAAAGGAGGAAGCAGAGGACTTTGAAAAGCAAGACCAACAGCTTGCTTACATTCCTAGTACAGAAAGGAGAGCCTTCATTATATTATCTAGGGAAACACAGACTATATCACCACCACTGACCTTCTTGACAGCTAAATTTCACAACCAAACAGTTCTGTAGCACAGACAGGTTAAAAAAAATCCAAAAGCAACATGGTATTTTATCAGCAAAGTAGCAGCTGTGCTATACCCTTGAGCAAAGAACAGTTTACTCCAATTATCTCCCGGCAACAGTATCAGCTTATACACAAAAAATGCTCTACAACAAAATGTTCTGGATTTATGAACCAATGACATTTTCTGGTTCCTCACCAAAGTACCATGGACTACATATGACTCCACTGCTGGCTGCTCAGTTGCAGCTTGGAGGTTCAAAAGCAATTGGAAATTTTCTGCTAGAGTTTTTGTAAGAACTTTTTAGATGCTTACTCAAGTATTACAAATATTTCTTCTCTGTATTTCTGCCCTTATAATTCTTCCACTTCACCAAAAAGTACTGCTCCAATAGGGCTGGCAGGCTGCCTTTTAACCTCTGTATGGCTGCTTTCAAGTATTAGGCTTCTTCAGGGTCTTCTGTTGTCAAGTGCTGCCTCACCCCATGTAAAACACAGCAGCCAGCTTCCTGAAGTTACCCGGTCTCAGCCAGAGCCTCAGGACTTATGGCAGAGGTGCACAGAGCCTTGAGGAGAGAGACTGCCATGGTCGAGGTTTTCTTCCCTTAGGACTTTAAATTTCTATCTGATGAGCAGGTAAAAAAAACACCACTTATTTGCATTGTTTTTAATCCCATTCCTGTCACTGCTAGCACAAATAACATAATTTGCACTAGAATTAAAGGTTTTATGCTGCTACATGTACTTGGACTCCAACTCTCAGTATGAGACACAGTATTCATCATCACCTGTCCTGCAGCAGCAATACACAAACCAGGTGCTCTACAACAACAGATCTTTGCCATGTTAGTGGTTTTGCCCCTTCCCAGCAAGTTTTTGGAAAAGGCTGTAAACAAACAAAATCTTCAAAGCTACCTTCAGTAAATGCAAGATTACTGTAGTTCTTAAAACTTATTTACACAGAAGAGACAAGCACAAGTAGAACAGAAAAACTTTTCTGAGCCATTCCCTGGAAGATGCCACATCCTTCACTTCATTCTTCTGTCTCTGTTTCTAATGCCAGAAGTGGCACAACTGCAAGAAGAATTCTTCTGCAATACCTTTTCTTCTGGGAGTGGCCTATAAATTGCAAGCAAAGCAAATTCCCGAAAGATTTTCTCTAAAGAAGAAAAAGCCTATTTCATTTCAAAATACGGACTTTTAAGTCATTAAAAACAAATTACCAAATTGGAGAGAACAGAGATAAGAGAGGCCTTCCCTAGAGACTCTTTGGAAGCTCCTTCTACACATGTGACAAATACATTGTTAGTGGTTGTCTTGTATCTCTGAAAAGCCCATTAAGAACTTGCAAGTTTTGAGATGTCTATGAGAAGCACCAGTTTTACTGGCTGCCAATGACTGCTTTTTCTCCACTCTTTTACTGTGTATTATTGAGTCTAATGTTGCTGGCCAAGAGCAGAAGTGAGTGATAACTTGTCTGCTCTGAACCAAAATCCATCAGGTTGCCTGTTCAGAGGGTTTTCCCACCCATTCTCACAGACTTTGATTCAAGTCACACTACCACAGAACAAGCTTTCTTCACTGTTGGTCTTTCATCGTATTTAAGGTCTGAAAGTATAGTTCACAATTACAGCATGCTTAAGCAATTTACGTCACAGAAGTCAGTTAAACTAAACCAATGAAAAGTAAATCATCAGAAGTTGTATGTGAGGCAAGGTACCGGAGGCACCAATATGAACAATTCTCATTTATACTTTTCCTGTATTCATCTATTTTGGTACATATTGCTTTCCACCATTGCAAGAAGGCAGCAAAAAAAAAGAACATGCCAAAAATCCACTTATGCTCTCACCGTGTTTTGGAGAGTTGATGTTCTAGCAGTTGCAGGTATAATTATAGCTGACAGCCGAGAAAGTACTACACAGCCAAGTCTAGAATTGAATAAAGACACTATTCTTGTTCACCCATACTGGCATAGTTAACTGGCTAAAAAAAGGAAAGCGTTTCCTTGATTATCCTTTGAACACATTTTTAAATTTGTATGCAAAAACATATGATCTCTAGCTCCCTGAGAAGTTAACAGACTCTTCACTGTGTGGACAAAAAATTAAATGAAAAAGGTAAGTGACTGAAATACAAAAACAATCACCACAGCCCAATGTATTCCACAGAATATGTCTGCAATTACTTAATTATGATCATGTACTGGGTGTCTAGAGGCTAAAATAGAGGTGACTTTCAAGAGAGTTTTTTTTCCCCTTTTCCTAGTTGGTCAGTACTGTGGAATGAGATCTTCTCCAGTTTCTCCTTAAGAATTCAGAGATGCCAGATTACCTGAAGAACTTCCCACACAGCATAACTATGAGCAAGAAGCCAAAGCTGCAAGTTCTGAACAGCAATGTCTTCTTCAACATTTAACTAGATGATCATGAAGTTTTCACACATTCCCTCATCTGATTTTCTATCTACCCAGTGTGAATTGGCTGGTCACAAAATCACCACAGCAAAAGCAGGTCTAGAGCAGCTGGAAGACAGCAACAGAACTAGCAAAAGCCCTCCCTCATGCAAAAGACTCCAATGAAATGGTGGCACTGAGATTGCTTTGGAAAACATCATTGCCAAGAGGAGAAGCTGGTCTCTACTCACCTCTTCTGGGGACTCATCTGACATTTCACTATGTCACTGCAGCTGCATAGGAAACACTCCAGAGAAGTAACAGGTCTCTCTGCCACATTGCCATGCTCTACTGCACAGGTTGCTAGTCAAAGCATCTGCTTCCACTGATAAAGATTTGCTGTTATCAAATCTGCTGGTTTGGAAAAGACCTTGATTAAACTGCTGCAGTATTTCCACAACAGAAACTGAGAAGCTCAGCATGGCTAATTTAAGTTGTCTCAGTAGAAAGTTCTACCACTTCTGTAGTTTTCCTGTGTTTAAGCAAGCAGAAGACTCCACTACCTGAAAAGCATACAAAAACCTCAAGCCAACATTTGGTTTTGCCTAACATTTCTAATTCCAGCAGGTGTATCTGTATAAAACAGACTGAGCAGGACCGAACATCCCTTGCAGACTTCTCTGCACTCACGTCTCCTGCCAAACATAACCATTCCACATGTTCCTGCATAAAGAATAAATGAGAAACAGAAAACAGCAATTTTTGAGCTATTTTCCCAGTTCATAGCAACAGATATGCCTTAGGAAGAAAAGAGACAGCATTCAGATAAGTATGGGAGCCACATTTTAGCTAATGCAAAGAGCTCTTCCCATCAATTCACACCCCTGAAAGTGGTCTGGGTTATTTAATCACCTTTTTATAAATGAGACAAAGCACTTATTTCAGTATTACAAAACTTAAAAAATTCTCATTATCAAGCCCTTGTAATTTCCATAATTAGAAATGCATTTTGAGTTATTCTTCAAAAATTCAGAGCTAGAATCCTTGTCCTAACGTTTTATGATGACAGTATTGATGCCGAACAGGGCTTACCTGAAACAGAGGCTAGACAAAGTTTAGAGAATAAAAAGCACATAAATTTGTTGAAGGCCTTCAGTAGCATTCAGGGCAGACAAAGCCTACTCGAGAGGCTACAACCAAAATGGACAACAAGTCACAAGTTCTTCGCATTTTATAAGTTCTATCTATTAACATATTGGGCCTCAATTCTCCAATTACACCTACAGGTGATGATGTCAACCACCCCAAGCGTGCCCCCCAATTCACTGTTGTTTACATATTTTGGGGCTCCGAGGCAGCAAAGTGTCCTTGATTTTCCAACTGAGAGGAATTGTTTTGTCTAAAATGCTGGGAACAGAGGTTTTTTAGCACTTTATACAGAGCCTAGAGCTACATGCCAAAACTACAGATACATGAAAAATAGAAGCTAAAAATCCTTAAGGCATCAGTGTTAACAATTACTGTCAAGAGAGATTATGATGGGAAGTAAATAGAAATTACATGGCCAAACTACCCATCCACACCTGCAGCCCCAAGCTGGTTTGTCACCTAAATATAATTTCCTTCCAAGTAGCTAACAGCTCTACAGGTTTCTGGTTTCCAAAGCTATGAAACTGAACTTCAGGGAAAATGAAAGATTACATGGCATCAGAGCAACATCTATTCTCCCAGCAGCCCCTTTCAAAAGAATGCCGAAATAATGATAAAAGAACTTCTATTTAACTCTCAGTTTCAAGATGGGTTTCACAGCTCTAGGAGAACAAAACAAGACAGCGTGTAGTTTTGTGTGGCAGAACAGCTTCAACATAGGCTGTCTAGTTGCAACTACAAGCGCACGCTGCTTCTTTCAAGATGTTATGTTTCCACATAAAAAAATAAATGTTTTCTCATATTCCTCTGTAGTGATTTGGAACAGTGATTCTGAAAATAGCTGGAAGGAGCAATACATAAATGTCTTCTAAGACAGAAATAACATACAATATTCCAAACACACGTACATTTGTGCAACAATAGCTCACTGTTTAAACAAGGTTGTGTTTTGTGTTTGACAGAGCCACCATAAAATTAACTTTTCTTCCAAAAATGACAATATGACAGAAGATTGCAAGGAAGCTGAATTGGGTTGTTTGGCTTTTTCTCAGTTTTTCTGTTCAGGTTTATTAACATCCATAAAAGCCAGGAATAGGAATAGGAATAGGAATAGGAATAGGAATAGGAATAGGAATAGAACATCTGAGAAATAACTCTTTCAACAAAAAAAATCCTCCCACATGAACTGGTTCTACCTTTCAATAAAAAAGAAAGGGAGTATATGATAACCATCCTTCCCATTTTATGACTCAAATGAAAACAGTAGAACAACAGCTGCCCGAGGAACTTCCCTCCGGTGAAGTATATTGAGGAGAATGTTGTTTACTTCTGTTTACACACCCATCGTAAAGATGCACCCAGCAAGCCAAATGCAATGATTCCATGGCTTCAGTTCGTGATTGCTCTCATTTGTTCCAAGTCCTCAATGCAGATGCCTAAAGCAAAACTCGCTCTTCCCCTGCTACGCTCCCACATTATCCATTGTGTTAAGCACCAGAGTTTTTCAGTCAGTGGACAGAAACAGATAATTATTTCCTGCACTCGTCAGCATAGGTTTCAGCTCACTGCACAGATTTGCCATCTCTGGTAAAACTCAAGGGAGGTGTTAAACATGTGAGGCTGGGGGCAGAGGAGAGGGAAGCACGGTGGCGGCAGGAAGAGACAGCCCTACTGTCATCTTAAAACAACTGTCAGGCAACAGTAGGTTGTTATGGATCTGGAAAAAGAAATTCTGCCAAAAAAAAAAAAAAAGGATAAGGTCTTAGCACTGGATTGGTTGCAAGACACTCACTGTGGCTTGCTCTTGGTCTACTGTCACTCTAGCATCTCTTCATCTACGCCAAGGACACACTAGTTGCCAGCACATTACCTAGTCCAGAAAGGTTCCTGTGGGACACACACCTTGCAAATCAAGCACTTTAACCACTACCCTGCCTTCCTATGAACACTGCTCTCTTCACAACCTTACACAGCTACAAATTGTTCACTCTGCCTGCCTGAACCAGAGCTGAGTCATTCCTGTGGAAGGCTGCTCCCTATCAACCATCTGCATAAATCTTCTGAATTTCCTCTGCCATCAGCATAGCTTTATTTTAATTGAAGTCATACAATATCACTGCACTAATACTGTAATGCAGCTGTAGAAGATAAATCACCACCACAACAACAAAACAGCCAGAAAGAGAAAACTTGAATTAATTGTCCAATGTATTTGCTCTATTGAACCTTGTAATACAATCTAATATTCCAAAGATTACCATGACATGACAAAATGGTATTGTCATACTCATAACTGGTAAAACAGTACAAATAATATGGCAATACAGAAATGATCAGCCACCTGCCTAAGAGCCTAAGTGCTGCAGAAGAATGCAATGAGAAAAAATGTTTCACAAGTTGATCCAAAAGGCAGGCTTGGATCTTCAGTGCAGCAACAACAAATAACAGCTGACAAACAGTAAGAGAAGTCTTTCAAAACAGCTCGGCTCAGGGCTTATACTGGTAACACTCACTGATGACTGATATCTCTTCAAAACTTCTTAAGCAATCTTTGCTGAATGATCAAGATGAAAGCTTCCAGGATTCTCCAGGAGGGAAGGGAAAAAAACAGGACAACAGTACCCGGTAAGCCACCCTGAATACAGGCTTTCTTCTGTGCCATAAGACTCCCTCAGGCACTCGGAAAGAGAAGCCAAGGCTAGCAGTCAATTCTCAGTGAACAACAGACAGAGCCACGGCCATTGCAAGGAGGAGCTGTCTGGAGCCAGTCTGGCTGATAGCTTTACATCTATTACACACCTAGATATTGATAATATGTGCCAATAGATGCCAACCCAGAGCTCACTCCTACCCCCAAGGACCAGGCAGCGGCAGGCAATACCTACTCTCAGAAGGGACTCAAGCAGAACAAAGCCATAAGCAGCCCACTTCTCTCACATGCTTCACTCTACGTGCAAGATGTCACTAATTCTATCAAGTGAGTAGTAACATGAAGTGATCACCTTCCCCTAGAAAAGATTTCATGTAATTTGGAGCTACTGAACCCCAGTTCACCTGAGAATTCAGGTCATGGGACTCCCTTAGGGCTCTGTACCTGCTATAACCACCTCCACGCACTTTGTTTATGCTAACTTCACACTTAACCTCCAAGGCAATCTCTTCACAATAAAAAAAAACCAAAAAACCTAGAAACTTCACAGCATCAGGAAGATACCTACTCATGATATCTTCCTGCTGCTGTATCCATATTCATAGAAATCATGAAGGCTTAACTCATAACTGCCACAATAACACCTAACTAAGAGCAAAGTCTTAGCTAATGCCTGTTTATGAAATCAGCAACTAGCATGTGATACAGTTATCTGCAGCTCTCATTCAACCACCCACTCCCAGCTCAACCATCACCTCACTAAAGTAATGCAGAAAATCAAGATTGAAGCTAAGGAAGATAGGCACTTACATGTGCACAATAAGTTTGTGGCTTTTTTACACAGCCATCTGTGCTCCAAGCTGAACCTACTGCCTACACTGCTGAAACCCAGCATGAGAATTCACATGGTCCTGCAGAAGTCACCATAATCTGTACAATTATCGTCTAGCCAATTTTGCCAGTTTCTTTCCATTTAATAGGTGTTGTCCAAGTACAGAAAACTACTCCGCCACCAGCTCTGGCTTTTGCTTAGGATGTACAGACCCAGTCTGCACAGGAGAAATCTTGCCCTGGCTTGTGCTGTAATACCTGAATCCAACTGGAAATATCCCCAGAGAAGAGGCCTAAGCCTCTACCTGTACCAGTACCAGGACAGCTATGCACCCCTGCTACTCCCACGTGAACTCTGAACTGGTTTAACCAGGTCAGAAGACAATTGGTTCTCCATGCCATAAGCAATCATGCCCCAGCCAGGAAGCCTCCTCATATTTCTCAGCATCGGGTCAATTTTTCTGATGACCTCTGTCATGGTGAATGCAGAGATTAGTGACTATCTCAAGACTAGTGGGCCTTAACACGTTCTCAACATTGGCTGCTGCTTAGTCTGCACATGAGTTGTCCCCACAGAAAAGCGCTTCCACCATTAAATCCTCTCATTTTAGCTTTCCAAGTGCTTTTAATAACTTGAAATGCTACAGAGAACTAACCTTGGTGTTTCAAGAAACAATCATTCTAGTAATAACTACAGCAAACTCTACTGCACTGCCCTAGCAAGTTTTCAGTGGCAAACTCCAACTCATGCTGGAAACAGAGATAACTGCAGCATGCAGTAGATGCCCTAATGCCAAGCACAGACGTAAACACTGCAGGCTAGACTTGCTCAGACTGAGAGCCAGCTAGCCAGCCACTAGACCCAGTCCAAAAGCACAAGAAGGCAAGAGAGAAAGGAAAAAAGGTTGAATCAAGTGGTATCAGCACCTCTTACAGTTTCGAGCCTAGGGATATTTGTGCCCCTGGTCTATCCTTCCCAAGTTTCAGTGCGACAGACTATTTTATTTTCCATGCTAAAGGCTAAAGAAGTTGGTAGAAACTCGGTGGGAAACAGGAGATACAGTACTCAGCATCTCTGCAAGATGGCAGCTCCTGAGTGTGGAGCTGCTGGTTCCCACAGACATCTCCCTCAGGATGCCACGCTGGCTCCCAGCCCTGTCATGTACCATCTTTGGCATCTGTGTGGCACACAGAGACCTCAATTGTACACTGCTCCCATAATGGGTATCGGCAGCACAGAAATGCAGATGGGGAATGCCAGGCACATCCAATAGCCAGGCTTCAATAGAAGCTACTTCCTCTCCCAGCAGGCATCCAAGGCAGGAACAACAGCAATATCCTTCTCAAGCCCAGGAAGGAGGACTGACAGACTCTGAGAGACAGAGAGAAAGACATAAAGGTTGAAGTGAATGCTCTCAAGATAAATGTCACTAAAGTCTACCAGGAAATGCCAGTGCTCCACTCAAAATGCCACAAGCTTTCAAAATGGAATTACCCACTCCACTGACTAGATTACTGCTTCAAGAGGTCTCTTTGAAATTATTTGAATTTCTATCAAAACTGTTTAAAGAAAGCCCATGCCCTACTAATCCTGTTATAATTTAGACACCTTGAAGATTAGCTGTAGTATTTTGCTCAGAGCTGAATGCAAGGTTTTCCTATGTTTTTTTTCTGTCACACATGCTGCAGGAAGAAAAGCAGAGAAGGATGGACGTCTGCCAGCCATGACAATCCTTTAATATCAAAGGATGTCTCAATACGCAAGGCTGTAAGCAAGGCTGAAGAAAACTTACAAATGTCTCCAAGGACTAGAAATCATTTTGTCACTACTTGTTAGATCACTGGGAGTAAGATATGGGATGAGTACAGACAAAGCAAAGCAATCAGTTCAAAAACTGTATTTCCTTGTAGGAAACAGAGCAAACATCAAGTCTAACCCTTACTCCTGAAAGCTCTACACTTCAGCAATAACTAATCACATGAACACAGAATGCTGTCAGGGAACAGATAACCATTTTGATAGCAAATAACTTACAAAACCCAAACTTAGATGGGCGTGTACCTGCTTGCATGAACTCACAGTATTTATTTTACTCAGTAACACCATGAACATTATTCCATTTGTAAAGATTTGCAGAACATGAACTGCATTTGCTACCAAAGCATGTAATTGCATAGTTTTAAAAATCCTAAAACTAACATGAAAGTCCTTTTGAACCTGATTTGCATTGATAGAGACAATGAAATTTGCATTCAATTGATTTCTGCAGTTAGAAGAACACAATGGTATTATGAGGCAAAATTATCTCCCCTTAGTAAATTAGTAAGTATTAAATTTTGTAGTCATTGCAACAGAATAGAAACTTAATTTTCCAGGTGGTCTCGCTGATACCAGTGGGACTCCCTCAGGCTAAATAATCAGAAGGTGCCAATACTGAACATCACTAGAGTGCCAAACTGGAACTGGATGTTATATGCAGCAGGGAACATTTGACAGCAAATATTAATCCAGGCTTAAATACTACAACAATTCTTCATTCTCTGAAAATACATTTTTAAATTAAACATTGCATTGATGAATTTTCTGTCCCTCTTTAACTATCCCACATCAGGATACAATTTTTTTTCAGTAAATCACAATTGCTGGCCAGTTACAGCTTTCAACACATTAGTCACTGTTGTGCTTACTGATTTCCCTCTCCATACACTTGTCCTACATAAGTATTTTATTTGAAAGTAAATCAGTCTTACAAATTTGTGAAGCCCAGGTGAACTGTTCAAAAGCACACAAATTGGACTGCCAGCAGCAGTCAGATTTGCCAACCCATCAACTCACCAGCTCTGCCATTTGTGCAGTTTAAGGGCTCACCTATGGCAGGAGGGAAAAAAATATGATCTTAAAACAGGTAGCCAGTACACTGTAAGACAGTGACTTAGAGACAGTTATGCTGTATTTTTGGTTTTAGTTTAATTTGGCTGGCTTTAATGAATTCCATGTTAAAGAGGAAAAGCACAGGTAAGGAGACACAGCTTTTTCTTTTCTCTAATCTTCTCACAGCACCAATGCTGGAGAGACCAGAGTAACAAGGACAAGGGGATGAAGCAGCAAGATGTTAAGACAGAGACCACCAAGCCAAGGAAGAGGATTTGGCTCTACTGGACAATGAGACAAATAATGGAAACAACGGTATGTGAAGACTAGAGCAAGAAGTTTAGAGGATAAAGGGATAAAACAGCTGGAGCAGACAGTCTGAAAGTGTCCAGCCTCAGCAAGGCAGGGACAGAATAGGAATTTGCTCCTCAGGGCCTCAGACCTGAAAGTGAACCCTGTGGATTTTCCTCTTCTGATGATCAGAGCAAAGTATTCAGAAAATGTAACACTCATTAGGTCAGCAGACAAAGGTAACCAACTACTGCTATCAGGAATATTGCCATCAACAGGCTAAGTGCACAATCCCATGCAGCTGTTGGTATAATTTTGCATGATGACAGCTCAGATTTTTATGAAAGGTAAGCCCAAAAACAAGCTAGAAAATAAGAAAATTAAATTTTTGTTAGGAACATCATTCAATCACTCTGAAGACAGCCTCTAGGGAACGACGCTTTCTGTGACATCAGATCTGTTTCCCTGTGCACTGTGGTACTGTTAAACTATTCTACCCAAACCCCATATCCCCCTCTTCAAGACCTGTGTATCACTCAATGCAGAAAATGGGTGCACTTTGGTCAAGAAAGATTTTAATCTACCATATGGTCTGATGGAAGAGATAGCAACAGAGGAGATAGCTATAGAATGTGAATCCTCCTTATAGGCATCATCCCAACACCTGCTGAGAAATTCGAGTGCAAGATGAGAAAAGCCATCACATCTGGTCAGTGGTTATGCTCTATGCCTTCCCAATTCCCCCATGGGGGTCTAGAACTCTTCAAGAAAAATTTGAGCTCTAAACATGCAAAAATTAAACCACCACCAAAAAAAACCATAAACAAATGCCCTCCTGGGGCAGGGGAAAAGTCTGCTGGCATTTCTCAGTCATCATGCCAAAAAGTGACTAATAGTTTGAGGGAAAATTGTGCAGGGATCGAGGCAAAATTTATCAAAATGTAAAAGTAAACAAGAACATTCCACCATAAAGGGATGCTGTAATGGCAGCTAGTCAGGGCTGCACAGAGAAGCCCATAGGAAATCAAAAATTCTCTTTCACTATGTCACATGGATGAGGGACAGAAACGATACATGGACCACATACTGAACTGTGAAGACTTAACAAAACCCCATATCTGAATCACATCTCTTTGTGAGTGAAGTAGGGTCCTGATGTGACTGCATAATTAGACCATCATACTGACAGGATGCAAAACCAAGGTCTGCACAGGCATTTTCAACTGTTAAATCTGCTGCTTTCACCTCTGCATACTTCTGTCTTGTCACATTAATGAAAGAAAACAGGTTATGTCATCTTGATCATCCACTGTTTTTCCAGGGTACAGGAAGAGTAGAAGAGCAATGATACCACACACACACAAATTACTCTAGAGCAGCATACGGTAACAATGCAGAAGAAAAGGGGGAGCCCAGGGTCTCACAGGACCAGTGAGCCTGGGCAGCACGAGTCACAGCATGCAAGGACCAAAGGCAGCCCAGCTAAGAGCTTCCCTGCACCCAGCAGACTTAATCCGCAACCCACATAGTCTCCCGTGAGTAGCAGAGACTTGACTGTGTACAGCAGAACTCTATTAACCCCACCACTCACTGCAGCAGGCCACATCCCCCATAAACTGCTTAGTGATCAAGCAACCCTCAAATGCACAGCCTCTTACAAATGTCTGGAGTCTAGTAATGGGCTAGTTGCCTCCAGGGCCATGGCTACACTACAGAGCTTCATTTCAGATGCATCGGTTTTGAAGACTTGGGGGAATCCATTATCATTTCTAATCTTTTCTTTGCACAAGAGCCAGATTCTCAATTCTGCAGCATGACCTGAACCAAAACTGTTGAAAGCTTTGCACTTACCAGCGAGAATACAATTTATGGAACTTACAGCTCAGGATTATCTGATGGGCCGTAGACAGTGTAAAATAAAGCTAGCAACCACATCTACTCCTCCAGCCTATCTGAAAAGAAAGATATGATGAGATGCAATGATCCTGTCAAGGCAAAGATCAGGTGTGCTGACCAGGCACCTTGCAGCAAACGTCAAAGTCAAGGTTGTACCTCTGTCATGAGGGTGTAAAAAAAGGGGACACGAGGGATTTGATGAAAGAGTCAAGAGATGTTTCTGACCACTGAAGTCATACAGAAGCAGGGAGAGAGAGAATAAAGGAGCACCTCAGGTTAGATCTCAGAAAGGCAGCCTCAACTTCTGAAGAAGCTGGCCAGTACAGGGGAAGGATATGTCAAGCACGTGGGACACAGTCTTACAGCTGAAGAAGACTGACAACCTGTCCAGCCAGCAAGGTGTTCACTGGCATCACCTCCTGTGGCATCTGCAGATGGAACACCACTTCATCACCCACAGGCAAAACAGCCACACCAGAAATGCACCACTGCTGCCACTTGTGCTGGAGCAAAAAAAATTCAAAACACTGCTTCTCCCCATCCAAAGAAAAGCCAACATATAAGACACCACCTGCATATGTAAAACACCGCCTGTAATGTGGATATTGAATATACTACCTCACCATACTGTAGTCATGAAAAAAATACTCTAGAAATTCTCTAACTCCTGTTAACCTCATTTTTTCCCCCTTGGTCACTCACTTAAAGCAAACGGTAAAGAAAAAACCGAAAACAAACCCAAAATGGAAATTCTAATCATTCTCCATCATTTTCTGGAATAAGTAATACTCTTACAAAAGCAGTCTGGCAAAGACCTTGTGAGCTAAAGTGATTCGTAATTAATTGACAATATTTCCAAAGAAAAGTTTCCATTAAATAATACATGGGAATCAGACATCTTGAAAACCAAACTAAGACACTTGGAACTGCCTTTCTAACAGTAGCAGGCAAAACTACTGCCACAAAGCATAATACCAGTTGTAGCCACCCTCCCACTCTTTGAAAAGCATGGAGAGTAAAAAGCTGAAATCCAACTTGGGAGAAGAAAAAAGTGAAGGGTACGGACTCTGCACCGCAGTTTGTAAACCTAGCAGCAGACCTAAGAGGTGGGGTTTCTTGGCTCAGCAAAACTGTAACAAAATTTTTTGCCTGCCTTTAGTTTTAGCCTGACACATCCTTTTGCAGCAAAACAAACACGAATAGCAATGCAAGTTTCTGCAAGACACCACCATACCAACACAGCTCCGAACCAAAATCCAACCCACCGACCAAAGGCAGCATAAAATGGTCGATGCGAAGCGACCACGTTACCCTGACAAACCCAACTGCTGTACAACGGCAAACAAAAATGACCGAAAAGCAGGACTCCATTTTTAATCGTGACGGAATAAAGTGCGGATTTTTCAACTAAGCTCCGAATGAGCCGCGGCGCGGCCGCTGCCGGCGAGCGCTGCGCCTCCCGCCCGCCGGGGATGCGCTCTGGCGGCGGACCGCGCTCACACGGGCGCTGCGGGGCAGGCGGGCTCCCTCCGCTCCC